>JARHVA010000772.1:2830000-3185000 GCA_037957365.1 Torreya grandis | reverse complement strand
ATATAGTAATAGTATAACCATGGCCAATCAAATTACTCAATGACACTCCCTGAACAATTGATAGCCCATAAGATAGACATTTTAGTTGGGTTGATCAATTAGCTCTCATGTCCCATCCCCATCTATAGGTAGGGATCGGGCCTCAAACCCTCTTTTATCTTTTATATATGGGGTGCCCCCATAGACATAATGACTCTATATTGAGCCCCTCTATATATGAACTCAACTCAAATCAACTAAACTATATATGGTGGCTAAGATAGAGTTTTTTTGGCCCCAATATTTATACATGGTCCCATATAGAGAGATATTTTGGCTTTGGGCCCCTCCTTTACACACACACACACACACACACACACACACACACACACACACACACACACACACACCCACACATTCTTCCCCCCTCCCCACTGCTTCATCCCTAACTCTATGGATGTGGTGATCTAATTAAACTCTAGACTATGGAAATTGAGAAATTAATTGAGCCCCTCTTTAGATATGGGGGTTGGTTGGTGAGAGATAATGCATATTATACTTTCATGGTGTTTAAATTAATATGTTTATGAATTCTAAAGATGTTATATACTTGTAGGTTTAGTATTTTAAATAGGTTTTAATAATTACATGTTGTTGTATTGAAGATTTTATACAATATGTTACTTTTAAATAATAAAATTAAATATGATTATTTATTTAAATAAAATATTTTGAGATAAATTTATACAACTATTTATTTAAATTAGAGGATATTTAAATATTAATATTTTTTTGATTAAAATATTATTATTTTTTAATCTGATATCTATATAGTTTAAACTTTAGCTTCTATTATATTATATCTTTTTCATTATTTATTATTATTAAATATTTTATTTAGTATAAGTATGACTCATCTAGAGATTAATTTTTAAAATAAAGAGAAATGATGAGAATATACCTAAAAAAATAATGTGACAAAATGATAGATGAATAAAAACATTATCATAATTAGAATAAAAGAGAAAGATGTGCCAAACATAAAGAAATAATACTAGGTAAATAATTTGAAGCATGAATGATACAACATTTAGATGACATGGTAATATATCATGCACAAAAATCTAAAGATGATAAACATAGACTACGAGGAAGATTTGAAACTTAAATATATTTAAATCAATTTGTTGAGGAAAATATAAAACAACTACTAGAATGTAATAGTCAAATAATTTAAATACATCGTCAAATGAGTTATAATGTTGAGGTTGCTTAATTGTCTGCTAAAAATGATAATTAATAGACCACAAGATGCAATAGATGACGATGTTGGAAACAATATGCAAAATAATGATCCACAAGAGGAGATGACATCATAATTGAGAATAAGAAGAGAAAAACATATAGTTCATCCCAATGGAAATGTTGGGATAATTTTAAAAAATTATAAATATTTTTCACCATGGCCAATACAAATTTTATTTTCCAAGCATGTGCTATATTAGTAAAAATAATTACCTAGGGATTAAAATTATACTATTTTTCATTATCGAACAAAATGATTTTTTCTGAACTAAAAGGAATAAGAATAAAAAAATTTCAAGAAGAGATTCGACATATAAATTATATATTGATTGCAAAATGAGTTTAATTAAATAATATTTTTTGAAAAAACTAGACTAATGACTTTTTCAGATATTTATATAAAATGTAAACATAAGTTTTAGAGGTAGGTCGGTCATTTTGATGGAATATTTGGGGCAATTGTCTCATATGAGTGATAAATTACCATGCAATAGTAACACATGCACAAAACTATTATGGCAAGGAGAAAACTAGTTTTTATTATAGATAAGGTGTTGAGACAAGAATAAGATAGGACCAATAGATGTTTCATCAAATTATGACAAATTTTAAAGAGATACAAATATGAGAATTGATAATTTAAAATTATTGATGAGAAAAACTAATGGTGCACCAAATTGGGGCACCAAAGAAAAATTCAACAATGTTATTTATTAATGTACAAAAAATGATAATGTGATAATAATAATAGAAGGTAATTTTAGTCATTAAAACAACTAATTAATTAGATCATTAAAAAAACCAAAATAGGAAGTACCAATCCATCACATGGTTAAAATGATGAATTAGATGTGGAATTATTATTATTTTTTACATTTACATGAATGTGAAATTGGTTTCATCAATATGATGTTTATTACCCATTTAGATGAATATAAAATGTTTGATTAATTGCATTTAATGTAATGCATGTTATTGGGTAAATGCAAAAAGCTGGGGCACAAAAAGTGGCGTACTCATGGACATGATTTTCCTAAAATTTTAGAAACATGAACTTCTATAGATAATTTGAGATATCTACACTCCACATTTGATGATGCTGTAAGAAAATTAAATGTATCACCTTGAGGATAGTTTCCAAAATCATTATTTTTTTTAATAAAATAGTTAAGTGTAACTAGGTAAAATATTTAAAATTTGAAGAGGAACTCCTATTTTTTTGAGAAAATAGAGTAGATAGATGGCTATGCGACACACCATTTTTTAAGCAACATTTAATATTATTTTAAACCCTTTAGGGAAAATTTAGATAAGATATTCTATTTTGTGACCTATATATTTTTTATATTTTTTCAATAAATATTTTTTTAAGAATTTTGTAAGTAAATAGATCCTAAAAATTGATTTAAAAAAAATGGATAGCCATTTGTGTGACGCACCTAACTACCACAAAAAATATAATTTTTTTTTTAAAATGTGTGTAGAATTAGGCCTAATTTGTGACCATATAACCTATTTTTCACTTAGAAGAAAAGACAAATTACATGAATATGTATTGGCATGTATGTTTGCAGCATCTGGTGGCCTTAAAATGGCATAGTTAGAAATCAACATAGTTTGAAACCTTAAATTAGTCAAAATTTTATAAAAATCATATTTTTGGAAAGAGGAGAGTGTGCTCTTCATCATGGTATTAAGTTTTTGAATTTTCACATTGAAATTATTAGTGTATTTAAAACATAAATTTGATTTTTTTTGTTTTTATCATAATTATCAAAACTTGGCTAGACATTGACAGTCCAAGCTTTTGGCTTGAGAATCTAAGCCATTACCAAGCCAAAAGGCATATGAATTGAATTCAAATTCAAATAGCATGATTGTGTTATTAATGAGATCATGGTATCAATGTGATCATGTTATTAATAACATTAATAATGTGATCACATTACTTAATAACATGATCACATTAATAATGAGATCACGTTATATGCTCACAACACCCTAAACCCTAAGTATGCATTTTAACCTACTAAAGGAGTCATTAGGCCTAATAGTCTTAAGATCAAAGTTTGGTTGATTAATATTATTGTTTGGGACCATGTTTCTTATCAAAAATTTATAGTATTAAATGATAATTAGAGATGTATTAACCTATTAATCAATTTATTATTCATTTGACATGAGTCTAATCTTCCTTAAAATACAAACAGTCATAGTTCATCCTAGACAGTTTCAAGAAGTCAAAAGTTGGTTTTTGGTGATCCACTAATCCAAATCACTCATAATTTGGTATATTTAATTTAGATTTAATTTTGTACATGATTAAATAAATTATATTATACAAAAATCAATTGGAATACAAGGTAGACATGAAGTATTAGGTTTGAAAGAGAGTTCAGTGATATTATAAATGCTTAAGGATTACTTATTTAAAATTTTGTATTTGAAAAGGAATATATAGTATTCACAAGATTCAAATGTTGTTTTAAAACAACAAAAAATAAATCAAGGGTAATTTTATTTTGTGGCAAGAGTGTATACAGTCCTAAAAGAGGTTGAATTTGGTTAAAGAGGACTACATTAGTTTTTGTGGATAACTGGTGATGTTTGGAATTTGTAAAAAACTTTTATAAACTTTATAGTATTATCTGAGTCTATGATAAGATTGATTTAGTCAGTAAGTGAAGGTATATAAGGATCTAATTTCAAGGTATATCAATGCCTTAGTACCCTTTTTTGCATATAAGAATTTGTTGTTTGTCAGGTTCAGAGATGCTGAAAAACATGCATTTTGAAAACATACATGCTACAAACATACATGTCTTATGATATAACTGATTTTATCATGAGATATCATAAAATAAAATGCATTTTTTTAACCTATGGCCAAAACATTGCCTTTGGAGTACTAATCTAGCTATGCATTTGAAGTAAATTGGGGTTATTTCAAGCCCCTTCAACCTAATTGCATGACTATAAAATGTGATTTGGGGGTTAATTAGCTCCAATTTCATTAGCTCACTTGAACCAAAAAATAACAATTAATTTATATGCAAGTTATACATGTATAGAATGTGGTTTTAAGCTTAATAAAATTGAAATCATCAACTAATGAATGCAAATGTCGATTAGTTTAATTATGGAGGTAATTAGGGTTAAGATGAGCCATATGAACATATTTTAAATTATATTTCAATATGATTTGAAGTGAGATCAACCCTTATGCCATCTCATATATAATTAATGAAAGAGTTGATTAATTTAATCTATGAGGCATTTGAGGCTAATTTGAACCCATTAAAGAACAAGATATCATTTGGGGCAAAATTAAAATTCTGATTCTATCATGAATTTATCCAATTATTCAAATTGTGTAATTAGGGGCATGATTCAGGCAAAATTGATCCCCTAAACCAAATATATGGCTTAATCAATTGTATAACATTTATGTAACATGTATGGCTTAATTGACCCTACTTTTATCAAAAATGCAAACATGTTCAAGTAATTATCACAAATAGGTGAATAAGTATCTCACAGTTTCTTTAATTACCTTAGTGATTGGACCCTCTATCCGTTATCTTAAATCCTATACCATTTAAATTAAACCCTAAACCCTATACAATTAACCTTAAACTATAATCCATAAGCCCTAAAACCTAAACCCTTAAAATTGTAGAGCCTAAACCAATAAATTTAGCCCTAATTAACATCCTTTATATATAGTAAGAATTAGGTTCACATGGATGAACTTTGTCAAAATTGTATCACTCATTACCACAATTGACTTTGTAGACTAAATTTATGGTGATGAGGGGGGAGGATAATTAATCCCAAAATCAAATTCTTTAATTAAAAATCTAGGTTTGAGGAACTCAAATTTGCCCTAATCACCATCATGATTGTACCTTATATATTCTAAAATCTATACCTTAAGCCCTAATCACTAAAGTTCTTAATCACTAAACTCTAAACCATAAATATAAACTCTTCAAACATTGAACCAATCATTTTAGCCCAAACTAACATCATTTAGACTAAGAATTAAGTTCACGGGGTTTAATGTGGCCTAAATCACATGACTGATTGCCCCATTTGACTAATTCACTTAATCTGCATGATGACATGGGGTATAATGATAACCCAAAAACACATTATATAGTCATAAAAGGGTCCAAGTGATTCAAATTATCCTCAATTATCTTTATGATTGACTTCGTATACCCTAAACCATAAACCCTTAACACTATACCCTAAAATGTAAACCATGAACTTTCCTTACTTACCAATTGATTTAATCCCAATTAACATCCTTTGTACTAATAATTATGTTCGAACAGGGAATAGAGCAATTAGACATTATATACAATTCCTTAAACCTAAACCCTATGCCCTAATCCTAATCCCTAAAACATAAATTGTAAGCCATATACCCTAATGCTCATGATATGTCACAAATATACATGCCTTATGATATAACTAATTTTATCATGAGATGTCATAAAAAGCATTTTTTTAAACCTATGGCCAAAGTATAGCCTTTGGAGTACTAATCTAGCTATGAATCTAGAGTAAGTTAGGGATATTTCAATCCCCTTCAACCTAATTGCATGACTATAAAATCTGATTTAGGGGTTGATCAAATCTAATTTTCCCTAATTGCCATCATGATTATACCTTATATACCCTAAAACCTATACCCCAATCCCTAATGCTTAAAGTTCATAATCCCTAAACTCCAAACCATATATATACACTTTTTAAACCCTAAAATAATCATTTTATCCCAAATTAACATAGTTTAGACTAAGATTTATCTTTGTGATTGCCCTATGTACCCTAAACCTAAGATGTAAACATTATACCCTAAATTTTAAACCAAAACATTTCCCTATTTACCAATTAATTTAGTCCCAATTAGCATCCTTTGTAGTAAAAATTAGGTTCACACATGGCATAGAGTGATTAAACCTTATATACACCCTTAAACCTACACCTAACCACCCTAATCCCTAATCCCTAAATGCTAAGACATAAATTATAATTCCTAATCCCTAATCCCTAATCTATAAAACATAAATTATAATAATGACATTCCTATCATGATTTAACTGTGGAGTTTTTGATTTAAACTCATTAACCCATGTTCCATGAGTAGTGGTTCACATGAACCCATCTCTCATGAGAATGAATGGTCCATTTAGCACTCATTACATCTAGGTGATGCTCACAGGGTTGAAGCATTGGGCCTTATTAGGAGGTCACCCATCCTAGTACTATTCTAACTCAAGCATGCTTAACCGTGGAGTTTCCTTTAAGGTTAATCCCACTTATCATAAATGGGGTAGCAATCTAAGTGGGATTAACCTTTGAGGAATATCCATGGTTAATCATGATTGAGTTGGAGTATTACTAGGATGGGTTACCCCCCAATTAGTCCCAATGCTTTACCCCTATGAGCATCACCTAGATGCAATGATTGCTAAGTGGACCATTCATTCTAATGAAAAATAGGTTCGTGTGAACCACTACTCATAAAACATGGGTCAATGAGTTTGACTCAAAAACTACATAGTTGAATCCTGATAGCAATAACATAATTTGACTCACTGTAGAAAATACATTATACTTATCAATAAATTATAATCCTTAATCACTATTCCCTAAACCATATGCCCTAATGCCTTAATCCTTAATATATATTAAGTATAATGTGATCATGTTATTTAATAACGTGATCACATTATCCTTAATATAAATAACACTCAATTCATAATGTTAATTTATAACCATAATCAAGTATAATAATAACATGATCATGTTTTTTGATAATGTGATCACATTATTCTTAACATACGCTTCTCAATATGTATGTTGAATTAGAACCTAGTATAACAAATAACGTTATCACATTATGTAATAACATGATAATGTTATTATTATTATAGACTAAGCTCAGTTTTCAATGTTTATTTTTAACACAAATTGAGAATTTATCCTCTCAAACATTCTCTACATACTTTTATTTGATCTGTGATAATACTTGACCCCACCTTTGAAAATATCTCAATTATCCTTGATGGGTGAAGAATAAATTTCAAAGAACAATATACTAAAGAATAAAACACCAAAAGAATTGAAAGATATGAGAGAGAAAAACAAGATACAAATGTAAACAGTTTGTGGTAGACAAGGTACAAACCCTAATCTTGTTGAACCAAATGCTATAGATAATGAGCTAATTGATAACAACGAATTAAAAAATGATGAAATTGATAATAACACATTGAATATTGATGAAATTGACCTTAATGAAATTAATAATAATGAATTAGATAATTTTGGAAATTTACATTCAATGTTCAAAAAAAATTATTTTATTTATGATGAGTCTATGTATAATTCTTCACCCCCCATGAATGAATAAAATTTGATGGAAACAAATAATAATGAAATTAACCATCAACAAACTCTTATGAAAACATGTAATGAAGAAATAAATAATGAATAAAATGTCATCCCACCTTTATACAATGAAAGTAATAAGGATTTTGAAACACCCTCTCAGCAAATTCCACCATTAACAACACCTCCAAGAATTATGCATAGAAAATGCAAGTACTTAATTGAAGTTTATGAAAATATTTTAGAATCAATGCATAAAAAAATGTCTGATCACCATTCAAGAAGACTGGCTCAATAAATTTGGGATACTTTCTTTCATAATTTGGATTATAATAGTCAAAGATGTCAATTATTTATTTCATTGATAAAATTGATTAAGATGAGACCTATAATGTACACATTAGGACTAAGAAAATCTAACATGGGTGATGAAAATAATGAAATTGTTGAAAATATACATGGTGTATATTATACTATAAGCCCAAAATCATGCATCCAAGATTGTAATTCTACCTGATGTATATTTACAACTTGTGTAGCAAGTGAAAAAATAGGGAAAAAATGAATAGTTTTAAAAACAAACTAAAAACGTAATATAAGAAAAAATAATAATGAAAGCAATTAAAATATGTGAAAGACTTAATGAACCTAATACCAATGTGCTTTGGGCATTCTCTAGTAGAGTTCCATAAAATTACAAAGCTATAGTTGATACTCTCAAAGAGTTGCTTACTCAATTTTGAAAAGACAATACAAGAGTTTCACCCAATACAAGAGATGTTGTGAAAAGAAGATTTGGTTCTTATAACCATGAATTTGATAAAAAACATTTATTATCTATGAATCAAATACAAATTTACTCTAAATTTTTGGGAAAATATCCACAAATTTCTATTTTTCAAAGATATTTTGAGATGGCCAAACCTTTTTGTGTAAAAATAAATTGCACACGCGCCACTTGTTGTTGTAGGGAACATATCAAATTTTTAATGCACTATGATGTTTTTCTCCATATTCAATGTACTTTGAATACTAACAACATTTTGTAGGAGTGTGGCATTGAATTGCAATAAAAAATAGCTAGGGAATTTATTCCAATTATCTTTTACAAAAGACCAAATGGACAATTATTTTACAATAAATCATGTTTAAATGAAAATTTTATAATTTGTGGTGGATTTCCAAAATAAAAAAATATATCCATGAGGAGATTACAAGTGAAATTGGATAATAATTAGTTTGTTTAAAAAAATATAAATCAGTGACTTATCAAATAAACTATGGTAAGGAATTTAAAAGGTGTGAGATTATTATGAAAATAATACATGTTTCCAAATTTTTGGTCAAATTTAGGGCAAAGATTATTTATGAATATGTAAGGCACAAGAATAGGGATAAATGGTTGGATAAACATTTCAATATAATCAAGGATACATTCCCACTTAGTTTGATTGTTTTAATAATTGATTTTACTCAAAATTACATATTCAAACCCCAAATGAAAGTTCAATCATAGTATTAGAACTCATCACAAGCTATCATATTCATGCATATAACATTAGTACATGCACCTAATAGTATATATTAACAAAATAAAATATTAAGGGAGTACCATTTCTATATCAGTGATGATGGATCACATTATTTAAAGTATATGCAAGATTATTTTCAGAAGTTCTACAAATAGTTGAGTCAAAGGAACATTAATTTCAATCAACATTACATTTTATAAGATAATTGCACATCATAATTTAAAAATGCATAGATGTTTTAATGGTTGAGAAGGATGAATGTTACCACTTCTATATAACATATTTGGAGTTTCACCGAGACTAGTCATGAAAAAGGGGAACACGATGGTGCTAGAACATATGTAAAAATATCTATTATGAGGGAAGAGTTGAAATTTGAAGAGGATGTACATTTTACAAATGAAAAAATTATGTTGAATGGTGTTATGAGAACATGTATCCTGGTGCTCAACCAAATTCTACTATTTGTAGACATTTCTAGTTAATGGATAAAGAACACTTGGAAAAGTATAAGGATTGTATGACTCTAATGGATTTAAGTGACTTCCACTCATTTCATAGATAAAATGAAATTTCTTAGACTATTCATATGAGATACTTGGCATGTTTCTATTCTACATGTGTGGACTTTGTTTGGAATGAGTATGAGTCAGAAGAGTGGGTGGATGATTGGAGTTCCAAATTTCTAATTCTAATCAACACATATCAGGTTTAAATAACATTGCAACTTACAAATATGACATCATAACATGACTTTGACCATGTATTTGATCTACTATGGTCAGGTAGAATATTTTTCATTATGTATAATTTACTCATTATATATCTTCATATTGTTGCTGAAAATAGGTTTTTGTGATACAAGGCATGTTTTTTCAATTATTGTAGATGACCATAAAAAAGAGGGCACTAATTACTACTTGTTTTAGTGTGTAGAGAGAAATAAAAATTTAATTCCACAGTTATAGATGGAGAAAACATTGACTATCCCACTAAGTTAGTGGTAGTCACTAGAACTTGGTTTCAATAATATCCTATAAAATATTCAGATTAATGGTTCTTTGAAGAGTTTGAAACAGATGAGAAGATACTTCACTATTCAAATTTTATTCTTAAAATGAATATTCAATTACAAAAATACCATGGGATGCCATTAAAAAGTAAACTATGAGAAGTTGAAGAGTCAAACTATGAAGCGATTGTTGATATTATCAAGGTTAGAGCAAATCCTAATGGTTTATTGGATTGGAATATATACATATGTTGACATTTCAACTGTAGATGTAATCAATTTTACCAATTTTTTTTTTATTACTACATATAAATTTCATTTTTAATTACTTACTAATAGTATTTTATAGGTTAGTGGTGCTAGATAAGCTTCCACCTTCACATGGTTGGCACTATCAATAAAGAATTATATATTATTGAAACTAAGAGAAGCTTAAGTTGGATGATTTGGATGTGATCAAATATTAGGAAATGACTTACAAGATTTTTTTATAGGTGTTTAAACTTAAGATAAAAAATAACATTTTTCTTGTATTGAGAAGGGCATTCTTAAGGCTAGAATGGGTGGTGGGTTTGTCAATCAGGATTGATAGGAGGCCAATAACATGGTCCTTGATGTTATCCACCCCTTAAGATGTGTTGGTAATGTCATTTTTTAGTCATGAAGTATCAAAACTAGAGTTATGTAACCACAACTTAAACTTTGCCAACATTTGTTGTCAGTGTTTCCATACTCCAAAATGGTAGTGAAAAGGCACTTATAGGTAGATTTGAATGTCATTGCAGTGTGACAAATTATCATTTTCCTATATATACTTGATTAAATTTATATATTCTTAGGTGGAGGTATCAGAGGTAGAAATCCCAGTTGGAGCTCAAGAAGTTGCTTGTCTAATGCTAAAAAGTGGCATTTTTAGACCACTCATTGTAACTTGTCCACTTAATTGCTCTCAAAGCTTCCACTTGAGTGCTCTGGGGTACAATTAGAGTGATTAAAGAGGTAAAATATGGATTTGATGGTTCATGGAGATGACTTATAGGATTCATTTTATTTGTATCTAAACTTAAGCTAAAAAATGTATTTTTTTTGTATTGGGAAGGGCATTTTAGAGGTCAGAATGGGTGGTGGGTTTGTTAATCAGGCCTAATGGGAAGCCAAAAACCTAGTATTAGATTTCATCTACCCCTGAGATGTGTTTTTAGTGTCATTTTTCATTCAAGAAGCATCGAAACTAGAGTTTTGTAACCATACCTTAAAATTTGACAATATTTATTGTCAGTGTTTTTGCTCTCCAAAATGGTAGAGAAAATGCACATCTGGGTGGATTTAAACATCATGAATATGTGATAACATTTAATTTGTCTATATACATTCTATCTAATGGATATATTCTTAGGCAGAGATATCAAAGGTAGAAATTCCAGTTAGAGCTTAAAAAGTTGCTTGTTGAATGCCAAAATGTTACATTTTTGGACCCCTCATTACAACTTGTCTAATGGATTGCTCTCCAAGCCGCCACCTTTGTGATCCTATGTGATATTATAGGGATTAAATAGGCATGAAAAGGATCTAATGGCTCATTGAAATGACTTAGATTTTTTATTTTATGCAT
This sequence comes from Torreya grandis, assembly GCA_037957365.1. Taxonomy (NCBI): domain Eukaryota; kingdom Viridiplantae; phylum Streptophyta; class Pinopsida; order Cupressales; family Taxaceae; genus Torreya; species Torreya grandis. Next base: position 3,173,155 of record JARHVA010000772.1, on the reverse strand, counting down.
TTTTCAACTTAGGCTAAATAAATACATTTTTCTTATATTAGGAAGGGCATTCTTGAGGCCATAATGAGTGGTGGGTTTGTCGATCAGGCTTGATGAGAATCCAAAAAACTATTATTATATGTTATCCACCACCTTGGATGTTTTGGTGGTGTCAGTTTTCATTTAGAAAGCATCAAAACTAGATTTTTGTAACCACAACATAAACTTTGACAACATTTGTTGTCAATGTTTTTGTGCTTCAGAATGGTAATGAAAATGCACTTCTAAATGGATTTAACTGTCATGTTAGTGTGATATCATGTAATTTTACTATATATACATGATCCAAGTGATAGATACTTGGTTTAAGGTCTCAAATTTAAAAATTCCAATTGGATCTCAAGAAGTTGCTTGTTCAATGCCAAAAAGTTACATTTTTGGACCCCTCATTATAACTTGTCTAACAAATTACTCTTAAAAATTGTAATTGATTGATCTAGAGTGTGATAATAATGATTAAATATATAGGGTATTGATTTTAAGGGTCATGTAAATGAATTATAGGATTTATTTTATTCATGTTTGAGCTTAAAGGGCATTCTCGAGACTGAAATGGGTGGTGGGTTTGTCGATCAAGCCTGATAGAAGGCCAAAACTCTGGTCCTAGATATTATCCACCACTCCATATGTTTTGGTAGTGTCAATTTTTGGTCAATAATAATCGAATCTATTATTATATAACCACAACTTTAATTTTGATAACATTTATTGTTAGTGTTTATGCACTCCAAAATGGTAGTGAAAATGCACTTTCAGGTGGATTTAAACATTTTGTCAGTGTGATAACATATAATTTTTCTATCTAGATGTGATCAAATTGATATATTCCTAGTTTTAAGTCTCGAAGGTATAAATGGTAGTTGGATCTCTGGAATTTATTTATTTAATGCCATAAAGTTGCATTTTTGGATCCATCACTGTAACTTGTCTAACATATTGATATCAAAGTTTACACCTAAGTGATTTGGGATACTATTAGAGAGTTGAAATTTATATGGGAAAGATATAAAATTTCATGAAAATGATCTATAGGTTTTGTTTTACTTGTGTTTGAATTTAGGCTAAAAAATTGCATTTTTCTTATATTGGGAAGGGTATTCTAGAGGTTGTAATGGGTGGTGGGTTTATTGGTTGGGCCTGATGGGAGTAAAATAACCTAATAATAAATGTTATCCACCCCTCCATACATGTTTGTAGTGCCATTTTTTGTCAAGAAGCACAAAAACAATAGTTTTGCTAAACTCTCAGCCTGTAGAACATGTTAAAACTTGGGTAAGATGAGTTTTTGGTTGATTTGAGTTCTATAAACTTGGTTAAGGGTTATAATATGTTAAAATTTCTAAAATAATATTATAAATATAGTTTTTAAGATCTATAAACTCTATATTGAGAAATTGACCTAACAGAGCAACAACTAGTTCTAGAGACATAGAAACTTAATGAGTAATTGACCTATTGACCTAATGATTAACTGACTAGTTACAGTAAAAGAAGAGAATAAATGATGAGATTAGTGAATTATGGTATAATAAGGAGGAATTATCAATCTTTTATAGGTAAGATCAAAGATATGTTAGATTGTAAGGTTCGATTTATGTGATCTTCAAAAGGGAGAGAAACTAAAAGAAAACATTCTTTGATGAGAACTCTATCATCATCATCAGAAGGTCTAATACACATTTCTCCATGAAAATTTTAAGGGTGGGGTTAGGTATGTACACTAGGTGGCATATCTCTAGCATCAGTGTGTGAGAGCCAACTCATATGTTGAACAAGTGTATTAGTGAGGGACCTAAGAGAATGTAGAGTGTCTATTTCCATGACCTACTAAACTATAGAGGGGATCTCAAGATCAAGGGGCTTTTGGATACATATCCATGTAGGCCAATTAGGTGCACAACATGTACTTGATTGATCCTCTGCAAAGCCTTTCCCTCAGCCTTGAAACTCACTAAAATCAAAATACTTTAGAATTTGATTAAGGACAAACTCATAGTAGAGTTTTCTCAAAAAATACAATGAGACCTCATGGTTTTTACATTGTGGATAGTTAAACATCATCTACCATCAATTCTAAAAATTGGCTATGATTATGTTATGTTGGCAACAATCAATTAATTCTGTTTAGAGGTTATAAGAAATGGGGTATTAGTGGTTGGATCAATGTATAAGGCACAAATGGAGGCTTTTGATATTTCTTTATTCTTGACCTCAAGTGTTGATAATTTGACATCATAATAAACCTTACAACAATCCCTATATGAAGTCCATCTATCAATTTGACTCGTTATAGAGTCAATTTGTCCTAATAATATCTCTAGGTAATTGGATAGCCAAGTGTGGTAGGGGTTGATAGAAGTGGGATCCCTCATTCTCCCAATTTATTCTTCAATTTAAATTTTATTTCCAATAATGTTGTCAATTAGAATCTTATGATTGCCTAGGGGGTTTTGTGTAACTGTAAGAGGTTTAGGTGGAGAGATAGGAGGAATAACAAAAGGGTTTTGTGGAGGTTTAGGTGGAGAGTTAGGAGGAGGAGGAATAAGAGGGTTTTGTGGAGGGTTAGGAAGGGTTACTAAGATGGTTTGTTCAAAATAAATAATTAACACTAAAAATTAGGGTTAAAACATAAAATTAATGAAAAAATAGGGTTAACAAGTGTAGATTTTTATCACTTACCTCTTCTACATGGTTGCATCAATGATTATCAGCTTCTTGGGTTGAATTTAGTGGATTCTTATCAATCTTATGTCTCTCTCACATAAAACATGATCATAGAAGTGGAGGAGAGTAAAGAAAACTCAAATTCAAAATGACTAATTTGTATTCTTTTTTTTGTTTTTTTTTTACTTTTTTTGACACAGGTAACGCAATATTTTTATAAATGTTATCATGTTATCAAAAATAATAATAATGTAATCATGTTAACAATGCAATCATGTTATGGCTTGGTAATTATTGATCCATAATTGAAATAAAACACTCATGTTAATTAAATAATGTGATCACATTATTTATTAATGTGATTGGATTACCTAAAATGCCCATATAATTTTTCCCCAACTCCGTGCACTTACCCTACTCATTTAGATGAATATGAATATGAATAATTGTATTAATTTTAAAAGATAAATTTTAGTAATGAAACTGCTATATATCACACCTACAAATGTTAATAATAGAGATATCTTAAATATTACTATAAAAAAATGAGAGAGACTAATCTAAAAGAACCTATCAAACCTATGTGAAAAATCTAATATAAGTATCAAGAGATTGATCTGTCTTTAACTTATTCTAAATAAAAATATTCAATATGTCTATTCAAGTAATTATTCCCCTAAATTTCCATTATTTAATTTATATTAGATGTATATTTTACATTTAAAAAATTTAACGTTTCACACTCTATAATATAATTTTTATCAACGTGAATATTTTTGATGAAATTTTTTTATTACAATTTGTTATATAAAAATAAAAAAATTATAGCATATAATTAAAAATGTCCATTCTTCAAATATTCATACAATTTTTCATAATTCCTTTGTTTTATATTTTGTAATGTTAGTTTCTTTGATTGAATCATATGCCCTCAATTTCTAAACATTTCTAGACAAGTTCGTATTGGGTCATGTAACTTATAATTACCTTTTAATTAGGTATAATGATCAAATTTGAAGGGATAGACTTAATTTCAAGCTAAAGGGTATTTATTCATCATCATTTTGATGATGAAAAGCTGTAAAAATAGTGGCACTTCAATTGACAAAATCAAATTTAGTACACGTATCACTAAAAGTATGAATTATAAAAAGACCCTATGCTTCCCCTTTAATAAAATTTTAATGACAGTAATCCATTCAATATTGTCTTTCAAATGTGTTTTTTTTATTATTGGTAAATGGTTGTGAAGGGGACCATACTTAATACAGAAAGGCTCAAAAGCTAGAGAAAACAAGGAAACCCATAACTAAAAAAGGCTCAAACGCTAGTTAATACATAAGTACAATAGTGGTTTTTTAATATATGGGGTCCACCCCCCAGCAACAAAATATTCTCTTTCAAATGTAAGTACCCTTATTAAAAAAATAAAAAACATCAACAGGTTAAGTGTATATTTATTAGCATCTCTCAAATATATTTCCAATCTTTGTAATATTTTGAAGGTTCCTCAAAAATGTACTTTTTCATACCACCCTATTTTATAATTAAAGAGTTTTAAAAAAATCACATGGCTATCAAATTTAAATTGTGGCTCTACCTCTCTAGTAAAATAATTATTATGTAAAAGTGTGAGTCTCCTATTTTTCATCTTCATTTTATTCTTGTAGTTGCATTGTTTCATTTCTATTAGACCATATATATATATATATATATATATATATATATATATATATATATATATATATATATATATATATATATATATATATCCTTTCATTTTTATATATGTATAATACTAATTTAAAGTGAGATTGGTCTCATAAATATATATATAAATATAATACTAATTTTGATCATATATGATTATAGTCTCACTTTTATATATATTTATTTTATTAATTTGAATAGTGAAATTATCTCATAAAAATGAAACTATAAATATACACTATAAATTCATATATATATATATATATATATATATATATATATATATATATATATATATATATATATATATATATATATGAATGATAGACTAGAGGGCCTTGGGTAACAATTATAAGGTAGTATCTATGTGGCTTCTTTCGTGCAACCACACCTCTCCAACCATTAAGACATGCCTTGATTGTCTTGACCAGGGGTCACCAATACCATGACTTTTACCACTAGAATCCAACTAGCCAAAGTCTAGGACAAAGCTTCTACTTAACCTCACAGTTGCAAACCCCTTGATGTAGGAGGAGGAAAATACCCCTGCTTAAGCTCAACAAGATAACCACCCTAAAAATCCACCTGAGAAGGAAGGCACCACCTCTCAACCAATGATCCCATGCATAAATAGCCATGACGCATGCCATTTTTAAAAGGAGGGTCGAAGGCCTAAAACATGCCAACCCACTCAGAAAGTGCCAAACCATAGTGCATGCCCCTCCAAAAAGAAGATAAAGGAAAGAATAAGAAGCAAGGGGAAATGAAAAAACTAAGAAAATTAGTGGATATCAAACATTACCAATTTACCATGATGTATGAAATTTAGCAACATTAATTTCTGATTGGGGTTGTGGCAACCTAGCAGGCGAAACAAGACTAAAGAAATCCATAAGAAGATTTATTTGTAGTTAATATTACTTTTAGTTGTATGAATTAGCAATAGTGATCAACTTAATAAATTATTATAGTACTATTAATTCATATCCAAGAGATTGGCAATGGCAAATGATGAGTTGGTGAGTTGATATTAATGCATTACTCATGGTACTGGAAGATAGTAGTGGTAGCTACACATTACCAACATTATATATATATATATATATATATATATATATATATATATATATATATATATATTTTAAAGTAAAGCTTTTTTTTATCATTTCAAAAAAATAATACACTTCAACTTTACCAAATAATTTTTGAATGTTTTTTACGACCAAATTTTGAGTCACCCTTTTTTGACAGATTTGAACCATTTTGACATGCTGTGATGGGTTCTAATTTGATCATTGCTCGCAAATCTCAAAGACATGACCAAATTTATTTTAAAAGAGTCAATACTTAAATAGTTTTTTAATTTTATAAAATCTATTTTGAAAAAAATTAAATTCAAAATATTGTTATATACTACAAAGGTGTAGGGGTACTTGCATATAAATACTTCAATTAGAATAACATTTAGAAGATTTTTGGAGAGATTTTGTAGTTTTGGTGTTTTAGATTAATATCATAAGGATTTTTGAATCATCTCATCTATTAATTTAGAGAATTTTTAATAATTTTATGTTTTTCCCCATTTGATGTAAAATATCATTTGACAATGCTTAATGAAATGTTGAATCAAACATTTAAAAAGGAGAGAAGTTTTAGCTTTTTAGATTAATATCGTAAACATTTTTGAAGAATTTCATGTTTATCATTGTAAGTTGATTTGTTCAAGTTAATAAATAAATATCTAAACATGTTTGTTTATTAAATCTGAATTTAGTAAAGAATAGAGTTAAGATTGTATGGATAAGTTTGGATAAGTTTGAACACAGTGAAAATGGTATGGTTATTCCCGGTCAAATTTTATATTTCTGATCAAGGCTTTAAAGATATAATAGTAATTGCTTTTGTTGCTTGTTTTTGCCAGCAGTCTTAATTATGTATTTCATTTTTTATTTTATTTAAATAAATAAATATTGTACATTTAAAATATATGAGTTTGGTTTGGGTGTGTACATAAATAGAGTTATAGGAAAACTTATAAATCTATAAACAAAAATTATATAATACAAACAGTATTCATAAAGTTTTATAAGATTATAGTATTAAAAAAGTTTTATAAGATTATTTTCAATAAAATGATTGATAAAGATTAGATAGGTATTTTATGATTAAATGAATTTAATTTATTGTTTATTTATAAATGGTTTGAATTTATATTTTAGAAAAAATGATAAATATGATAGACGTCCAACAATTAAAAATATGAACATAAATAATTTTGATATAAAAATCAGAATTACAAAATTAAAGTAAAAATTTAATAATAATAATAATATTTGTAAAATATTTTAATCTTAAAAAAAAAAAATCTATAATAATTATATAATATAAAATTTAAATCAATCATTAATATATGAATACAAATACATAATCTATATAAAATAATAATAAATATATGTTACTAAATATTTTTAATATTGAAAAAAAATATATATTATTTATAAGTTTAGAGTTTTCCATAATAACTCAAAATTTTCAAATTTAAAGCAATCACCTTACATTAATTAATGTTTGAACACTTCTATAAATTATAAATTCAATCAACATATATTTCAATATTTATGAACAAATGTTGGATGAGTGAAAGGTCGTTGGAAAAAAAAAAAAAACATCTATATCATAAAATGTGTGGTTGAGAAATCAAGTCAACATTACAACCAATCAAAATTAATTAGAAAACCATCTAATGTAGGATGGGGTAAAGAGAAAAGGGTGTTAGAAGACCAAAAAACATTTATATGACAAAATGAGTAGCTGAAAAATCCTATCAACATTATAATCAACTAAAATTAATTAGAAAAACATCTAAACTATGATGGAAATAAGGTTGGAAGGCCAAAAAATATCTATATTACAAAATATGTTGTTGAAAAATCAAGTCAACATTATAACTAATCAAAATTAATTAAAAAAAACACCTAAAACAAAATAAGGAATTGGAAGACCAAAAAACATCTATATTATAAAATATGTAACTAAAAAATCAAATCAACATTATAATCAATAGGAACTAATTATAAAAACACTAAAAATGGAATAGGTTTTTAGAGTCGCATGGTAGAATAAAGCAAAATAAAAACAATGATTTCAATACTATGACGTCTTCTTTAATTTTAAAGTTTGCAATAGGCATCTCAGTTGTTTCAAACAAATTGCGTTCGAAAACGGTGTTTAAATCACAGCTTAGCATTTTTAAGTTGAAGAATAAATATAAGCAACTTTCTCCAATAACGATGTGGTAAATCCACTGGTTCAGTCAATCAACGAATTAAACATAAACAGTAAATCCCCTGGTCATTACAGTCACCATCTCCTTTAGTTTCAAATGCAGATAAGATAATTTAAATGACGTCTAACAAAGTGGTTCGACCATCAAATTGTGCAACCTATCCATTGAGCCATGAATACTGCCACCTCTGTTAATCTCAGCGCTCTCTTTGGATAATGTCCACCTGAAGTTGGTAACACATATATTGTGTGGCTCTCTCTTCATTATTCATTATAAAAAGACGCTTGCACGGCCCTTTCTTATTAACAAAGCGGGCCTACCTTAATTCTCTTGACAATTTTAGATTCTCAAAAATACGTCTACTTGTCATTCTTGTATGTTTGAAGATAAATGAATCAGAATTTATGTTTATTGGCTCTAATTTTGAAATGTAATGACTCCACACCGCCAGAATATTTGGAAGGTCAAAGTTAAAAAATAATGCTGCCATGAAAATTGCGAGCCATTGCTGTTAAACATGACCTCAGTGGGATACGGACCTGTATCATAGATTGGGTCATGGCGGTAGGATTGATATTAGCTGGAGAAAGATGAGTTTCAGAATCAATTGAATGCGAATATTGTCTCTTTGCATACCTAAAGACTGCACAGTGTCTCAAGTCAAATATAAAAGGAAGAATTCGGTGCCTCATTAAGCAGTACCACCAATCTTTTGAATTCCAATTTCCAATTATTTTTGATTTTATCAAAATTTCAAGTAAAATGGAGAAAAGCAATGCTTTGGCATATGCTAATTGGGCGAAGATTGTTTTGATCTTCTTGTTTGGTTTGTTTTCCGCTAATACTTATGTCCATGCTCGTCCAGCTACATTTTTAGAGGACTTTAAGATAACTTGGTATGACGATCACATCCTTCAAATTCCTGCAGGGAATGTCATTCAACTGAAAATGGACCATTATTCAGGTGAGCTCCTCACAAACATAGTTAATGCTATTTATTTTTGGATTTGAGATTTAAGAGTCATTTTAATAATTTCTGAATAATGCTACATATAAAATTTTGATCCAAACGTTTCGAGTCCTATACTAGAACCAAAGAGATGTCCTATATTTCATAATGTTTTTTAATTGTTAAGATCGATGATAATTTTTGTCCATAAAACTGTTAGAAACTGAAGTTGACTCGAGATAATTTCCCCACTCCTCATGCATGCAAGCAGTTAGCTGTAGTTGAGCAATCAGTTAGTTTACATTCAGTTAGTTAACAAATAGTTAGTTAAATTGTTTGAGAATTTGTTAGAGAGTTAGTTTGCATGTAAAGACTAAAATTAGTCTTGAGTTTGTTTTTCAAATTATTGTTTGGATTCAAATCTATTTAAAGACGCTTGGGCGCATCATTGTAAGCAAGGAAAATTGAAGATCAATAAAATCTTATCCTTTAAGAGATTGTTGTAGCAATTGTGTTCAGTTCTTATTTATTTGTTTGAGTTCTTGTTTTTTGTATGCTCTCTTGATTCTAACAAATTGGTATCAAAGCCTTGGAGAGAAGATCCAGGGAAAAGAAAGGAATAGCAGAGTTTTGTTGTTTGACCGTGGGAAATAGCACAGGTGTGAAGCAGAGGGACGCGAAGAGACAGCGAGAAGCGCTGTCAAAAGATCGATAGGACAGTAGTCCAGAAAGGGTCGAAGATCTGCAGCGTAGCAAAGGAGAGCTAGAAAATCAAATCGTAGAGAAAGTGCCCACTGAGTTGGAAGAAAGAGAAGACCAACGGAGCGTTGAAGAACCCTGATGGCAAACCGTGAAATTTTTTTTAAAAAAAAGAAGAGATCGCTCCCTGCACTCAGAGGCACAGAAGCAACAACAGCTTCTAAATGTTCAAAGAAGAGCAGTGCGCAAAAGAACAGCTGCTCAGAAAGAGAATTTAAAAAAAAAGGATCACGAGCATTCGCAGCCTGCTGAGATCAGGCAGATCATGGTTTTTGAACTAATTTTTATGCAGACTTTAAAAAAAAAAGTGCAGCGCCAGACTGTTGGAAGAAACCGTTGGAAGAAATGGTGCAGTGACATGGAGACTTGCAGTCGTTGCAGTCACCGGTCAAAGGCGCAAGGTGCAACATCGGATTGGAGACGTGCTAGCGTGATTTGCAGACCAAACCAAATTGTTTGCAAATCGAGCGCAAGTATTTGCAAGCTGACACGATTGCTAGTGAAGAACATAGCGCAGTCAGCTCAGAGCGCTGTGCAAGGCGTCGACAGTAGGGTGCTAACCTGCACAGCCATCCAGTAGACGATGGAGAACATAAGGTGACAGCCTACCAAGATCGTGAAGGAGCGAAGCCAAAAACAAGAAGATCGTGGAGAATCCTTCGTGTGTCCATAGCAAGGATAAAGCTATGAAGAGGTTTCTTATTCATATCGTAGTCGAATATTAGAGTCAGCTAACTGTGAGAAATGCACTGAGATGAGGAGAGTGTCGTAATCTGTAGAAGGCCTTTGCATAGGCCAATAGAGAGTAGCTGAAGCTACGAATAGCCAAAGAAATATAGACAGAGTTACCTGAGCAGTTGGAAGAAAGCTCAGCCAGCACGTGGGATCATGAACCATTGGAAGATCATAAAAAGTGTCCAGTTTCAGTAGCAGTAGTAGCGGAATCATTGGAGAAGAGCGCCAGGTTGGGGATGCGTAGCCAAAAAGAAAAGGATCGTAGTAGATGGTCAATCCGATGGAGGAATGGCTGAGCTGCGATGTGCTGGTGGTGTTGGACAAGTTTGTCAGGCTTCTGCATAAGTGTGAAGATAGAGTGCATGCCTGAGATCGTGGGAGGACCTGGCAGTTTGTGGGGAGCTACTATCAGGAAGAAAAGAGATAGTTGAGACACGCAAAGCATGGGAAGGTGATAAAGATTGCAATTTGCGGTCAAGGCGCAGCTAAAAAACACAATCACCGTCGAAAGTTTTTTGTTTGTTTGAAAAGACGAGCTCCGTGGAGCTTGTCTTGCACAGCGAGTGAAGTTGGGAAAGTGTGTGTGTTGAACAGCGAGTGAAGCTGTCAAAGTGTCTGAAGATCAGGCCGATCATTAGCAAATCTAGACCAATGTGGAAAGAACCCAACAATCCTGGGAGGAAACCTGAACAATTAAGCATCAGGTGAAAGAAAGGTAAGCAAGCAGGAAGCTTACAATTTTGGACATAAGCATGTCTGTTGATAGCCTTTCGACAGGCTACTCCTCAGTCTTAAATGCTGAGTGAACGCTCATTGAGCAATTGTATTTGTTTTGTATGAAGATGTTTAGTAATGCTGTAGCATTGCATCTGTTTATGCTAGCAATTGGAAATACAAGGTGGTGTATTCCGCATGAGAGGCAGTGTATTCTGCAAAAGAAAAGCATCCTAGCTGAAGCTAGTAGACAGAATGAGTGAAGAGATGTATGCCATCAATGGCAGCGTAGCTGTGGCAAGAGTGGTAAAATTTAGGCATTGTAAATGTTGAAGTTGTCAGTGTTAGAAATTAAGGGAGAGTGTTAGAAACAGAAGTTGACTGGAGATAATTTCTCCACTCCTCAAGCATGCAAGCAGTTAGCTGCAGTTGAGCAATCAGTTAGTTTACATTCAGTTAGTTAACAAACACTGAGGTAAACTGTTTGAGAATTTTTTAGAGAGTTAGTTTGCATGTAAAGATTAAAATTAATCTTGAGTTTGTTTTTCTAATTATTGTTTGGATTCAAATCTATTAAGAGACGCTTGGGCGCATCATTGTAAGCAAGGAAAATTGAAGATCAATAAAATCTTATCCTTCAAGAGATTGCTGTAGCAATTGTGTTCAGTTCTTATTTATTTGTTTGAGTTCTTGTTTTTTGTATGCTCTCTTGATTCTAAAAAAAACTTTATGAGATGAGTACATCAAGAATTATTGTTGCTGTAACTGTTGTTGGCGGTTTGTTTAAAACTTTTTCTGAAGGATGATGAAATTTTCCAAATTACTTGTTTGATTCAATAAAATAAGGCATTATCATATTCACATTATCATTATATATAAAGAACAGTTTAAAAGAAAGTGTGTTTGATTCACGTTACAAACCTCCCTAAGTTTATTCATATTTATGTAATTTTAGATTGTTTTCAAATTTTCTATCAGTTGGAGAATTTATGGTTTACTAGAAATGTTATAGTAATGTATTTGATAGCTTTGGTGGGCTTTTTTCTTTTCTTCTTCTTTTTTTTTTTTTTCTTCTTCTTCTCTACCTTTCTTTCTTTCTCAGGTTAATAATTATCATGCACAATTTGTGAATATTGTATTTGAAACACAGGTGCTGGATTCGCTTCAAAGAAGCAGTATCTTCACGGCTCTGTTAGCATGAAACTCAAGCTTGTTCCCGGGGATTCTGCTGGGACAGTCACTGCTTTCTATGTGAGATATTTTGGCACTGTGAAATGTATTGATGCTTTAATTACGTAGATGTGTATGGTCTACGAGACCACAAAATTACATATACAAGTCAGGGAATTATGATTGCAGGTTAATGGTTAATCTGAAGATTATATTTGAAAAAAATAAAAAAATAGTTGAGAAAGAAGATTCCTTCCATTAAAAATATATATATGATTCAATATAAAAAGAATGGACCCAGAGTAATATGGGGAACATTTTCTAAGAAATTTCAAAACTATATAACAAGTCCTACAATTAAAGACCAGTATAAAATTGAAACTGTAAGGATAAGTCCCCAAGAAAAGTTGAGATGTAAGAGTGTGTAGGTAATTCATATTAAAATTATAATTATATTTAATTTTTACTGAACAATAAAAATTTAGATATAAATAATAATTATTTTTAATTATAACTTTTTTAAATTAAAGAATAAATTTTCATATTTAACTATTTAAATAATCAAAATTATTTACTTTATTGTTAAAAATAAATTAAAAAATATTAATTAAAAAAAGTATTTTCAATTCAAATAAATTTAAATTCCATAAATTAATTTCTAAAAAAAATTAAAACATTCATTAACTGATTGAAGGTTCAGACAATTTATATAACCATATTACCACCAAATAAATGACTCATGTTTTATGTTCCTATTACAAACTCTTATCTAAAATGTACTTTTCTTCTAGTCCTATTAACCACCTATGGTTACTAATGGACAATAAAACATAAAACATATATTCATATGACCATCTATTTTACAATCCAGACAAGATAATTTAAATGACGTTCAATCGTTCGACCATCAAATTGTGCCAACTATCCATTCGCACAATTAACCAAATTACCAATACCACCTGTGCTATTCTCAACGGCCTATTTGGATATGTTGACTAAACGTCATTAAAGACACATTTATAATCTCTTAACAAATTTCGAATCTCAAAAAATAGTTATACTTATCATTGAATATAAATGAATAAGAATTTACGTTTATTGGTTCCAATTTTGGAACCATAATGACTCCACACCGCTAGAATATTTGAAAGGCCAAACTTTTAAAATAGTGCTGCCAAGGAAATTGCGGGCCATTATTGTTAAACATGACTTCAGTACCATGGGCCATGGTTGTAGTCTTGATATTAGATGGAGAAAGATGAGTGTCAAAATCAGTTGAATGCGAATAGTTTCTTCCCTTACCTACTGAAAAGATTGAGACTGTACAGTGTTTCAACTCAAATATAAATGGAACATTTAGGTCCCTCACTTAGCAGTACCACCCATATTTTGAATTCCAATTTATAACTAGTTTCATTTTATTAAAATTGCAAATGGAGGAAAGCAATGCTTTGGCATATGCTAATTGGGGGAATATTGTTTTGATCTCCCTGCTTGGTTTTCTTTCCGCTAATACTTATGTCAATACTTGTCTGGCTACATTTTAAGAGGACGTTAAGATTAGTTGGTCTAATGATCACATCCTTTAAATTCTTACAAGGAATTCCATTCAACTGAAATTGGATCAGTCTTCATGTGATCTTGAAATAGAAAAAATAGGCCAACCTTTCGGAGGACATAAATTTTGAATCGTAACTCTCTTTGAGCTTTTCCATGTACCAAAATAATCGTATTGAAAATTTTGATTTTTTCCTAAGCTAATCTATCTACTTATATTTGATTTTGATATTTTTGGAGACTAAGCGTGATCATCTGAGGGTCAAAAATTAACATTTTATAATGTTTTTAAGAATTTTTTATTTTTAAAATTTGTATATTTTTAAAACTAAAAGTCAACTTCGGTTGAATTTTGTTCCATTAGATAATTTCAGTATTTAGGTTATTTCAAGAAATTTTTAGATCTATGTATGATTTCATATGAAACTTACTATAAATAACGACTACTGAAAATATACTTTTTTTTTAGATTTTAGATTTTTTGAATTTTTGCATGTCAAATTTAATTTTTGAGTTGAGGCTTATTTAAGCATAGTTTTGGTTTGTAATTATTTCAATCAATCAAAATGAATCAATTCTGAGTAGTGTTCCAATATCTTGTTCTATTAGTAATTTTCTTATTCTTGATAGTTTTTGGGTTCATTATTTCGTATCAGAGCAAGTTCAAATCTTGGAAGAGTAAAGAATGGTGAGAGGACGAGGAGGTGTTACGTAGATGAACCAGAGTATAAAATAGCTATAGAGGCAAGTTCAAAAATTAATAGAGATTATCACCAATCAATAGACAAAACAAGGTGGTGATGAAGAAGACACAGATCATGATGATGAAGTTCAGCAAGAAGAAGAACAACAAGAGAAACCACCATCAATGGAAGAGAAGATGGTTCAAAATTTAGAAGGAAGGAATAAAGGAATCAAGGTTAATGTTATAGATTATGGAGGCAGTTTAAAACTAAAGGAGTAGATAGATTGGATTAATAGCATGGAGAAATTATTCAAGTGGAAGACTATGAGAAAAGACAAGAAGGTAAAGTTTTCGTGCATGAAATTGAAAGGTCATGTAATGATTTGGTGGGATCACCTACAAAAAGAGATATATAAAAAGATAAATAAAAGATTAATTAGTGGAAAAAGATAGAGAAGAATCTGAGAGAGAATTTTTTTTCTTGTAGATTATGCACAAACCGTATACAGAAGATTTCAAAATTTGAAGCAAAAATATCACAGTACATAAGAGTATATAGATGAATTTTATACGCTTTCCATATGAGTGGAGCATGATGAAATAGAAGAGAAGATGGTTGTAAGGTATGTAAATGGTTTGAAATTTTTTATTCAAGATAAATTAAGCATGCATAGAATACTTAACATAGAGGAGGCTTATCAATTAGCTTTGAAGGCAAAAGAAAAACAAAATAGAAAGAATTTTAGAGAGACATTTATTGTTCTAAAAAGTGGTGGATCCAATCCAAAAAAGGAATGAGGTGGATTTAATACCAGAATAGGTGTATTTAATGCCAATAAAATTGAATCATCGCATGGTATAGAAAGGCAAGATGATAATAGGCAAGGGTTTCAATACAAATAAAGAGGAAGAGGATTTTAGAGAGGAAGAGGTTATAGTGGTACTAGAGGATGGTTTCTAAATCAACATAAATCTTATGTCTATTATAGATGTGGAAAAAAAAGGGTACAAAGTGTTTGAGTGTCCACACTATCAAGATCAAGAAAAGAGGAAAAAAGATCACCCAAGAGTAAATCTAGTTGAGGCTGAAATAGAAGAGCAAAATATTGAAGTTACACTAGCTGATCTTGGAGAGAATCTTATGATGAAAAGAACCATGATCACTCCAAGGAAGGATCAAGTGCAGAATAAAAAAGGTGGTGATTCATGGTTGTGATCAAATATTTTTAGAACAAGATGTACTTTGGGTGGAAATGTATGCGATGTAACTATAGATAATGGTAGTTATGAAAATATGGTTTCTAAAGAAATGATGGAGAAACTAAATTTGCAATGTAAAAAACATCCTAACCCTTATCAAATTTCATGGTTTAAGAAAGAAAATGAGGTTACAGTAAATAAAAGGTGCTTAATCAAGTTTTCTATAAGAAAAACTTATAATGATGAAATATGGTGTGATGTTATTCTGATAGATGTATGTCATGTGTTACTGGGGAGACCATGACAATTTGACAAGAAAGTAATTCATGATGGAGCAAAAAAGACACACTTTTTGGAAAAGTGGAACAAAGGTAGTTTTGTTACCTCTTAAAGAGGAAGAGAAGATAGAAAGCGTGCTCTCTATTAAAGAATTTATCCATGATATGAAGGTAATAGGTTGTTATTATGCATTAATATCAAAAAATAAAGAAATAGAAATGGTGTCAATATCAATAGAAGTAGCAAGAATGTTGAAAGAATATGTAGATGTTATGCCTAATGAGTTACTAGATGATTTACCACTAAAGAGAGATATTCAACATCACATTGATTTGATTCAAAGATCATCTCTACCCAATCAAGCACTATATAGGATGAGTCCAATAAAACATATAAAATTAAATAAATAGGTTACTAAATTGCTAAGAAGGCGATAAGGGAGAATATGAGTCCATGTATAATGCCAACATTACTCACTTTAAATAAAGATGGAGGATGGAGAATGTGTGTGGATAGTAGAGCAATTAATAAAATTACAATAATGTATATGTTTTAATACCTCATTTAGATGATATGATGGATATGCTTGCATGAGCAAAATATTTTACCAAGACTAATCTAAGGAGTGGTTATTATTAAATTTGAATTCATGAAGGAGATAAGTGGAAAACATCTTTCAAGACTAGAGATAGCTTATATGAGTTGATGGTGATGCCATTCTAATTATCTAATGTAGATAACACATTTATGAGGATGATGAATATAGTGCTATGAGAATATATTAGTAAGTTTTTGATTGTTTATTTTGATGATATTTTAATATTCAATAATACTAAATAAGAACACTTACAATATTTATAAATAGTAATGGATTTATTAAGAAAGGAGAACTTGTATGCAAATTTGAAGAATTGAAGGTTTATGTAGAACAGTTTAGTATTTTTGAGATTTATAGTTTCAATAAATGGTGTGAAAATGGATAAAGAAAAGATAAAGGTGATTGTTGAGTGGCCTATTCCAAGAAGCATTATATAGGTAAGAAGTTTCCATGGTTTAGCAATTTTTTACAAAAAAAATTGTTAAAAATTTTAGTAGTATTGTAGCACCAATAATAGATTGCATGAGAGGGAAGGAATTTGTATGGACTAGAGTAACCACACAAAGTTTTGAAATTTTGAAGAATAAGATTATAAAAAGACCAATTTTAGAATTATCAAATTTTAATAGTGTTTGAGGTTGATTGTGATGCTTCATTTGTAAGAATTGGTGCTATGTTGAGTCAAAAAGGAAAGCCAATAGCATATTTTAGTGAGAAATTGAATGAGGTAAGGACAAAGTATTCTACTTATGACATTGAACTTTAACCAATTGTATAATCATTAAGACATTGGAGACATTACTTGGTGTCTAAGGAGTTTATAGTATTTAGAGATCATGAGGCTTTGAAATATGTGAATACACAAAACAAAGTTGAATAGTAGGTATGTAAACTGGGTTTCTTTCTTACATGGGTATACTTTTATGTTAGAAAATTAATTAGGAAAATAGAATCTGGTAGTTAATGCATTGAGTAGGAGGGTAGCGCTATTAACTACTATGGTGAGTGAAGTAGTTGGATTTGAAGCTATTAAATAATTATATGATATTGATCCAAATTTTAGGAAGGTAGTTGAGCAGTGCAAGAATCCATTAACAAGTTGTACATATGCTATTCATGATGAGTATATTATACAAAAAATTTATCTCTTCAAAATAAAACAATTATGCATTCCAGTTGGGTTTCTACGAAACAATATAATAAGAAAATTACATAGTGGTAGTTTGGCTAGACATTTTGGTAAGATGAAGACAATAGATTTAGTGGAAGAGAAGTATTTTTGGAGAAAGATGAAGAGATATGTGGAAAGGTATGTTTCAAGGTGCATAATATGTCAGGTGGCTAAAGGACATGCATAAAATATTAGACTATGCATGTCATTACCAGTTCTAAAAAGACTATGGATAGATTTGAGTATGAGTAATGTGTTGGGATTATCAAACACATAAAGAGGTAATGAATCAATTTTTTTATTATATTTAGATTTTATAAAATGGTTCATTTAATTTCATGTAATAAAACCAATGATGCCACTAGAGCTATAAAATTATTTTTTATGGATATTATGAGATTACATGGTGTTCGAAAAATTATTACTTCAGATAGGGATATGTAATTTCTAAGTCATTTTTAAATGACTTTGTACAAGAAGATGGGTATTAAGATATAATTCATTAGTGCATATCACCCACAAACATATGTATAAATAGAAATTGTGAATAGGAGCTTCAAAAATTTATTAAAATACATAGTGAGAGAGAAGCCAAAGCAACAGGACTTGGCTTTACCATAAGCTGAGTTTGTATCTAATAGTTTAGTGAATAGATCAATAGGAAAGTTACATTTTCAAATTGTTTATGGGTTAAATCCTATGGGTATTTTATAATTGGTATAATTTTAAATTATAGATCGAATTAGTCATGATGTAGAAGCATTTGCAGAGCATATGTAACAATTGTAAGGAGTGAGAAGAAAGTTATAGAAAAGTAATGAGATATATAAAGTAGTAGTGGATGTCAAAATAAGATCCAAGGTATTTTAAGGAGAGTTGGTAATGGTTTTCTTGAGGAAAGAGATATTTTCAAAAGGCACATACATTAACTTGAAGTACAAGTAAATTAGATCATGTAGAATTTTGAATAAAATCAATGATAATGCCTATGAGGTAAGTTTACCATATAATTTTGATATAGTTTTAGTATTTAATGTTTTAGATTTATATTAATTCCATTGAGAAGATAGTGAATATGATGCATATGAAAAATTAAATTGGGAGTAGCAAGTTCCAAATAAGAAAAAAGAAAAAATAGTGTAGGTTTTGGATATGAAGATAGTGAGCACAAGGCAAGGAAATTATAATAGGTTTTAGTGCAGTGAGAAGGATTGCAGAAATAAGACAACACTTGGATTATATAATGTGAGATTAAAAATAATGATTAGAAAAAATGGTATAATTACAATTAAGACAACTCACTGGAGCTGAATTGTTTTTAACCAGAGGAGAATGATGCAAAAAAATAGGCCAACCTTCTAAAGGCCATAAATTTTGAATTGTAACTTCTTTTGAGCTCTTCCACATGTCAAAATTATTTTATCAAAAAAAAATTAATTCTTACCTAAGCCATTCTATCCACTTATATTTAATTTTTATATTTTTTGGAGACTAAACGTGATCATCTAAGAGTCCAAAATTAACATTTAATGATTTTTTCAAGAATTTTTTATTTTTAGAAATTATATATTTTTAAAACCAAAAGTTAAATTTAGTTTAATTTCATTTAATAGGCTAATTTTATTGTTTAGGTTATTTCAATAAATTTTTAGAGCCACACTTGCTTACATGCAAAACTTACTATAAATAGTGACTGCTACAAATAGATGTTTTTTTTAGATTTTATATTTTTTGAATTTTTTCATGTCAACTCTAATTTCTATGTTAAGACTTATTTAATCATGTTTTGGCATTTTAATTATTCTAAGAAATCAATACAAATTAGTTCTGACTTTTGTTTCAAGATCTTGGCCTATTGATAATTTTCTTATCCTTTATAGTTTTTGGGTTCATTAGATATCCTCGCAAACATAGTTAATGATATATATTTTTTTTTAATTCAATATTTGAGATTATGTATAGAGGTAATATTAATTATAATAATTTATGAATAGTACTACATATAAAATTCTGATACCAACATTTGGAGTACTATACTAGACCCGAAGAGAAAAATCATATATTTTTTATTTGTTAAGATTTTAAGGAGCAATATAATTTTTTATTTCCACTGTGTATAAGAAAATATTACAATTTCCTTGATATATAAAGGACTTGATAGGACATTATTTATAAATCATGTCACCTTTAAAAAAAACTAAGCATCTAGCTTAAAAAGCAAAGTATTTTAGTTTATAAATATTTATTTAATTCAAAGTTATGAAGTTTTAACTTTAATCTAGGTTTTAAAACAACTGTACAAATTAATAGTTTATTCTGACACTCCTCAATAATCTCTACCACTAGTTGCTTCAATATCCATAATGTCAAATTTCTATCTTAGGCTTTTGAAATTATCTGTAGCTAATGTCTTTGTGAATATATGTGTTAGTTGGTCTTTAGATATGCAAAACTCCAAATGGATTTCTTTGTTGTTCATAAACTCTCTAATGAAGTGATACCTAGTGTCAATATGCTTGTTTCTTTTGTGAAAAATATGATTATTTGATAACACAATTGGTGATTTGTTGTCATAAAATACTGGTGTAGAAATTTCATGCTTATGGAAAAGATCTATCAACAATCTCCACATCCAAAGTACTTGACATGGTGATGTTGTCAAATACTCTACTTTTATTGATGAAATTGTCATTATTAGTTACTTCTTTGATACCCATGAAACCAAACCTATGCCAAAATTAAAAAAAATATCCAAAAGTACTCTTCTTATTATCTGTGTTATCTATAAAATCACTATTAGTATAGCCAATCAAATAAAAATCATTAGTTTTAGAATATAATATTTCATACCTTGTTGTTCCTGGATCATACTTCAATACTCTCTTCCCAACTTGTTAGTGTGAGTCTTTTGATGACTCCATAAATCTTGAAACCAAAATAACTACATACATAATATCTAACCTTGTAGCTATGAGGTATATCAAGATTTCAACGAGTATTTTGAAAATAGTTGGATCAACATTGGATCGCTTGTCTTTTTTGCTAAGTTTTGTACCTATTGCAACTAGAGTTGGTGTTGGATTGTAATTCATCATCTTGAATCTTATTTGGCATATTTATACTGAAAAATAAATCTACCATTATCTGATTAAACAACTTCAATGCCCATAAAATATTTCATCAATCTTACATATATCATTTCAAAAAAAATATTCATTTTATATTTTAACATGTCTACAAACAAATTTCAAGTAAAAATTAAATGATTAACATATAAACATACAATTAAAATTTGTTTTTGCTTGATGATTTTTGTATACAATGTAGGCTCACAACTGCTTCTATTGAATCTACTACTTGTCAAATATGATTCAATCTGACTAAACCATGCTCTAGGTAATTTTTTGAGCCCATAAAAAGTTTTATTCAATATGTATACCTTGTCTTCATGTCCATGCACTTCATAACTTGGTGATTGTTCTACATACACTTCTTCTAGAAAACCATTTAGAAATGTTGATTTGGCATGCATTTGGTAATCCTTCCAATTACTTTCTATTGCTATGGCTAAAACCATTATGACTATATCAAGTCTTGCAACTAGTGCAAATATCTCATTATAAGCAATACCATATTGTTTAGTAAAACCTTTTTATACTAACCTTGCATTATACTTGTCAACTTCTCCTTATATATTTAACTTGGTCTTATAGACCCATTTGACTCTTTTGCTATCTTTACCTTTAGGTAAATCTACTAGTTCTCATGTTTCATTTCTTTCAAAAGAATCCATTTTTCATTCATATCCTTGATCTAGTGATCTTTCTTCACTATTTATTCAAAATATACAAAATCATGAGAGAATAAAGCATAATTTGAATGTAAATCTAAATGTTCTTCTCTTTGATCATAAAGTCCTTCAAAACTTCTTATTTTCTTACCTCTATACCTTAATATTAATGAGAAAATTATAGGATCTAATGCATTACTTTATTATTAATTAGGAATTTCATGAACTGATGATTCACCTAGCATAAAATTTCTTTGTGTTCTTATCTCTCTTGAATTACCTCTTTGTAGATTTTTTTTTGGAGTACCCATTACTTATGAACTTGGCTATGAACTTGAATGACCACCTTACACACCTTGTTCTACTAATTCTTATTCTCCTTGAGGTGTTGTTGATCCAACTATAATTGTTCTTTCAATACTTACATTTGAAGCTTCTTATTCTTTGAAATCAATATCTCTACTAATAATTACCTTCTTGGTAAGGGGATTGTACAACTTATAAATTTTTTAATACTCACTATAACCAATAAAGATACATTATTTGCCTCTATCATCCATCTTTCTTCTTATTTCTTCTAGCACATATGCATATGTCACACATCCAAAAACTCTTAAGTGAGATACACCATGAATTTCACCATTTTATATTTCTCATGGAATTTCATCCTTATCACTCTTTTCAGGACATCTAATTAGAACATAAAATATACATGTAACTAATTCTGCTTAGTATTCATTAGAAAAGTGTTTGGCCTTTGATATACTGATATCCATATCCATGATTATTATATTATTCATCTCTATAACACCATTTTGTTGTGGTGTGTATGTTGTGGTAACCTTCTTCTTAGTTCCATGATTCCAACAAAAATAGAGAAACTCATTTGAAGTGTATTCACCACCTTTATTTGACCTCAATAGCTTGATATATAGACCACTTTGTTTTTCAACCATTGTTTCGAACTCCTTGAATATTCCTAAGGCTTTAGACTTCTCCTTGAAAAAATATATCTAAGTTTTCCTGCTAAAATCTTCAATAAATGTTATAAAATATGAACTTCCACCTAATGCTAGAGTGTGCACAGGTCCATATATATCAATGTGAATAAGATCTAATGGTGCCTTTTCTCTATAATACATTCCTATTTGACAACTTTTCTTTTATTTTTTTCCCAAAACAAAACTCTCACATGAACTTGATGGCTACTCAATTGGTGGCAATCCTCTCACTATCTACTTCTTCTTTAATAAAATCAAACCTTCAAAATGATGATGTCCATACCTTAGATGCCATACCCATGTCAGATATAAATTAGATGGCTTGTAATTTTACTTGGGATATTCTTGTCTTGAATTTTCACTCTTGATTTGAAGTAGGAACTATTAGAAATAACAAAGAGAATGTAATGATATTAACCAGCTTAAAAGTATACTAAACAATTAAATGAAAGCCTATTATATAGGTGTAAAATAAACACTGAAAAAATGAGGTGGGTGGAATAAAATGCATCAGATAGTGTAAAATAGTCAGGCCTATGAAACCTACTTACCTAAGTGGTTAAAAACACTATAACAATAATATGCATTAGCAAATAGCCTAAGATAATACTAATATACTAATACCCTCGCTTAATTACAAAACCAGAAACAAGACCAAGTTTATTCCTAAATTTTATGAAATTATTTGAATGAAGTGGTTTAGTCATTATATCAGTTGGTTATTCTAGAATAGGGCAATAGAAGAGACTGATGTTTACATTCATAACCAACTATCAGATATAATGATGGTGAACCTAAATGTGTTTTTTCTTGGCATAGAATACTAGATTCTTCACCATCTTTAGAACTCTCTAGTTATCATAAAAAAATTAGAGTAGGCTTTGATGACTCAAATTGAATATCATCTAAGATTTTCTTTATCCATATAGTTTCACAACTTACACTAACCACAACTTTATACTCTGATTCTATTCAAGATAATGCCACTGTAGTTTATAATTTTTTCTACCATGAGAAAACTCCTGAACAAAGAGTGAATAAATAGTCTATTGTATATTTCCTTGAATCTACTGATCTTGCCCAATCAGAGTTAGAATATCTTGAAAGTTCAAAATATACATACTACTTATATAGTATGCCAAAGTTAAAAGTAAATTTAACATATCTTAATACCTATTTTGTATCTAAAAAATGTACTTCATGTGGTTTAGACATGAATTGAGATAGATAACTCACTACAAAACAAATATTTGGTCTAGTGGTAGTGAGGTAGATGAGACTACCCACTAGCTATCGATATACTATTTCATTGACTATAGGCGAAGTAGTATCAGTTAAAATTTTAGCTCCAACTTCTATAAGTGTGTGATTTGGATTACAATCCATCATTTTAAACCTTTCCAACAATGATTTGGCATACTTGTTCTCTAACATGAATACAACACAATCACCTTGCCAAAACTCAACACCTAAATAGTATTTTAGTAAACCTAAGTCTATCATGTCAAAAGTACAAAAAATATAAATTATTATTTACTGAATGAGATAGCACTACTCTCATTGATGGTTATATCATCAACATATATAATGATAATCAAGATATCATCACTAAACACCATTACACAAAGAGTTGTTTTAGAATTACACCTTTTGAAACTAGACTCCTTAAGATATGAATCTATTTTCATATACCAGGCTTGAGGAGTCTACTTAATCCCATACAAGGACTTGATCAACATGAAAACTAGATGTTCCTTACCAAGAACCTTAAAACCCTATGGCTAAACCATATAGACTTCTTCCTCCAAATATCCATTCAAAAATTCCCTTTTGACATGCATTTGGTGTACCTACCATCCAAATTGAGTAGCAATAGCAACAATCAAATGAAAAATTACCATCTTTGTTGTAGGATCAAAAGTCTTTTCATAATCAACCCCTTTTTCTTATGCATAACCTTTTGCAACAAGATTGGATTTGTATTTGTCCAAAGAACCATCTTCTTTGTATTTTTACGTTGTAAATCAATTTACAACCAATGGATTTATTTCCTGGTGATAGCTCTATGATATCTCAAGTCATGTTTTTCATCATAGAATCATATTCCAATTGCATGGATAATTCCCAGTCATACTTCCCTTTTGCCTCTGAAAAATAATTAGGCTCAAATACATGTGAAACAATAGTTGTTAGAGCAAAATTTTTATGCTCACCTCTATTACCAAATTACTTTTTTGATCTCAATCTTCTTCCTTCCACACCTTGTGGCAAGTCTCCCTCTTTTACTGCTTCTATTGTGATAGAATACCACTTTAGCTTCTTTGGTTGTTCTGTTGGAACCTCAAAATGACTTGTAACAATTCCCTCCCTAGAACGTGATTCCATTGATGAATTACAATCCTGATGAACCTTCACATCACAACTTATAATAGAATCATTAGAAGAAAATAATGACTCAATATTTGAAATTGTACCATTTGTTATGAAGTATGATATATGTTCATTTACTATGATGTCTTTATTTACCAAAACTTTATTAGTAGAAATATAAAGTAATCTTTAACCCTTTGACTTCTCACTGTACCCAATAAACATGTATGCTTTGCTTTTTGCATCCAAGTTACTTCTCTTTTGACTAGGAATAACTACAAAAACTACACAACCAAAAATTCTAAAAGTACTTACATCTGAATTTCAACCTAATTAAGAATCCTCTAGATTCATATTTTCTAATGTTTTCATAGGACTTCTATTAAGGATGTACACTACCATATTCATTATTTCTACCCAATATCTATATGGGACATTTTTTCTTTGGACCATACAATGAGCCATGTCCATCACCATCCTCTTTTGCCTTTCCACAAGTCAATTTCGCTATAGAGTGTAAGGGGTAGTATACTATTTATGTACACCTTCAATGTCATAAAACTCCTTGAGCTATATTGAGATGAACTCACCCCCCATTATCTGTTCTAAGAGATTTTGCTCATCGTCCTGCCTATTTTTCAACAATAGCTTTCTAGGTAAGGAAGTTTGAAAAATTATTAGATTTCATCACTAGAAAGTATGCCCACTTTTTCTTATAGAAATCATCGATAAAAAAATAACAAGCTCCATAAGGGGTAAGTGTCTACATTAGACCATGTAAATCTGCATGTATTAGATATAGTACTCCCTTAGATCTCAAAGTTTTACCAACATCAAATGAATGTCTAACTTGATTCACCAAATGGCATCTAGTACATACATGATGACTATCCCAAATAGAAGGAATCTAGTTAACCATCTTAGGATTTCTCAATGTATTCTAATACTAGAAATTCAAATGCCCATACCTTTCATGCCATAATGAACTTGTGTTATCAACTGCTTCAACTGCACTTTCATTTTCCCTCAATGGATATGTAATCTTATACAAGCCTTTCTCACCAATCCCAATAAAAATAATTATTTTCTCTCTGGTAGTGACTAAACATTGTTGTTTTTGAATTTTTACAATAAAATTAAAATTTTAAGTGATCTCACTAATTGAAAGAATTTTTTTGTTCATATCAAGCACATACCTAACATTCTTAAATATATACTAAACTAAACCATCAAAATTGATCTAAACGTTACCATATCCCTTCACAAAATGAGTTATACCATCTCCCTAAGATACATATTCATTACTACTATCATTTTAAAAATAATCCACATGCCAGTCCTTATGGGATGTATAATGGTGAGATGCTCCTAAATCAAAGTACCATGCTTGATCTACCATATAATTACCACTAAAATCCCTAAAATCAAAATTAGGATATATTTCTTCACCTTCACCTTCAACTATATTTTCATGATGAGCTTTCTTTCTAGGGTTAGCCATATCTTATTATATTTTTTAGATATCTTTCTTAAGATGACTATGTTGCTTATAGTAAAAATATTTCCACTTGGATATCTTATTAGAGCCACTTAGATGTGAAGTTTCTATCAAATAATTAGTATTTTTATGAAACTACTTACCCTTTCCCTTAATGAAGAATTCACTCTTTGTAGAAGACAATGTAGACAACACTATCTACTCCTACTGTCTATTCTTCTGCAATAGTAATGTAGATAAATTTTCAAAGTCCAAAGTCTATATCTCAGCAATCATGTGCATGGAATCCACAAATAACTCAAATGAAGGTGGAAGATTATGTATAACCAGAGTAATTAAATATTACTCATCAATAGGATTTTGCATAACCTTCAAATGATCACTTATGTCCTTGATCTATAACAAAAGCTTAGAAATAGAGTCACCTTCCTATATCTTAGTGTAAAATAATAAATACATCAAATATAATATCTTATTGGGTTTAGAAGCCTGATATTTATAAGTAATATTAGTCCATAGACCTGATACACTGGTTGCATTTCTCACCTTTGAGATTAAATTATTTGCTACTGATAGTTTTAATAACATAAGAGCCTCATGATGACATTTTTCATATTTATTAATACATATGGTAGGCCTTTGCTCTTTATTAAACTTTATTTGATCAATATTTTGATATTCACATGTCATTATAACCTTGTGATTCCACAAACTAAAAATTTTGTCTGATAATTTTTGTGAATATAGCAACAAGAGGTATTGTAAACTAGCCATTTTAACCTAATTTTTATAAAAAATACAAATTTAAAAAAAAATTATAATGAATTTATAAAAAATTTATCCTATCCATTGATTCAAATCATATACTAGTCAACACCTTCAATTTTTAGAAAAAAATCAACACTGTTTGAGAGATTTTTAACTTTACATCTTTAAAAACACTAAAAATTGGACCAAAAAAATTAAAATGAGAGATTTAAAACTTTTATTTCAAAATTTTATTCTCTATTAATATTCATATATAAAACTTTGAAAATGGTGAAATTTTCAATTGATTTGACTTTACGATTATCTCTCAACACAATCAAATGTGTTCCTCCAAGCAAAACTTTTGGTAAAAATCAATTTATAAAGTTTGAAAAAAAAATTATTTGTGGATTAAAAATTTAGTATAAAAAATTCATAATAAATATTACCAATAAAAAATGATCTATGTAAATGACCAACCTAAAATTCTTCATTGACTAATTTCAAAGCCAATTCTCATCTGAGTTCAATTCCTTTAGATCCAGTGAGATTCTCTTAAAAAATAAAATTTATAGCCTTCACATGTCAAAAATAGTGGCTAAATAAAAATAAGGTCTCTTCCCCAAACTATATAGAAATGACCAACCAAAAATATTCAAATGCAATTTTTGAGTATAATACTCAACGAAATCCTATTCTGTTTGATTCAACAATTGAATCTCAGGCTATAGAATTTTATAGAAACAAAAATCATAAAAAATAGTGCTCAAATGAATTTTTGGACTTTTCTACCAAGTTGAATGGCTGGTAACAAGAAAAAAGATCTTCCTCTTATGGCTCTCCATCAGACTCTTCATGATCCTCCCTGATAAGACCATCCTCTCTTACTTCACAAGCTTCCTCCCAAGCGTCCTAAAATATAAGATTTGATTACTATATTATAACTAGAAAAGAGAATGAAATTATATTAACCAGCTTACAAGCATACCAAATAATATAATAGAAAGCATATTATATGTGAACAAAAGAAACACCTAAATAAGAGGTAGGTATAACAAACTGCATCAGGTAGCGTAAAATAGCTAAAGCCCATAACACCTACTACCTAAGTGGTTAAAATCACTATAACAATAATATACCTTAGTAAATAGCCTAAGATAATACTAATATGCTAATAGAATATTCAATTCTTAGTCATCTCAATCTTTACAATTAACCTATCTCTTGGAAATCTATCAAGTATAGTGCACACATTATCTTTAAATGATACACTATAACCTTTCTGCATAAGTTGGCCAACATTCATGAGATTATGATTCAATCCTAGTACAAAATAAACATATAGAATATATTTTCTTTCACCATGTTTTGTGAAAATATTAATCACACCTTTACCCATCACTAATACTTTATTATCATTGCTTAGCTTAACTTCTGACTTCACAGAAGTATCTAATCTTGCAAAAAAATCTCTATTTCCTTTCATATGATTACTTCATCCATTGTCTAAAAATAAACTATCACTTGAACTCTCTTGACCAATATGACATGTAATGAATAATGACCCAAAATTAATTTCAGATACATCTAAAAAATTTGCATTTTGTCTACACTCATTTGATTATCTCTTCTAGAAATCATATGCATAATGATTAAACTTATTGAAATAATGACACTAAACATTGGATTTATCATACCTATAAGAATGTTGATAATATTAGTTGTGCCCTATATAACTATAAGTATTAAAATTTTGATTTGTTCTTTCACATTTATTTAGACTACTCCTTCTACCTCTTTGATTACTATTTCTACCTCTGCCTTTGAAGATGTATCTTCCTCTTTCTCTACCTCTATTGAATGAAACCTATAATTTAAAATCATTCTCTAAAGAGGAAGTATTATTCCTATTCAATCTGGATTCATGAGATAATATAGATCCTATCAACTCATCTATAAATAACTATGTTATATCTTTAGATTATTCAATAGTAAAAATAATAGAATCAAACTTACTAGGTAGACTCCTGAGAATATTTTCCACAATTTTTTGATCAAGTATTTCTTCTCCATTTGATCAAATTTGAATAAATACATTCATTACTTAACTAAAAAATTGGTCTATGGACTTCGAATCTTACATCTACACATTCTTAAAATTTATGCTAAGAGACTATAATTTAACAACTTTTACCTTGGTGATTCCCTAATAAGCTATCTCAAGAATATCCCATGCCCTCTTGGACCTAGTTGTTTCTAAAACCATAGAGAAAATAGATTCATCCATTACATATTGAATAAAAAATAAGTATTTTGCATCCTTTTTCTTGTTTTCTATAAGCTATTCCTTCTCTAGTTATGTCAAAGCCTAATAGGTTGCTTGATCTATAGGATTTATGAATTCGTACTCCACTAGATTCCATGCATCCTATGAAGAAAACAAAGTTTTCATATTGATAGACAAAAAATCATAAATTTTAATTTTAAAAGTTAGAATTTGGGGCTAAGTAATGATGTTTTTCATTTCCATAATATGCTACTATGATGTAATTTCATATCCTTCCTTCAACTTTGACAATATCTAAAAAACAAACAACCAATCTACCTCTTTTCAATGACATTAATCAAAAACTTATTTCAATCACTTTAATTCATTTTGTAGTTCAATTTTTTCCATATACAGTAGTGACTACTTGGGCGACTTTTAAATAAAAATTTATGATTTGTTTTGATAGCTATCAAATTTTTGGACTGTACCCCTTTGGTATTTTCTATTGGCTACTTTGCAACAATTCACCATTGACAAAACTATACTAAACTTACTCTTGAATATTTCTACACTTTCTTGCAACCTGCATACTTGATCCTAACCTGGACTCTTCCATGATCTACCTAGGCTCAAACTACTTATGGACTATGCCTTGTTCAAACTTGGTTGGTCTTTCTCCAACTCATATTCTCTATATTGACTTTTGACCAGATGATTCTCCCCTGCACTCTATCGTGTCTTTAATACCACACTAAAGAAGTAATATAATCCTATATTCTATTATGTATAATAAAATATTACAATTTCATCGATATATAGAGGACTTGATAGGTCATTTCTTCTAAAGTAAGTCACCTTTGAAATAAAAAGCAAAGCATCTAGCTTAAAAATATTTATCTAATCTAAATCCATAAAACATTAGCTTTAATGCAGGGTTTAAAACAACTACAAAAATTAATGTAAAGTAAGAATCCAAAATGAATTAGATCATGCACTAGTCAAGTAAAACCCAAATAAGCATAATGAACATAAATAACTAAGCTAACTCCCTCATGGGGTTTTACAAATTGAATCTAAGAGCTGTTGAAATAAGTAATACAACCATCAAACCATTTCAAGAGCATCCATCCTCCAAGAGCACCTCAAAAACATGATTTTATTTGGATTTAGTGCTCTAAGTCTTTTTCAATGATGAGTGGATTAATCCTCTATCATATCTCAATACACCAGTGAACTAGGATCATGAAATTTATCAAATGTGTGCTAATATTTGGACCTATCTTATTGTAAATTCAGCATAATAACATTACACAAAAATATCTTGAATGGATGAGTGAGGAACCTTGTATTTATAGATTTTTGGAATTGATCATAATCAACCATAACCATCCATCTTGAGATCAATATGTGTCACCATGAATTAATTCATTTTTGGAGGCTTAATCCATAAATACCCTCATTAATATTTAAAAGAAAGGGGCATTAATGAGGCATGGGAAGGCTTAAACTAGATATTTATTCTATTTATGGCTTATGGATGACAACCCATTGATGATGTCACTAGATGATGTAGTTTTAAAAATGAATTTCTAATTAATAGATCTCCAATATCTTCCATAGATTTCCACTTAAGCCCTTGATTTGGTTTAATTTTCTTAGGTGGGATTAATTAATTCTATGTAATTGTTTGGAAATTGGTTGCCCATTTAATCAAACTGGTTGAAATGTTAATTTACTAGGTCATAATTTGAATGGAATATAATTATAAGAATGTGTCAATTACATATGGAAAAATACTGCATTTAGATAATTATTGATGCCACATAACACATGAACATCTCATGTGCCTCCAAATTAGAATAATTCAATGGTTCAGAGTGTCAAATCATATTTTTGCCATTTTGAATTGAAATGATTTGAGAAAATTTAATAATCACATAAAATACATTACTCTATTTAGGGATACATTAGCTTAAACCATCACTTTTATATGACAAGATTAAACCATTTAGTACATTTTAGTGATTTTGGCCCAAATTGTGTATTATCATAAAATTTTGAGTAAGATTGACAATCTCAGCATAATAGTGATATGAACTGGATGTCTACATTTTCCCTCTATTTTGATCAAAACAACACCATTTCAAATAATGAAAAGAGTTCTCAAGAATAAACTAGAAGGTAATGATCCATGATGCCTACTCGAGAGGACACATGAGGATGAAAGAGAGGGATAGACTCTCGAAAAAAAGAGTAAGAGTGAAATTAGCCCATGGATGAAATTACATCCATCTGAGCTAATGCCTGCATGTGTTTATTACCAATGATCAAAACATAATATAATATTATGGGATCTAAGGTGGGGGAAAGTGGGAGAGATGCAATGCCAAAATATAAGCAACACACTTTTACACACCAAAAAGAGGGTGAAAATTATGGGCTTAGGGAATGATATATCTTGTGATAAGTTTCACACTTTAAAATTACCAGAACAAGAGAAAAATCTATTTATCTTAGAATTATAATAAAAATGAGAATATTTATCTAGAAAAAGGAAATAATAAGGCACCCCAGTAGAGCAGATTTGATCATTTGATAAATTGATTTTGCCCTAGTAGGGCTAATTTTGGTCATTGATAATAAATTATGCCCCAATAGGGATGATATGATCGATGAATAATCTAAATATTATGCCCCAATAAGGAAAATTGGTAAGCATATCTCAAAGATATAACCTAATGCATAGATTATAATATGAGTAGGCCTAAATGTAGATGTGAGGGTCTAATGACTAAAGTATCCATAAAAAACTAGGCATACGAGGATGCACAAAGTAATGAAAGATATGAATATAAGACTAAAGGAAATTGAGTTGACCTAAGATATGTCATGTACCCATAAGCTACCTACATAGTCTAGATGAACCTCAAGCCAATTTGGCTCACCTAGAATCAAGAGAAAATAAAATGAGGAATGACGAATAAAAGAATAAATATAAAATAGACCACTATCCAATTAAACTCATAGTGTATTCCAAGAGATGCACATCATGCATAGAGTGTTGTGTTAGGTATGGTGCATTGAGATATGATCTTTAGAGTGTCATTGAATTTTGGACTCAAAATCCAAAGCACTTGGTTCTTACTATAGCAAAATGAAATTATGCATCATAACTATGTGTAACCTATAATGACATTGTATTTCAATTATGATGAGCTAGTTCGAATGTGAATATTTATAACTAAGGGTAATGATTAAAAAATACCAATAACATAGTTACAAATATTTACATTTAAACAAAAACAACCAAAAATAAAGATAAAAACAATATAAAAATCCAACCTCAACATAAAACCAAGATATAAACAATAAGGTTTTAAATGAGAATAGGAATGTAAAAAAGCAAAGCAAAGACAACTTAATAAACAACATGAAATCAAGATATGAATAATCAAGATCAATGTGTATTAAGAAACTCTTGGAAAAAAAATCAAAATTAAAAGTCAAATACAACTCTAAACAAATGAAACCTAACTAGAATAAAAGTAATTATAGAATTTATTTGAACACAAAAGAATAAAACAACACAATATAAGACAAAATAGTAACACCAAAAACCAAAATAACAAAACATCAAGAACAAATATCAAAAGAATAACAAAGAACAAATAATAAAACAAAATAAATGGAGATACAAGAAAGCACCACAAAACAAAAATAAAAATAAAATAAAATGAAATAAACACACACAAACAAGATTTAGTCACATTATTAGTATAGATAAATAAAAATGTGAGTTGTTCATGTAAGTGTGATAGAGGCATTACTCTCTATTCTAGAGTGACCCCTAATTTAAGAAATAATGAGACTGGTACCAAAAGACAAGAAAAATACACATAAAGTTACCCCCAAGTGATAGGGAGAAAATAAGACAAAATAAAATGGGAGAGCAAGAAGAAACAAAAGGGGTGATCGAGCTAACTCTAGATGTAAAAGATAGATGGATGTTCCCTACATAGTTCTATAGATGTGAGATCCAACATAAATTTCAAGCCAAATGTAGTTCTTCCAAGAAAAGGGATAGAATAAAAGTGATGATAAGAAAACATGATTGAAGTTGTAGAGAAATTAAGGAAATGGGCTCACAAAATAGTGAGAGCATTCAAATGAGTGCTTACAAAATGGCAAGAGTGTTCAAACTTGAAAATTGTTCATAAAATGGTGAGAGCATGGGATTAGAATAAATAAAAGAGTAAGACTATGTTTTTGTATTTTTGTTGATTGATTTCTAATGTTTTTATGCTTTTAGGATAAGCAATAGAAATGAAAAATGAATAAAAGGTCTAGGTAACTATCTAATTGAGGAAATGCACTTTCAAAGGTAAGATCTCAAACAACAATGAAACTAGTTATAATGGGGATCATGAATATATAAAAAAAACATAAAGAACTAACTAATCAAGGAGAGGCACATCCCACAGTATAAGTTCCAATAATAGCTGAATCCCAAGCTTGTAAAATAGTGAGAGCATTATCTTGGTAAGGCAACTTACCAAATATTATAAAAATAATAATAGAACAATATGCAGTGTGAGATAAATCTGAAGTGTCATTCAACAAGCAAAAATCATGTGTTATTGTATCTGTAATCACTTTTCTATAAGAGGAATCTATAAAATACTATCTAGGCTCAACTACTATGTATAACTGGTGCTGAATGTGTCCAAAATACCTAAGTCATAATCAAGATCATAATTGGTAAAGGGATAGAACTATCTAGGTTACAATGATCTATGGTATGAAAAGAATATTCTTTTAAGTAGAATAGATTAGGATAAATATGGTCTAGAAAAGAATGGTCTAGAGTGGTATAGAAAGAGCCTACTAGAATATAAATGATCCAAAGTGCCAACAATCTAGAGTTTCAATGGTCTAAAGTCATAAAAGAATATGGTTCTACTGAGAATATCCTATGGTAGGTCAAGTTAAAATGAGAATGGTCCAAGTTAGGATGGTCCAGGATATAATAGTGGGATAAAATGACTTCAGCATAAGCTGCACCCAAGTAAGGGGTCATATAGATAATGGTTCAAAAGTTGTCAAGCGTAGAACCACTTGAGATGTACAATGTTCATGGGCTCTAGGAATTTTCTCTATCTAGAGTAGTCAGCTAGTATGCCCCCAATCCATAATTTTATGTGATGACATATGGGCCCAGCCAATTAGGTTGAAATATACCCTTCTTCTTGCATTCGACATTAGTGTTCTTCTGATTCTCTTTGAAGACCAAATCACCAATTTCAAACTCATAAGAAAGAATGCATTTTTTATAGCTTCTATGCAATTTATTTTGATAGGGTTTTGGGTTATCTAGGGAATCCAAATGCTTGCCATCAAGGAGTTTTATCTCTTGTAACCTAAAAACTCTATAATCTTCATCATCTTCAATATCTTCCAAGGATATAAATGATGAAGGCATCTTGATCTCAATCAAGATAATAAATTCTATGAAATAAACAACAGAGTATGAAGTGAATCTTGTGGGGGTTTGATGACTAGTGTGATAAGCCTAATGGTAACAAAAAATTACAAATGTGAGTTATGACCAACGTCATTGACAATCTTATTTAGTATGAAAACAATGTTTTTATTTGATGCCTCGGCTTGACCATTACCTTGTGGATTATATGATGTGGATTTCTTGTGCTTGATTTTAAATTTTTAAAAAGAGCTTTAACATCTTAGTTTATAAATAATATACCATTATTGAATATAATATGAGATGGGATACCATATCGATAGATGATATGGTAATGTATAAACTATGCAATCTACTTCTTGGTGACATAAGTGAGAGGAATGGCCTCAATCCACTTAGTAAAATACTTGGTAGTAGTGAGAAAATGTTTATGTCCATCAAAATATGTTGGGTTTACTTTCACAATGAGATCGAGACCCCATATATAAAATGACCATGGTGTAGTGATCTAATGGAGTGGTAAGGAAGGTGTGTGTATCAAATTACCATGTTGTTGGAAGGCAACACACCTCCTAAAGTAATCACAAGCATCTATCTCCATATTGGGCTAATAGTAACATGTTTTGAGGAGCTTTTTGGCTAAGGCTATATCATTGGTGTGGGGCCCACACATTCCTTCATGAACCTCCCTAAGTGTTAAATTAGATTCTCTTGAAGATAAACAATAAAGTGACATTCCATCATAACCTTTACGATAAAGTGTGTTTCCTAAGAGGGTATAATGGTAAATGTAGTGAAGGAAAAGTTTCTGATGATTATTGAAAAGGTTAGACAGAAAGATGTGGTCATGAAAATAATTATAAATGTTCTAAAATCAAGGTTGTTTAGGTGGGTGATTGGGACAACAAATGGTGCATACCCTATTTGAATTTGGAAAGACATGAGAAAGTTATAAAATATTTTCAATGAGAAATTGATACTCTTTACAACTACTATTAATCTATATAATAGACCCAATTTTTTCTATTGCATTGATCTATCTATTATTGGTTAGTGGTACTTGTTTAAACTGTAGGGATTTAAAATGAGTTTTGAGATTATCCACAATATGCTTTTAGGGTACAAGCTTGTCATCTCTAGTCTAATACTAATTTGTGGTTTGATTGATAATCAATTGAGAATCTCCATAGACTATTAAAATTTAAATATCCTACTATACTACAAGATGCAATCCTATAATAAGTACCTTATGTTCAACCATATTGTTGGCACAATGAAAATTGATATGAAACACTTTGGGAATCAGATCCCCTTCTGGTGTAATCAACAAAATGTCAGCCCCAGATCCGTGAGAATTAAAATAACCATCAAATTATACTTTTCAATGCTTAGGTTCATGTATTACTTCTTGTATTGTCATAATAAAACCATCTATAAAATCAAATCTAAGTGGTTGAGTGTCAATAATAGGGCTTTAACAAGTTGATCTATAATGACCTACCCCTCGATATCCTTCTAATTCTATTACTCAATGTCAAATTTGATTAATAGCATGACCCTTTTGGCCATGTGGCCTGTGATAAATACCTTAGATAATAAATATTTGAGGGGGTCCACTTTAACAGTAAAAATGGTTTTGTTATTCAACATATAGTGTTGTAGCTTTTAGGAAGTGAACACCATAGCTAAACATGCCTTCTCAATAAATGTATAATTATGTTCATAAGTCAAGAGTGTGTGACTCAAATAATAAATGACATTCTCCTTTCCCTAATCATCATGTTGGGCCAAGAGTGCCCATAGTGTATATTTAGTAGTAGAAATATAAAAATTAGTGGCTGTCGAGGTGTTGGTGGTCTGAAGATTGGCAAGTTGGCCAAGTATGTGATGAGATTTACAAGTGTTTATTAACACTATTTTCTCCAATTAAAATGTGACCTCTTTCTTCAAGATATGTGTAAATGGATGACACGTATCTACTAGTTGTGAAATGAACCTGAAAATAGACTTGGTCTTTCCTTTTAGGCTATGGAGCTATTTGAAATTAGAAGGTGTAAGCATTTCTACAATGGCATTGACCTTAGTAGGATCCACTTCAGTCCCTCTTTGTTACACATTAAACCTGAGTCAAGGTTCATTTTAGTGGGCCATATCAAAAAATATGTGGAGGTCCCAAGGTAAATCAGGTTCTCAATGGTGGTGAATCAGTTTGGAAGGCATATCCTTGCAAAAGTGAATCATGCGATTCCACACAAAAAATTACACAAGTCTTACCAAGTTTGTCATAAGGCTAAAGATGGAGGATGGAAAACAAAGTTGAATGCCTAAAAAAGTAGATGAATGATGACATAGTGTTAATAGAAGATGGCAAGATGTAGGTGAATGATAGCATAATGTAGGTATATGTTAGCATTATGCAGATGAAAGTCAGCATGATGGGGGATAAATGACAATGCATCACAAATGATCTCTAGCACAATGTTGAAAAACACCAATAAAATATATATGCATGGTATCATACTAAAAATATTCACCATTAATGCCTAGACAATGCCCAAATAATGTAAATGAGCACTGGTATGATGCATATCAGCATATGTGTAGTACAACCTAAGCACATACCAGTATCATGTTGGTACTTGATGCCATGGTGTAGGGGATTGTCAATGTTTTTATAGATGAACACTTATAAAACCTAGATGAATGCTGACATAGTGTGGGTAGATGTCAGCATTATGCAGATAGGTATCTGTACAATAATGGGGCTTGTCTACATTGTGTTGACATTCACTTGCATAGTATCGGTGCTCATCCACATCATGCCCATAGTTTTTTATTGATGGGGTGTAGTTGAACATTGATGTGTTGTATATGCACACTTATATGGTATGGGCAAATGCTAGTATGATGTGGGTGAGCACCAACATCACACATTTTAAGGAAGTCAACCTATTAATCAAATGAACTATTTTATTGTAAATAAGATAATTACATATATAGTGTAATAGACTCTTAAAAATTAGGATTTATCATATGTCACTCCTAAAAATAATCTAAAAACTCCTATCTTTTAGATTTTCATACGAATACTCTAATTATTATAACTTATTTTTGACATATTAAGTTATTTATTTTATTTTAATACACACATAGAAATCACTAATCCTTGTTATTCCTTATCTGAGTGCTAAAATGGGGTGAGGAACAATGTTAATAAATAAAATCTTCATCACTTTTATGATCCACTTCTTCCTTTTCTGAGGAAGGACTAATTTGTCCTTGATCACTTTCCTTTTATTCTATTGTCATTGCTTTGTCATTCACTTTTCCATCTATAAGATCATGTGCTCTTTGTTTGCAGTTTAAGACAATGTGACCTATCTTATTACATTATATATATATATATATATATATATATATATATATATATATATATATATATATATATATATATATATATATATATATATATATATATATATATATATCTTACTTGATCATATGTTCAGATTTTTTGAAGCAAGTATTGGACTTGCTTTGAGAGATCATCACTTCTTCTTTTTCTATAGATTTGCTTCCTTCAGTAAGCAATGTAGAAATGACATTTTGCAAACTTGGATTTAGCTTGCCTAAGGTGAACACCACATGTGACATACTGTTGGGTATGTTGTTGAGTAATATTGCTTTTGCATCATTTTATTTGATGTCTTCTTTTATCCCTACCAACTTGTTTATTAGTGAATGAAATTTACTGATGTAAGCTATTATATCATCTCCTTTAATTTTCAAAGCATAAAATTTTTTCTTCATGGTTATCTTTAAATTATCATCTTGTGAACCAAATAAAGTATTTGATGATTCCCATACTTGTCTATAAATATTTTTAATGTCCATATGATATAGGTATGGTTTTGATTGACCAAGACCAATAGTTTCCAGAGCCTTTTTGTCTTTGATTTTCCACTTTTGAGATGCATCCACATATGTTGGTTTAGTAACAGTGCCATGTATAATATCCTAAAGATCTTTCTCTATCAACAACAACTATATTTTGATTTGCAATGTATGGAAATCATGTCTATCAAATTTCTAAATCTGATTTAATTTTTCCATATTACCCTACCTTACTTTTTACTTACTAGACTGGACATTGGCTTAATCGATAATGCATCCTTACAATGAAAAATGACTCTTTTTTATTATTTTGATAGTAACACTAAAAATAAAATACTTTGATTATTTTTTAATTTAGACACTACTTATCACTTTTGAGAAAATTGACTGACACAATTAACACTTTAAATAAATAAATAAAACTTAAGGTTATGTACTAACACATCAAATTCTTATAAGTCCAATTGTAGACTAAAATGTCTTTAAAATTTTTGATAAAAAAAATAATATTTTATATTATAAAAAATGACTGGATACTTATGTTGACCATGACCCATATTTAAAATGTTAAGATCATAAACTAGAGATATTTAGAATGGATTCTAAAAAGACTCTAAACTAAAACATAATAATACCTAAATCAAAAACCACAACAACTTATACTAACAATAAATCTTTAGATTTTTTTATGTCATCAGATGAGAAAACTATAGAATGTGTGGCAGATGGAGGATTTTTCAAGTCACTTTCTAAAGGTAGTGCTCATTGGAGCTAGTTAGGGAAGTGTAGATCCAAATCTATGAATTGTCTGTTAATGAATGCAAGAAGGATCAGCGATAGAGAATATTTGGTGATGGTAGATCAATGATGGTTGAACAAGAGATATACCAAAAAGAAACAATAGAAACCCTGTGTAGAGTTACAAATATGTTCTCTACTCCTATTGATTTTTCTTTACTATTTTTTAACAATTGCACTCTTTTATTGATGGGCAATTTTTCAATTAAAACTATTCCCTTACTTTAAAATATCTTTTCAAACCATTTTTGGGTTATGTTTTCCTTCCTATTAGCTTAATAGAACACTTTGAAATTCTATTTTTCATTGAGAGATAAGGAAGATATGTCAATTTTATTGAACCTACAATTATGAGATAAAATAAAAAAATATAGATTTATTATTATTTTTATTTTTCAAATAAAAATGATCTAAAATTTTTAATCCCCTATAAAATCAAATCTACACATATAGCCTGGAAACTATATATATTTTATAATTTTACCAATAGAATGTATAGTGGTCTATACTATAAATTTATTGACAAACAAATAAAAAAAGATCTATCAAAATAATGGAGAATTGGATGTGGTCTATACTCCAAAACCTTATAGTGACCAAGATCTAAAATACAAAGAGGTCAAAGAAACCCACTCCGATACCAAATTTTGAGGAAGCCAAATTGTCAATCAAATGAATTTTTTATTATGAATAAGATAATTACATATATAGTGCAATAGAATCCTAAAAATTAAGAGTTAGGGAACATCAATCCTAACAATATTATAAAAAAAATCCTATCTTCTAGATTTTCATATGAATACTCTAATTATTATAACTTATTATTGACTTATCAACTTATTTATTTTATTTTAACACACACATATGAAGCACTAATCCTTATTATCACAACATCTGTATGCATGGTGTTGATGTTTTCCCACACTGTATAGACATTAATTTGGATTACATAAGTGTTCATTTACAATATGTTGATGATCATCTGTATTATGCTACCGGGCATCTACATGTACTAGTGAGCATTCACATGAATGCACAATGTTGAAATGAACTACTTGATTGTGCCACAAGTGCCTCTGATAGATGCATGTGTCATGTGAATGTTCACCCATAAAGAACTCAATGCCTATAAAAGTGCCAAATGTACCTCATTTTATACTTTTTGCCATTTCTTGCTATCCTTCCACGGTTAAATTTTTTGCACTCTTTTTTTTAACTTTCAAACCTTATTTTTATCCATGGCTTCCATTTCTCAGACCTCTTCCACCATCAGTGTAAGCATAGGCATAAAGGTAACTGGACACCCCAAACTCACTTTCCAAAATTTGATGTGTACCATTATTGAAATACTTCAGTACAATAAGACACATACAATGACTAGGTGAAGACTTGCAAGTTCAACAAAATTATCTACATACCCCAATATGAGAAAGATATTCCTTGGTTGAATGTTTTCATAGAAAGTTTTGATATTGCTTCCTCCAATTTTCACATCACCATGGTCTACCAAAAAATTTCATCTGAAATCCATCCAGAGGATATTCAGAGACTGACATGTCTACCTTACAATAATGGGGACCAGGTCACCACAAATACCTTGTTGAGTGATGAGGACAAAAATTATTTGGAATCCCATTATCCACTGCAGGTGGATGGTATGTATTGTAAAATTTATAATTGATTATTTTTAACTAATTTTACTTCTATTAGTTCTAACTTGTTAAAAAAAATTTGCCAGATCCTCAATGTTGTGGTAAAAGAGGGTTAAGAATTAAATATGTTAAAAATACTCTTTTGATGGGAATGCTTTAACTTTTCCAAGCAATAATTTTTTTATAGGGTTGACCATCTGATATTTTATTCTGAGATCTGGTTTACATTCTTCATACTCTCGATGCTCAACCATTGGAATATTGCCCTTTTAATTCAAAAAAAGTAAATATGATTTGAAATTTTCTCTGTGGAATGAACATACTTAGTTTTCTTGTTGTAATTATATCATTGTATTTTACTATGAAGTGATTTTATATTTGCAACCATCATTTTTTCTTTCTTCTCTCAATCCTGTAATGTTTGTCAACATACTCTCCCTTGAAGCACAGGTGGTTAGTTGGAGTTTTTGTTGGGTACTATTTAATATTTTTACTATATTTATTTCAAATAATTATATAAATTTTTTATTTGGTTAATTTTAAATAAAATATATATTTTTTCTTATAGAAAAAATATATGAAATAA
Source organism: Torreya grandis (assembly GCA_037957365.1). NCBI lineage: Eukaryota > Viridiplantae > Streptophyta > Pinopsida > Cupressales > Taxaceae > Torreya > Torreya grandis. Next base: position 3,131,555 of record JARHVA010000772.1, on the reverse strand, counting down.
TTGCCATAAAAAAATGTAGTGACCAAGGGACGTCAACCTCCTAAGGCCATAACGAAAATAGACATGGAGGACGATCCATAATTGACTCCATAGATGCCCAAGAAATAATTGATAAGATAAAAATTAATAAGGAGTTTGATTACACCTCTGACACAACCCACCACTGATGTTATTGGTATAGCTTTATAAACTAGCTTTGCTTTCATTAAATACTCTTTTATCATTATAAATTTTTAACTCTATTATATATATAGAAGCGTGTAATCTATATTGTAAATACCAGAGAGATCTGGCATAGCTTCGAGAGTTCTCCAATAATGGAAAAAACAACAACAACATCAATAGTATAAACAAAAACAACAACAAGGTGCACTAAATAAATCTAATTTTATTATAAATGCTAATATTATATTAGACTTTTTTAATTATTAATTTTAGTGATTTTAATTCCCATTTGTAGGTCGTTCTTCTCAATAGAAATTTTTTTCTCACCACCACCACCACATCATGGCCCTATAAATACTGGTATTGGGAAATATTTGTTTATCCTAGCTTAAAGTAGTGGCATAGTTTAGGTCACAACATCAAATTTTCTAGACTTTTTCCATGGTGGTCTATGCAGTGCTATGAAGAATAAAAATCTTTATAATATTGATCTAGATAAAGTGTATTTGGGCCTTGATAGTGACACTCCCATGGATGTTTTCAACCTGTATGAATTTTATATGGATTTCAGCTAATGGAGCCTTCACATCGACCTCATATGCCCAATTCTCCACCAAGTAGCACTGAAGGCAGTCATGTACAGGTGATTCCCAAAATAGATGATCAACATACTTTTTTTCCTATTTCTAATTTATTAGTTAAAAATGCTAAAGCTTATACTAATGATTTTATTATTCCAAACCTTGATGAATTGATAACTTGGGAGAATCAGGCAAATAAATTTATTTTAAAAATAAATACTCTTTTTCACAACCACAGTCAATGTAATCAATTATACGCAATAGTGGAGCATCAACTAGCAAAAATTGATGTTTTATTCAACTAAGTAATTTAAAAAATTGTTGTGGTGAATAATAGCTTTAATGATGATGTTCTTGATATCATGTTAAACAAGATTAAGAACTTTAATGTAGAAGCCAAGCATACTATAACAAATAGGCAAAAAATAAAAGCCTTGTAGATCTTATGAATGTGGAAAAAGAAAAATATACTATAAGTTTCTTTACAATTTTTTAAATTAAAATTTATTTTAAAATATTTAAATCCTTAAATATTTTTTTATCATTTGTAGTCAAAGTATACAAATCTAAAGAATCAAGTTGTTGTCCTTGACATGCATCAAAATAATGTGCACAAAAATATTTCTACAGTAATTTATTTCAAGGAGAAACTTGTTTTATTAAATAAATAAAATAATACATTGAGGAAAATAATTTGAAAAAATGGCTTGGATCTTAATGTTTTGGTTAAAAATAAATCTGATGTGGACTAGTCATTACTTTCATTGGGAGATGTTATATAAGAATGGGAGACTCTTCCCAATATCTATTTTGAATTGAAAGATCTTCAATAATCTAGGATATCGATCCTCATCGATAACATAGCCACTACCAATATAAGCCAACAAGTAGTGGAAGGACAAATTGATGTACAATGATTATGAGACTTTAGCATTGTTTTGTAATTTCTTTTATACTATTATTTTGTAATTTCTTCCATACTATTGTTGTGTAATTAATGGAAAATAAATTTTGATCTTAAATCCTTGATTTGTTTTATCCTCATGTTTTGTAATTACTAGAAACCTATGTTTTATAATATTTAAAATATATTTTGTAATTATGGATTCCTTACTCATATTAGGCTACGATGTATAATAATTTTCTACAATATTCAATTAGTTTAATTTATAGTAAATTTGGTTTCAAATCTTTTAAAATATTGTTTACCATTTCATTTTATTAAACAATGTAAATTTAATTTAAAACATCAAACAATTAGAAAAAAAATAGAATGTTTAATATGTACTATTTTTTACAACTCATAATGTAAAAAATCTTAAACAATACTATTGCATAATGTTGAAGATAACATCATACCAATTAAGTATTTCATAAACAACTTAACTCAAATCAAATCAATTAAGCATTTCATAAATATTGTTTAGTACTTTTCATATACATATTACAATGTTACAAACTAACACTCAGGTATCTCAAATAACACTTTGGTAATATGTGCTTCATCACTGATATTTATATGTCCTATCTCATTGACATTTTCAATTACACTATCTTCTTTTATAGTTGTATTTATGACACTTCTTTTAGTTAAAGTACTCCAAATTTAAATCGCTCTATTATATGGAAACACATCCACTTCATAACCTTAAACATGTCTCAAGATTTTTATCCAACCTATTTTGAAGCCTTGATTTAATAAAAGATAATGCACTAAATACCCTTTAATCTTCAATGGACCTCAAAATAATTGTTTGAAACAATTCATATAATAAAAAATATTCATTGATTTATTCTTGAAAAACACTATTGTGATACAATTTATTCTATAGCCTAGTAATAGAACCTATTTCTGTTAGTTTAGTTAATAACCGGTATTGTTCAACCATTATAATTTCAAAAAGTATTGACTATTTTTTTAGTAAATTATTTTACAAAACACCCTTAACTTCCTCTCTATTGATTTCCATAGACTTACTAAAATGTTTGATTAGAGTACCCATGTATTTGATAAATAAATTACTTGTTATTTCTTCCCCATCTGCACTATTCCAAATTGTAGGATTCACCACCCCCATAGCTTCAAGTAACTCATCCCTTTGAAAATAATCTTGAATTTTAGTAGATAAGCTTTTTAAAGTGTCTCTCTAATTTCATTTATATGTCACATATGACATTATCATTTATAACCTTTGTTACAGGTACTTCTTCAAATTTTGATCCAACAACATTAGTTCATCTTTGGAGAGTGTGTAATGGTATCTTCTTTCCATTAATAAAAATATAAATATGATCATGAATATTTAATTTCAAATAGTTTTTAGGGTTCTTTATATTTTTTAAAGTTTCCCAACTTTCATATATTAGTCCCTTAAAATTTTCATTTGACTACTATAATATATCAAGCAATAGACAAACCTATTTCCTCAACCGTATGAAGTCAATAATATATTTTGATTTGTCTTGTGCATGTTTCATCAAACAATGCCTTTCATTTAAAATGGGAAAAATACCACATAATGTTAGTAATGTTTTAAAATCTATCAAATGGTTTAATAAATATTTTGTCTTTTCAACCTCCACCCTATACTTAAACATTAAATCAACCAATGATTGATATTCTTCAAATATTCTACATGCAGGCTCATAAATTGAAATCCATCTAGTATCTACATCTTTTAATAGTTTTTTCCATTAGTCATTCCAATTGAAAAATTTTGAAACTCTAAAAATATTTTTGAATTGCATGACATGTATGTGTGCAAATCACGGATAAACTCCTTCACTTTTGTGACATTTTTTAATATGCTTACAATTTTGTAAGAAAGATTCATTTTATATGCCATGCAATGGATTGGAGTCATATATAAGGTAATTGATGTTTGAAGGTGAACACATAAACTTATTTTATTCCCATACATTATTGATGCATCATCCACACTAACACACACCAACTTAGTACCTATATCATGGTAACTCATCCTAGCAATATCCATCAAATTAGAAATAACCAATTTGCAAAAGTTTTTAACATTACAATTTTTAGTCATTTTATGTACAAATAAAAGGTGAGGTTTCCTTGAATGATACACACACACACACACACACACACACACACACACACACACACACACACACACACACATATACATATATATGTATATATACATATATATGTGTGTGTGTGTGTATGTATACATACATACATATATATGTATATATATGTATATATATGTGTGTGTGTGTGTGTGTGTGTGTGTGTGTGTGTGTGTGTGTGTGTATATGCACACATTCCCATGGTGTGTTGTCAACTACTATTACCTCATCAATGGATAGTGATATAAACCTTGTTGATTTGTTTTCTTGTAAATCTTCTTTTTTCAATCATTATGATGCTTTTTTCCATCTCTCAAGTATTAGTATCGTACCAATGTGAATGTGGAATGTTGTGCAATCTAATATACTGAAATAGAATCTTGTAATCTAAAAAAATTAGAGATTGGTCTTTCTCTTTTTAGATTGAGATTTAAAATTAAAAATTGTATATTTTGGCATGTAAATTAGACTAAACAACCTTTACAAATTAAGCTTTAATTATTCCTCATTTCTCAATGAGGTGGCATTGATGTTTTTAATAATTATGATACTTTGTTGCATAAAATTGATGTATGCACTCTTTTTTATTTTTCCATCTCACTATTTTTTTATATTTCCATCTTTGTCTTTTATCGACTCATATATTTTGCCATAATTTTTTTCAATTCTATCCAACTTGAGTTTCACTTTTTGTTCATTTCCAAGTTTCTAACTACATATTATGTATTTACATTATGTTGGTGTGTCATTACTATTTTTTAGCTATATAAGTTCAATAAATGGGTATTTAAATGCCCACTCATACTGAAATGACCTTCCAATTGTCCATGTATTTTTCTTCTCCCACATAGTTTTTTTTGTGCCTTTTTCAACTAAGATTATTTTGGTTGCATAGCAGTCTCATCTAAATATTGTGTTAAATGAGTAGATATCTCATTTGGTGTTGGGTAATCATCATCAACAACACTAATTATGATGCCATATCTTTGTTTCTGTGAATTCAGTGGGACAGTGGGTATTTCATTCTGAGTGATTTCTTTTACAGGAAGTATATATTCAAAAGTGTTATACAAGTCTCCAATATTTTTATCATTGAATTATACATGCAAAAAAATTATATGATGTTAATTTTTAATAAATGTCAATACTAAAGTACAAATAAATAAAAAATATTAAATCAAATAATATTTATAATTTAATACATATGTTTGGCATTTCATTCCCAAGTATGTCTATCAATTCAAGGATATCTTTGATACCTTTATCAATAGATTTTGCATGCTATATTGTCGTAGACCTTGTCATTATTATTGACTATTTAAAATAATACTTAACTAATCAAAAAAATGGTATTCTACTAATTAGTACCTTTGTTTGGCATTTCAAATTCATAACCAAGTATGTCTTCCTGTGGAGACATTTACTCAAATAGTTATCAGTGGGTTCTGCATGTAAAATGATTTAAGATATTTTAATTATTATTTAACTTTAACATAAAAAAATAAATAAAAAGCACTAGTTAATTTAAAATTTAGTACTTATGTTTGTTGTCTGACTAAAATAAGATAATAGATTATTTTGTTTTTTAAATTCCTTGAAGGCTTTAATGTTTTAAAAAAAGCCATATAATCAATTTTGTGAAGACATGGATGAAAGATGATTAACATCAAAATGAAGATGATTGATAATAAATAAAGATGCTTGATAGATGAATAATGAATCACAAAAAATTTAAACATGAGGGCATCCAATGATAACTTATATGCACTTGAGTATAGCCTATCAACATTCAATGATCACCTAATGGTACCTGATGGTAGCCTATGGGTGCTTGACTATATCCTACTAGTGTTAACTGAAGACAACTGATATTTATCTATAGATAATTGTCATCTAACTAGAGATAATTGATGTCCACCCATAGAATAGTGATTTCTACCCATAGATTACCAACATCTACTCACAGGTTATTAGTACGATGTTGGTTTCTACTTGTAGATTGTCAATGTCCTCCCACAGACTATCAATGCCTACCCATAGAATAACTATGTCCACCACATATTATTATTACCTGTTTGTAGATTATTGGCACCCACCTATAGACTATCGACATCCACTCATAGTCTATTGGTATCCACCTGTAGTCTATTGGCATCTATCCATTACCTATCATCATCTACCTATAGATAGCATGTCATCATCTGTCTACAACTTATTATTGTCCACCCACATGATTTCATCAGGCATTGGTATACTACAATCAAGCACCCATAGATTTCCATTAAGTACTCACACTTGTAAGCTATCACCAAATGCCCTCATGTTTAATTGTCATGATGGCACATAAAGAGTAGTAAATGGAATTACACTTAAAAAATAATAAGAAATTATATTGTAAAAAAATCATTGCATACCTTGTTAGAAACTATTGTTTCTTGAATCCCTCTTTGGACCTGAAATATAAGCCACCAAGAAAATTCTAAAATAATTTGATGTTGTATGATGAATTACTCCAAATTATCTTTTGAAGTACCGATAAATTACATTTATATGAGGAAATTTATATTTAAATGTAGGCAAACTTCTCTTCAAAATTAACTTTGACCCCAAAAATTTAGGTGATCCTACCCTATCAACCACTCCATTAAAATCGCCAAATGCCAACTTTGAATAAATGAATATTCATAATTTAAATAAGATTTGTCACTTAAAAAAACCCTAACCTAAGCAATTTTTTTAAGTGACACCAAAGACATACATCCTAAAATTTAGACAAATCATGTATTCATAAATTCTCTCAAAGATTCTCCATAGAACATCATGATGTCTAGCACATTTACTTAATTTAGTTAGTATATCATTAACATAGTATTTAAAAATATTGTGCATTATGTCATAGAAGATGAAAGTCATAGCACACTAGTAAGTGTCTTTAGTTTTATTTAATCCAAATTGCATGATTTGATAATAGAATGCTCCCCACAGTGTGTTGAATATGGTTTTGTGTTTGTCTTCTTGGGTTATCTTGATCTGATTATATCTAAAAAATCAATCCATGAGGGATAATATCTCATAACCAATAGTAGAATCAATAATCATGTTGATGTTGGGTTGAGGAAAATCATCTTTGGGGCATACTTTGTTGATATATTTAAAATAAATACAAAGATGTATACACCATGGATTTTTTTTTAATTGAAACTATGTTCAATATCCATTCAGAATAGTCTAGTGGTTGGATGAAACCTACTACTAATAATTTATTCAAGCTTTCATTTAAAAAAAGAGAAATGCATGGATGCATCTTCCTCAATATTGGTTTGAATGGCTTGACATCTATATGGTCAATAAGTCAATTATCAACCAAGTTAGGATCTAATCCTAACACGCCGGAGTAGGCCCATGCAAAGATATCGATGAAATATCTAAAAATGGTGACAAGGTGATCAAGCTCCTCATAAGTGACAAAAGCTCTAAGATAAAAAAATTTAGGATTATCATATGTTCTAAGATTCATTTCAGTAGTATTTTCTAAAAGGAGTGTAGAACCATCTTATAGAATAGAAAGTAACATTTGATCCTGATCTTCTATTTCTACTATAATCTTTGGTTGTTCTTCCCAACGCTCTCAGAAATGAGATGGATTTGAATACACTAGTTCAAGTAATGGCCAATTAGAAAATATTTCAATAAAGTCAAGAGAAAGATGATCAAATACTTATTGTTGTTCTAAAGTGATGCTAATACTAGCTATGGAGTTATGACTTGATGGACCTTGAGCATCCTTCAGAGATGAGCAAACTTTTCCATCCAAGAGCACTTGAAACAGGTTTTCACTCAAGAGCTTGTCTTTTTTTTTACTATTTCCCTGACCAATGAGTACCTCAATGAGGTTTTATTTTGAGGATCTCAATGTTTTATATTTTTTATGACCAATAAAGTTTTCCTACTCTCCAAAGTAGGTAGAAGGGTCCAAAGAAAAATCAAATCCTTGATTATGATCTCCAATTGGAAATCCATCTCTGACGCCCATGTGCTCAACAATGGATTCATCATTTTATAATTCATCAAGGTATATGACCAAATATTTTTTGTCCCAATCAATGATTTTGAGATGGCAAAGGTAAAAAGAATAATGGGGTGTTATATTCATAATGAAATTTAAATCAAATAAGTCCATTTCAGCAAGCTCATCGGAAACACTACAATGAGACACTACATCATTACCAAGAGTCTCATTGCTAGTTGATTCAAAAGAATCACTATTAAAAGTCATGAGGTCACCCTAAAGTCGTATAAATATAAGATCTTGATTCATGTTAGGTTTATAACTTGATAAAGGTTCCAAGATTCCTTACTTTCGGGGCCTGAGGCCTCTTTTTATATAATTAAATTTATCTATAATCTGATTAGGGATAGGATATTTTGGATTCTAAAAATAATCAATAATGCCATTAGAATACAACCAGTCTTCTTCAATAAAATCTTCTTGATCCCGATTAGGTAAAGTAATAGATACAAATACTATCGGTGGTTTGGCTCTGCAAGGGTTTTTGAAAGGTGTGGGTTTGCCAAAAAATTTAGGAGACTATGACAATATAACAATATAGAAGGCATCTTTTAAATGGTACGTGTAAATTTCAGCATCCACTATAGTGACTTATCATGCAAGGGTTACATGAAATAGATCAGTCGAAGAGAAATCAAGGTCACTTGGGTTGATATAATTCGATTTAGATGGATGTGAAACTAATTCCTTATTTTTATTTATAATGAATTTAGAACTAGGATAATATTTATAATTACAAAATTCAATTTATAGATGTTTGTAATACTAGTAAGGTTGCAGATCATAAGGAATGGTGACTTCAATGCCATCATGGGGAAATTGAAGTACTAATGCAAAGTGGATGGGATGATTTATACTTCATGGATCCTAGGATGATCAAGAAGTATGCTATAAGGCAAATCAATATCCATAATGTGTAACATGGTATGATAGGATATAGACCCAATAATGATTGACAAATAGATAGCAACATAAGAATCCCTTTTAGCATTAGCATATGCCTTGATTATAATTATCTCTGGCTAGATGTCCTTTGCTATATAACCCAATCACTATATTATCCTGAGGGACACTATGTTCAACCCTGAACCATTGTCTATAAGAACCCTTTTGATTTTATGGTTTTCAATGATGGCCTCAATATAGAAGGTATTATTATGGCTAGGACCAAGAGTAGATATGTTTCTTTGATCAAATTTAACATATTGGAATGAAGACAAATGCCGTACAAGTTTTTGGAATTACTTAGGGTCAATGTCTTGGGGAATAGTGGATTGTTGAAGAAGGTCATTAAAAATAGTTTTATGGCTTCAGACATAGGCAAAAGAAATCAAATAGAAATTTGCAGAGGGGTTTTACTTAATTGGTCTGAGATACTATATGACTTTTAATAGTAAAGCAAGAAGGTTTAGCCTTGGCTAGTACAGAGTTTAACTTTGGATCTGAAGGCATAATTTTCACATTGGGTCTAGTGTTAGAAGAGGACAAAGGGCCTTGAACAGTAATTCATAAGTGTCTAGTTACGATTGCATAATTTATAGGTGGCAAGGAGACATGATAATTAGAAGATGAAAGAAAAGGGCCTTGGAGGGTGACTATCAGGTGTCTAGTTGTATTTGCACAATTTAGAGTTGGCAAAGAGATATTATAATTAAAAGAAGGGGATCTATAAATAATAACATGTGCAAATGGAAGCACAATTGAATTACTTGTACCTAACATGGCATTACCATAAGGGGAGGGTGTTGACCTTAAAATGAGGGGTCTAGTACTTTAAGAAGTATAGATGGTTCACGAGCTTTGATAGTGATAGTGGCAATGTGGTTTGTAGAAATAGGCCCCATAGTGTTATTATATTCATAAGGCGTGTTGTTGTAACCTAGGTTATTAGAATGGGTATTAAGATACTAATTATGATCATACTAATTATGATTATGGCCTTGGGCTTCTTGACGTTGATTCTATACATGTTTCTAATTTTTTATTTTTGGTTGTTGATTATGTCTAAGAAATGGATCTTTGTAGATGGCCATATCCTAATTAGTGTTTTTTGGGGCAAGTTTGATTTCAACTTCACCAATTTCAATCAAATCTTCAATGAGATATTACAATTGAACACATTGATAGGCACCATGACCAACAATACGTTGGAAGTTACAAAACTCATTTGCCCAATACCAATCAAGTTTGGGTTGATCTTCAAGAAATGGACTTAGTATAGCCCAACAATCAAATTAGTTGTTATGATCTTTTGGAACACGGCCTCTACAGGTGCTCTTAGTTTGCTAAAGCCTCTATATTTGTTATTTAATGTCCTTCAGGGAGGGACCCTTTGAAAATTAGTTGGTGGATTAAGTGAAGATATTTGTACATTTGGAGCTGGCAGAGCCTACACCATTTGTACATGTCTTGATTTAGTCACTCCATTTCCCACCATGTTCTTGTTCTTGTTGTACCCCTTAGGTTTCTCTGTTGTAACAATTTAAATAGGTGTCTGGGTTTGATTGGACATTTGACCCTATGAGTAAATCTCGACAAGGCCTTTGGTAATAAGTGCCTTCTCAATCTATACACCCTTATCTACGATTTCCTCAAATGTGTTTGCTCAAGTGATTCATAGATTATATGTCACCTCAGGGTATAAGTTCTATACAAAAATATTGTTTGTCTATCAAATTATGTTGAAAGCATCCAACCAAAGATCTCTATCACTATAGATATGTTGCGAAGCTTTCTCCATCTCATTGTTTGGCTTTTCATAAGTCGACCATAGTTAACTCTTGTTCAATATTGTAAGATAAATGCTTGACAAATTTTTCAAATAGATCATTCCAATCTACCACCGATCCCTTGGGTAACTTAAGTAGCCAGTCTAAAGATTGTCCCATTAAACTTCATGGAAACAAGCAAAGCAAATAAGAATTGATATAGGCTACCATAGTGAAGTGGTATGTGACAATGAAGTCTTATGACACTAGAGAATTTGAAGGCAACCTATTATCTCTCTATTAAGAGAGAATTTGAAAGCAACCTAGAAATTCTTCTGATGCTGATGACATACTTTAGAGTCAAGATCAAGATACAAGGTCAAGATCAAGATCAAGAAAAATTAAATCAGCATTGCAACCAACCAAAATTAACTAGAAAAACATCGAAAGTGGGATAGGGTGAGGGGAGAGGGGGCCTAGCAGACCAAAAAATAATTATATCATTAAATATGTATCTAAAAAATGAAATCAATATTATAACCAACTAAAATTAATGAGAAAAATATCGTATAGCTGAAAAATCAAATCAACATTTCAATTAATTAAAATTAATTAAAAAAATATTAAAAATAAATTAAAGGATTGAAAGACAAAAAAAAATCTATTTCATAAAATATGTAACTGAAAAATCAAATCAACATTACAAACAATGCAAACTAATTAGAAAAACTAATTACAAAGACAGAGAAAAAAAAAAATAGAATAGGTTTTTAGAGTCCATTGTAGAAAATGCAAAATAAAAACAAAGATTTCAATCCTATGATGTGTTGTTTAATTTCAAAGTTTGCGATAGGCATCTCGGTTGTTTCTAACAAATTGGGTTTTAAAACGATGTTTAAATTACAACTTAGCTTTTTTAATTTGGAGAATAAATATAAACAATTTTCTCCAATAACGATGTGGTAAATCCACTGGTTCAGTCAATCAACGAATAAAACAAAAACAGTAATCCACTGGTCATTAGAGTCACCATCTACTTTCGTTTCAATGCAGATAAGATAATTTAAATGACGTCTATCAAGGTGGTTCGACCATCGAATTGTGCAACCTATCCATTCAGCCATGAATAATGCCACCAAAGTCGGTAACACATATATCGTGTGGCTCTCTTTTCATTATAAAAAGACGATGGCGCGCCTATTTTTAATTAAAATAACAGGCCCGCCTTAATTCTCTTGAAAATTTTAGATTCTCGAAAATACTTCTACTTATCATTCTTCTATGATTGAAGATAAATGAATCGGAATTTACGTTTACTGGCTCTACTTTTGAACTGTAATTATTCCACACCGCCAGAATATTTGAAAGGCCAATGTTAAAAAATAATGCGGACATGAAAATTGCGGACCATTGCTGTTAAACATGACCTCAGTGGTATACGGACCTGTATTATAAATTGGGCCATGGCGGTAGGCTTCATATTAGCTGGAGAAAGATGAGTGTCAAAATCAATTGAATGCGAATATTGTGTCTTTTCATACCTAGAGACTGCTCAGTGTCTCAAGTCAACTATAAAAGGAAGAATTGGGTGCCTCATTTAGCAGTACCAATTTCCAACTAGTTTGATTCTATTAAAATTTCAAGTAAAATGGAGGCAAACAATGCTTTGGCATATGCTAAATGGGGGTAGATCGTTTTGATCTTCCTGCTTGCTTTTCTTTCCGCCAATACTTGTGTCCATGCTCGTCCAGCTACATTTTTAGAGGACTTGAGGATAACCTGGTCTGACGATCACATCCTCCAAATTCCTGCAGGGAATGCCATTCAACTGAAATTGGACCAGTCTTCAGATGATCTCCTCACAAATATAGTTAATGGTATTTATTTTTGAATTTGAGTTTTGAGATTCTTTTTAGAGGTAAGATTCACTATAATAATTTCTGAATAATGCTACATATAGAATTTTGATCCCAACGTTTCGAGTCGTATACTAGAACCTGAGAGAAGCCTTATATTTTATAATATTTTTTAATTGTTAAGATCGATGATAATTTAGTGTCCATAAAACATAATGAGGTGAGTGCATCATCATGATGATGATGATGATGATGATGATGATGATGATGATGATGATGATGATGATGAATATTGGCTGTTTTAAAACTTTTTCTGAAAGATGTTGAGATTTTCGAAACTATTTGTTTGATTCAATAAAATAATGCATTATCATATTCACATTATCATTATAAATAAAGAACAGTTTAAAAAGAAGTGTGTTTGATTCATGTTACAAAGCTCTCTAAGTTTATTCATATTTATGTAATTTTAGATTGTTTTTAAAATTTCTATCAGTTGGAGAATTTATGGTTTACTAGAATTGTTATAGTAATGTATTTGGTGGCTTTGATTTTTTCTTATTTTTTCTTTTTCTTTCTCGGTAATAATTATCACGCAGAATTATGAATATTGTATATGATACACAGGTGCTGGATTCGCTCCAAAGAAGCAGTATCTTCACGGCTCTTTGAGCATGAAACTCAAGCTTGTTCCTGGTGATTCTGCTGGGACAGTCGCTGCTTTCTAGGTGAGATATTTTGGCACTGTGAAATGAATTGATGCTTTCGTTAGGTAGATGTGTATGGCCTACGAGACCACAAAATTACATATACAAGTCGGGGAATTATAATTGCAGGATAATGGTTAATACAGAGTACATTTTTAAGTTTAAAAAAAAAAAAAAAAAAGATTGCTTACTTTAAAAATATATATAATTCATTATAAAAAGAACGGAATGGGATGTGACCCAGAGTAACATGGGGTACATTCTCTAATAAATTTCAAAACTATATAACAAGTCTTACAATTACATGTACGAGTGTGTAGGTAATTCATATCATCTAAACTTGGTGCTTCCATGACCATCCACATTCTAGGTAAGGGGATCCTAATTTCATTTTAGTCCCCGCACACTTCTTTAACTTCTTCAATCTTTTTGGAAATGTGGAGCCAGAAATATTAACAATACTAATCTCTAAAACTTACACTCATCTAGATAAACTATTTAAGCATGTAAATTAGTCTTAATATCATTACCTATTGTACCACTATATGTCCTATCTGCCATTGTATGTATGTTAGTTTTAATATAACTAACCAACCTATTCTTTGTTTAATTATTTAAATAAGTCAGACTTAATAAATTAGTCAAATTTTTGATATAGACTTTATAATGAAACTCAAAGATGCAATAACTAATGGCAAAGTTTTGTGTAAACCCTAAATGCTCTTACATTACATATAAGATACATTATATTTACCTCTTTCGAGAAAAAATTCTATAAATAAGATTGTTGTTTCCTGGTTGATATAATTTCGTTCTCTCTTTCTGTGTTTTCATAGATTCTTTACCTTCACTTTTACTAATATTTAATGGCTATTGATTCCCTTGACAAATCAGTTTCTATTGGTTCCATAGCCATTGAATTTGTATGATGTGTTAGACAATTACTATATATGCTCAGTAAAATGTGTCACCATGTACTATAAACGTCATGTGGTTGGTTATACATAGTTTACCACTAAAAATTTACAATGTTTGGCAGATGAATTCAGACATAGACAATATCAAGGATGAATTAGACTTTGAGTTTCTAGGTAATAGATCTGGACAGCCATACACTGTCCAAACCAATGTATATGATCATGGCAAGGGTGACAGAGAGCAAAGAGTCAACCTCTGGTTTGATCCTTCTACAGATTTTGTGGAATCATTATCATGTAGTGTGAGGAAAGTTATTCTTGGCCCATTTATTATTCCTTAGATCATTAAGCCATCTTGCCAAATTGATGATCATAGTCATAATTATATATGTGTAGATTCTATGTGGACAATGTACCAATTCGAGTATACAATAACAATGAAGTGAAAGGGATCCCTTATCCGAAGTCTCATCCCTTAGGGATTTTTTCCACTTATGGGATGTAGATGACTATGCTACAAGAGGAGGGCTAGAGAAAATAAATTGAAGTAAAGCACCATTCTATGCTTATTACAAAGATTTTGACATAGGTGCTTGTGCAGTCCCTGGTATAGCAGCATGTGCCTCTAATCCAAATAACTAGTGAGAAGGTGCTTCATACAAACAACTTAGTGCATTACAAGCCTAGAGGTATATGTTAAAATATTATTATTTTTTAAACCTACCTAACACCATATATAGCTCCAAAATCAATAGAATTTAATACATCTCTTTTAAATTTTAAAATTTTGACCACCATTTAATGTTGGGTAGTAAAATGGAAGTTTGGTGAGTTTGTCATAAAGAGAAAAAGAAAAGGAGAATGAAGAGTAGAAATAATTAAACGCGGTAGTATAGTAGATTATTCCACATAGCATCGATAAAAAAGAATGAACAATAGCTTGTAAAAGAGAACAGAGTAGGGAAAGAATATAGGAGACATTTTACAACAATCTGTAGCAAATATAACTTGCACAAAGGAGTCTGTAGTAATAGTGAATATGCAATAGAAGTTAAGAATCACAGTAGCAACAGAGGAAGGATAGAAAACAAAGCAGTAGTAGCAAGAGAAATATATTTTATTGATAGTAGTCAAAGTAAACAAAGAAAGTTATTTTTTAGGTCATTTGTGAGTTTTTTTAATACAATTGTAAATATGTTTTGTAAAAGGATTATTTTTAGATTTAAATATATACAATTTTAGTGTTTATTTATTCATTTTCTCTCCTCCCCTACCTCAATTTTTGTGTTGTCTATTTTCTACCCATCTAGACTTTCAAATTTGGTATAATTTTTCTTGCATATACTTTTGGTAATTTTTCCCTACACAGCCATTAGAGTTGTTACCCTTTCCAAAAACTGGTATCAGAGCAACTAGGTTGTAAATCTATTTAGACATGGCATTAAGAAGTTTATGGTCATGGTAGCAACCCCCTATGTTTGATGTGAAAACTATGATGTGTAGAGCATCAAAATAAAAACTATATCCAACTCTCAATAGCTATGGGAGTTGGTTGATATTGGGTATAATGAGGTTTTAAGTATGATAGCCTTCAATATTTTGACCCAAGCACAAAAGAATGTGTTGAACAAGAATAGGAGAAAGGAAGCCAAGGCACTCAACTATATACAAATGGCTTTGGTTGATTCAATTTTTCCTAATAGTGCAACAGTTGTCCATTCCAAGCAAGCATTAGACATTTTACAAAATTTATAGCAAGGGAGTGACAAGGTGAAGATTTTCAAATTACATCTCTTGAGAAGAGACTTTGAGACCCCGCAAATGAAATAGAATGAGTCTATCAATAACTTCTTCATAAGGATAATAAACATTGAAATTTAAATAAAAATATGTGGTACTACATGTTGTCACTTGGATTTTCACCCTTTGAGGAGATGTCTCAACTCTTTTTATCCAAGTGGTACAATTGAAACACCTCTAGGCTATGGGTAGTTTAAAAATGAGATGAATCTCTAGATAGGGCTAGTTCTATTGATGTACCACTTTTAGATCACTACTACACCTATGCTTGTAAGTAAAAGGAAGAGAAAACTAAAATTAAACTACCTTAAAGGTAGTGATACACTAAATTAATTGATAACTACCAACCAGCTACATGTCACACATGAGATCAAGAGACTAATTAGATATAAAATTTTCTAGTCTAAATCTTCTCACATCAATATTTTATTATAAGGTTTTGATTAATGTTTATGATAGAAAGACTAGACAAGAGGCCTAGTATGGCACTATTAAATATACTAACTCACTCAACCTTGACACTTCATATAACACTTCACATGACATGCAATAAGAAGCTTTCATGCTACAAAAAGGTGAGAGAATGAGACAACAATGCTTAGGAAACAAAAATAATCACTAAGCTCAATCTTTCAAGTGAACACACTATGAATAATTATAGAAGAGGTAAAATCAATAGTATTTATTGATCCATGGTATGCAAATGATCAAGAATTCTCGATACTTAGGTGGAACATTCTTACAATAGCCAAAATGGATAGTTCTTATAGAAATTGAGAGAGAGAAGAGAATAAAAAAGCTCAAAGGTCACAAGGAAAAGTGTCACGTTAAGAAAAAAAAGTTACATGTGCATGAGAAGAGAATGTGAAATTTACTATGCAAATTTTTAAAGTATATGTGTCAATCCAAGGCATGAAACTCTTGAAATGTGGCATAAAATTCTTTTTGTTGGCTCAAAAAATTATCTTCATCAATCACCCTTTTCACAACATCCAAAAATTAAATAAAAATAGGAATAATGATTGGAATTAGAGTCAAGGATTGCAAACATGCTTCTTCATGCATTGGCTACATTCTTAATCATTTGGATTCCTCTGAGAATGAGCCATCATTACCTATGGTAAAAAAAACTCCCTTTTTCACATACCTTGCACACTTGGCTTCTAAAATGGCTTCAATTTCTCATTAAAATCCATACAAGGTGGTGAAATACATATGTTAAATCCATTCATAACTTTATATTGATCAAGTACACTTTAAATAGGCTCCCACATAAAGTCTTCACCCTTTTCACTATCATGTTCACTATGCTAGTTATGAATGGATAAGATGGAAGCTATTGTTGAGGCACCTAGGAGTTTTTATAAAGCATGAAATGTGTTATCCCCAAAAATGAGTGACATTTTTGGGACAACCTATGAACTATTTTGGTTCATTGGACCAAAATCATCTCTCCCCTTTTCAAAAAATTGTTCTGAGCATTTGGGTTCTTCATTTTTCAAAGCTTTTCTAGAAATCTACAGACTCTACAAGCTTGGAACTACAAACTTCATAGATGGTTTCTACAAACTCCACAAACAGATGTCTACAGACTCTTTCAAGGTTAAATAAAACTATGAACTTGGCTTCTACAGACTCTACAGGCAGGCTCAAATCTACAGACTCTCAAGGTTGGTTTCTACAGACTCTACAAGAAAGAAATAGGTTCAACACTTAGCCAAATAATGAAGAATGAATTGATTAAACCATTGAACCATTGAATCAAAGTTAGTTCAATCGGTAGGTTCAAGGGGCTGCCCCAAAGCCAAAGGAACAAGTGCCCTTGTGAGGGGCAGTAAGCAAAAGTGAACAAAAGTTAGGAACCCCTCGGGAAAATGGCTAAGTCTAAGAGGCCAAAAGAATTCTCTTGAGAAGATTTTCTTAGAAAAATGTTAAGGCAAAATTCTTTCAAACTTTTTGTTTGAAGGAATTCACCTGGAGAAAAAGTCTGAAGAAACAGAAAAGAACGAATGGCCAAGTAAGAAGAAACTTTCCTTCAGAGATTTTGTCTGAAGGAATTCTTTTGGGATTTTTGCCTGATGGAAAAAGCCTGAAAGCCAAAAGCCCCCAAAAGAAGTAAGAACCTGCCAGGGAAGTTAAAATCCTGAAGGGTAGATACCCTTGCGGGGGACACCTGACATCAGAGAAAGGACCGTTTTAAGAGCCCAAAGGGACACCTTCCCTTTGGGACATTCCAAACGCTAAACAAAGACGTAAAAAGGAACTTTCACAGACTTAAACAAAAAGGGGCTTCAAAGAATGAACTGAATGAACCAATTGAAGCATTGAACCGTTGAACCAAAAGGTTCAACAGGTGAACTGTTTAAACTTTGAACTGAAAGAGTTCAAAGTTCAATGGTTCATAGGTTCAAAAGTTCAAAGGCAGCCTCAGTCAAGAGAGAAGCAACAAAAAAGTGGTTCAACAAATGGTTCAACCAAGGAGCGAAGAAGCGATTGAACCAAGAAGCAATAGAATAAAAGAGATAGAATGAACCAATGAACCGATGAACTTTCAGTGGTTCAACGGGTTCAAGGTTCAACATGAATCAAGTGATCAACTGAAAAGAGAGCCCGAAGACTCAAAGAGAGAAGATTGATGCAAAGGACTAGAAATGTCTTTAAAAAAGTTATTTCCAGTAGCTGGAACAGTGGATCAAGTAGACTTCTAAGCACACCAAACCAAGGATGCAGCCTATTTTCTTCCATGAAGTAAATAAAAATATGCAAAGGACTAGATGATCCATATTAAGGAGGAGACATATCAGATGAAGGGACACGCCATAGTTATGGTAGTGCACTGTTCTCAGCATGGTCTCTCCAGACAAAATTGGAGACGCATTGAAGACATTGACTACAACATGGGTCATCCCATGGAAAAAGGTGCCAATCCTTGCGTAGTGGCTATAAGTTTGTTAATTCTCTCATTTGTAATGGAGACTTTTCATTTTTATAGAAGCAAAACTCTATCCATTTTGAAAGAAGAAGACTGAGACTTTGAGCTCAAATTGTAATTTCATTTTTTATCTGAATGAGAAAGCAGGTTGCTTACAGAATTTGTGTTGTTTTGGCTTGTGTCATTTTAGAAGATCATTCTTATGTATGTCTTCTGAAGGTGTTCTTATTCATTTAACTTGGTGAGTAGAATTAGTGAAAGTAATAGGGAAGTGTCTTGAAACCAACTGTGGGAAGACTTTGTGCTTTCACAATTGTTTTTAGTCTATGTTTTTCTTTTCTTTTTGTGTTGAGGATTCTGGGATGACTTTGTGCCCCCAGTATCCTTTGTGATATACCCTTTGGGTAGTTGAGGTGGAAACTTTGTCTTCTATTTCATCCTGTTGTTACTATGCCCTTTTGATTACTGGTTACTTTACTATCTAAAAGAAACTCCTACTGTTTCCTATAAAAATACTTCTGAAAGAAGAGAAGTGCCTTCAATGTTTACACCAAGATTTTCTCCTTTATCTATGTGCATCATCTCTAAAAGAAGAGAGATGGATGGTTTATCCCACCCCTGTGTCTTACTTTCAGCTTAATTATATAGTATATAGCCTCCGCATATTTAATAGGGAACCTCCCCTTGATGAGAGGAGAGATTTGTCTCTGGTTGATGTAGTAAAGTTGCACACCTAGCTGACCAATCTTTCTACTATGTTGATCAGACCTATTTTGTTGATTAGTACACTGATTGACAAAATATTCACCCAATAATCTTTGGTGACTCTGCTGGGAATGAATGTGCAGTCTGAAGCCTCAAGTTTTAGATTGAAGCAGTTCCTTCCCTTATCCATTATATTACAGACTTTGGCAACTTCATTCCATGTCTTACCCATTATCATTATAGCCTTACCATCTTCCTCCATCTCTGTTATATTATTTGGTCTACAAAACTAGAGTCATTGGGAAGAGCATGTAGTTTGAAGTCTCAAGCTTTAAGCTGAAGCAGATCCTGCTCTTTTCCATTTTTGTTCTACAATCTAGCAACTCCACATTATACAAGAAGCCAAAAATCTCAAGGTGTTGTTGACCCTACTTTTGATTTGGTGTGGCAGAGTAATTTTGAGTTATTTCCTCCACAACCTCACCTTCAATGAACTAGGAGTCTTCCTCCTAGCCTTACCAGGTCACCAGCACAAGGCAGAGCTTCTTTTTCTACTACTAGAAGAGCATTGCCTATCCATTCTCCACCCAAATTTGTGATCCCACTTCTACATAATCAAATCATGGCTCAAGGCCCTTGGGGTAACTCTTTTGGTCCACTGAATTTGACTCCACCTCTGCATGATCTTCCATGTAGTTTAAGGAAGAATTTCCCCAAATTCTTTGGTTATGGGAGGGTTCATCCTAATGAACACATTATATCTTTTAGCATAGCCTACAATGTAATAGGGGTGGAATTTGAAGACATAGTGGTATGGCTATTCGTGGAGACACTACAAGGCGCTATTTGAGACTAGTTCTACCACCTGCAGGCAGGATCAACGACTGATTGGGACACTCTGAAAGACAAATTTGAAGCCAAGTTCAAGCTTGTAGAAGATGCACATGCCTTACTGGCCCAGCTCACATAGATGAAGAAGGATCCCCATGAGCCTAGGAGGGATTTTATTGCCAGGTTCGACAAGTTGAGGCACAGGATTCCCATGGTCACCCAACCAACACCTGAAACCCTCAAATGCTTCTTCATCAACTCACAGCTGCCTGAAGTGAGTTTCTTGCTAAGATGGGCTAGACACATAGAGCTTGCTACTGCTTAAGACTTAGCTACTGAGGTAGAAGATGACCTTATCTTGGCTGGAAAGATAAGAAGAGATCCAAATAGAGGTAAATCTTCTCCTTCTTTTGAATACTCCCCTTCAGCCGCCACTAATCCAATGGTGCAGAAGCTAGCAAATGAATTGTTAGTCCTCAGAAGACAAATGGCCCAAGTTATGTTTGCTTATCCTAATCAGGATATGCCAAGGAGGACATTTCAGAATCAGGCATACCAAGGCAATGTTGCTAGGAATCAAGGGCAACCAAATTGTCTTCCTCCCCCACAGAGGAAACTCACCCTTGAAGCACCTCCAACTAACTCAGCAGTTGGATATTTGGAAACTGAACATGATTTCTCTTTGCAACCTAAGTTTGATCAATAAAATGATGTTGGTCTCTTCATGGAAGATCAAGAAGAATCAACTGGTGACTCTCACATTGGTTTCTTGAACTATCAGGATGAACCTAAAAGAGAAGGCAATGTAGATGAGGGGTCATATGTTGTACTCACCCAGTCCAAGAATCAATCAGCTCAATAAGTTGATAAGGAGAAAGTAAAGGAGTAACCTTAACCAGTAGTTTCAAGTGCTATGCAGGGATCCACTCTTCCTTTCTAGCCAAAGGACCTAGTGATTGTGAGAAAGGTAAGTACCCCAAATGCCCCTACGCCTTCTACTTCAAATTCACAATCCAGTCATCCCCCTTTCAAAAATCAAAAGGATGAACTCCCATCCTCTGCTCCTAGCTCATTCCAGGCATTTGATATCATTGACCATATAAACAAAACCAAAATTCAAATGTCTAAATTTGAATTTCTGCAGTCCCATCCTAAGCAATTAGACAGACTAGTTTAATGTGTTAAAAACTAGAACGTCCCTGTTGAACAAGCAATTCCCAAAGTGACACATGATTCCCCTAGGAATGCACCCACCAGGAACAACCTTGTCATTACTCCCCCTGCTGCTCGTAACAGGACTAAACCTTTTTTACGTCTCATTGTTGATAAATGGATATTAGCTGAATAATTACATCATTGATTCTGGAGCTTTAGACATTGTCATGCCTGCTAAAGTGGTAGAATCTCTGGGTCTCACATTGACCAAGACATTTGGGAGATGTTTCTCCATGGAGAACAAATAAGTGCCATTGTTGGGGAAAATTAAAGACACCCAATCTGCATTTGTCACCTTTCCAGACAAGCGAATCAAGATGATTGTCCTAGTGGCTGACGTCCCAGCATCATATGGCATCCTTCTTGGGTGGAACTTTTACAAGGATGTTGGAGGGGAATTAAGCATGGACTTGTCTTAGGCAAGAATCCCTATGAAAGGTATAATGTAGAGGTTACTTCTTGAGGAGGAAAAATATGTTGTCACTCAAACATCAAGGCCTAAAGCTCAAATTATGTTTGAGTCTTCAGGTAGGGGTAATTATTTTCTATCTACTGAAGACATTCATGTTTCAGTAGATGAAAATCTTTTAGGTGACGATCTAGGAATTGGTTCAGACAGAACAACACCAAGTATGCCTGATAGTGCCAATGATTGGTAGGTGTTGAATAGGAATAATCAAATCATGTGTTGGACTGAACCATAAGAGCAACCAATTATGGTAATGGACCATGCTACTGTGCATCAAAATTAGGAAAAGGAACTTTTTGCCAAGAGAGAAAAGATTCATGGTTTTCAGATTAAAAGTCAAGTCTTGTTTTGGAGCAAGGGGAGAAAACCAAAGGGAGGACACAAAAAATTGGTTTCATGGTGGAGAGTTCCATTCACCCATCACCGATTCTAGGGGGCAAGAGGAGAAAACCAAAGGAAGGACATAGAAAATTGGTTTCCTAGTGGAGAGTTCCATTCACCCATCACTGATTCTGGGGAGAAAATGGCTTCTTCCTAGTTTATCAAGATAGAGCACCATTTTCACTGCCTCTCAGGGGGCAACATCTGAAGTACTTCAATTCTTGAAGTATCAGATGAGTTCCCCTATACATATGTATATTTGTATAGTCTTTTGTTTTATTTTGTTTATTTCATTTTCATTTTTAGAGCCTTTCTTTTTGGGTAGCACGACTCCAAAGCCCAATGGCACACATCAAGGCACTGGAGATTCTGGTTTCTACTCCCCTCAGCTTTATTCCAAGTTTTTAACTAAAATAAGTTCCCCAACTGGAGCCATCTATTATCCCTAAAAATGAGTGATGTTTTTGGGACAACCTATGAACTATTTGGTTCATTGGACCAAAATCATATCTTCCCTTTTCAAAAAATTGTTCTAAGCATTCAGGTTCTTCATTTTTCAAAGCTTTTCCAGAAATCTATGGACTCTTTAAAGTTGGAACTATGAACTTCATAGATGATTTATACGGACTCTGAAAATAGATGTCTATGGACTCTTTCAAGGTTAGAGAAAACTATGAACTTGGCTTCTATGGACTCTGCAGGTAGGCTCAAATCTATGAACTCTCAAGGTTGGTTTCTATGGACTCTGCAGGAAAGAAATGGATTCAACACTTAGCCAAATAATGAAGAATGAATTGATTGAGCCATTGAACCATTGAATCAAAGTTGGTTCAATCAGTAGGTTCAAGGGGATGCCTCAAACCCAAAGGAACAAGTGCCCTTGCGGGGGCAGTAAGCAAAAGCGAACAAAAGTTAGGAACCCCTCAAGAAAATGGCTAAGTCCAAGAGGCTGAAAGAATTCTCTAGGGAAGATTTTCTCAAAAAAATGTCAAGGCAAAATTCCTTCAGACTCTTTGTCCGAAGGAATTCACCCGGAGAAAAAGTCGGAAGAAATAGAAAAGAATGAATGGCCAAGTAATAAGAAACTTTCCTTTGGACATTTTGTCTAAAGGAATTTTTTCAGGCTTTTGGCCTAATAGAAAAAGCCTGAAAGCCAAAAGCCCACTGAAGAAGTAAGAACTTGCCAGGGAACTTAAAATCCCAAAGGGTAGATACCCTTGCGAGGGACACCTGACGTCAGAGAAAGGACCATTTTAAGAGCTTGAAGGGACACCTTCTCTTCGAGACATTCCAAAGGCTAAACAAAGATGCAAAAAGGAAATTTCACAGACTTAGACAAAAAGGGGCTTCAAATAATGAACTGAATGAATTGATTGAATCATTGAACCAAAAGGTTTAATAGGTTCAAAGGTTCAACCAGAGCTTAGAAAGATAAAGGAAGCAGTGTTTGAGCGAGACGCAAAATAAACCAATGAACTGATTAAACTTTGAACTAAAAGAGTTCAAATTTCAATGGTTCATAGGTTCAAATTTTCAAAGGTGGCCTCAGTCAAGAGATAAGTAGAAAACAAGTGGTTCAATGGATGGTTCAACCATGGAGAGATGAAGTGATTGAACCAAGAAGCGATAGAACAAAAGAGATGGAATGAACCAATGAACTGATAAACTTTCAGTGGTTCAATAGGTTCAAGGTTCAACATGAATCAAGTAATCAACTAAAAAGAGAGCCCAAAGACTCAAAGAGAGAAGATCAATGCAAAGGACCAGAAATGTCTTCAAAAGATTTATTTCTAGTAGTTAGAATAGTGGATCGAGTAGACTTCTGAGTGCACCAAACCAAGGACGTGGCCTATTTTCTTCCATGAAGTAAATACAAATATGCAAAGGACCAGATAGTCCATATTAAGGAGGAGACATACCAGATGAAGGGAAACGCCATAGTTATGGGAGCACGCTATTCTCAACATGGTCTCTCCAGACAAAACTGGAGATGCATTGAAGACATTGACTGTAGCATAGGCTGTCCCATGGAAAAAGGTACCAATCCTTGTGTAGTGGCTATAAGTTTGTTAATTCTCTCATTTGTAATGGAGACTTTTCATTTTTATAGAAGTGAAACTCTGCCCTTTTTGAAAGAAGAAGACTGAGACTTTGAGCTCAGATTGTAATTTCATTTTTTATCTGAATGAGAAAACAGGTTGCTTACAAACTTTGTGCTTTTTTGGCTTGTGTCATTTTAGAAGATCATTCTTATGTCTATCTTCTGAAGGTGTTCTTATTCATTTAACTTGGTGAGAAGAATTAGTAAAAGTAATAGGGAAGTGTCTTGAAACCAACTTTGGGAAGACTTTGTGCTTTCACAATTGTTTTCAGTCTGTGTTTTTCTTTTCTTTTTGTGTTGAGGATTTTGGGATGACTTTGTGCCCCCAGTATCCTTTGTGATATACTCTTTGGGTTGTTGAGGTGGAAACATTGCGTTCTATTTCATCCTACTGTTACTACACCCTTTTGATTACTGGTTACTTTACTATCTGAAAGAAACTCTGGTTGTTTCTTGTAAGAACACTTCTGAAAGAAGAGAAGTGCCTTTAGTATTTACACCAAGATTTTCTCCTTTGTCTGTGTGCATCATCTCTAAAAGAAGAGATATGGATGGTTTATCCCACCCCTATGTCTCACTTTTAGCTTATTTATATAGTATATAGCCTCCACATATTTAATAGGAAACCTCCCCTTGATGAGAGGAGAGATTTGTCTCCAGTTGATGTAGTAAAGTTGCACACCTGGCCGACCAATCTTCTTGTTGTGCTTGATCAGACCTATTTTTTTGATCAGTACATTGATTGACAAAATATTCACCCAAAAAAATGGACATGTAAAGTTATATTAATTCTCAAGCTTCCCTACCATGTGATTGGTATATTTAGACTCTTAAAACCTATAAAACACATAAAATTGTCAAAAATACCTTATTTTGTACTCCATTATTATAGTTATTTACAATAAAAATGGATGGGGAGTATTCTTGAAGAGTTATCTATAACCTCAAACCACTTTCATAGTCATTATATTCCATTTTTATATATCTCCATTTATAATTCCTTCACCAGGTCATTTCCAAGGGTTTGCGAGGGTTTTAGGTCCTTTAAGCCTTTAATAATTTTTCATGAAGATTAGAAGTTAGAAATGCTAAAAAAAACTGACTAAAGCAAAGTTCAAAACCCCTATCAACCCCCCCCAAACTCTTTATATCTCCATGAAAAGTTTCAAAAGAGATGTGAACATTTCAATCTAGTCTATCGAGCTTGGACCTTCATACTGCATAACCCTGAGTTGTCTCTAAGCCCAAAAATGGATTTCTTATGATTTATCTTCAATGTGGAAGTTTTTAAAAAAAATCATGACCCTATATACATTCTATAATCCATTATAATATTCATATCATGTTATAAGTGAAAATGACTCTCCATTTAGCTTGTAGGCCTAACCATGCTTGATAAGCCTGTCTGCAACCTTGACAATCTGGGATACCCTATTGAGGTTTTGACCTATATACATGATCATAACTATTTGTTTATATGTAATTAAACTTTACACACATATTTTAAATTCCTATTTAACCCTTATCTCAACCTTTTATCTCCCTTTCTCAAAATTGTAGGGTTTGTGCTCCTAGGGAAGTACCTTCTATCTGAGCAAAAATAGAGGGTACTTACCCTATTTAATAAGACAATTAGAATGTTAGGGGGAATTATCCAATCCATATAGATTATCTATATAAAAATTTTCCCCTTGATAAGGTCAATATACCCCTTAACTCCTTCAAATTCCAAGACAGGCTCCTAGAAAAGGGACTATGTGTAGGGTTTTAAGATGTGGACTTTGTGATGCATCCCTAGGGTCCTCTCCTTGATTTATATCTACCATGAGAATATATTTAATTTTATTACATAAATTTTTAACTCCTTCAAACATATTTACAATCTCAATCCCTTCTAACACTTATCAATGCATGCCCTTCACTTGATTGTGTTCCCTGCTTGAGTGAGGTACCTATAGGTGACATTGCTTGGATTAGACTTTGGAAACATTGTATCAGACCTCTTGAGACCTTTAAATATCATTTTTTAAGTATTTTAACCTATTAATTTCATATTTGGGCTATAAAAACACTAAGAACACCATGTTTTAGTTTATTTTATGCCTAAAGTCACCTACAAGTGACTGTATAGGGTCATGTAGGTGGATTTTATCCCTAAAACTAGTGCTACTTATTCTTTATAAAATCTCTAATATATTTTATAGTTATTTATAATCTTCTTCCAAAGAGTAATGTGAGTTTTTCCCTGCTTAATTCCTTTTGATGGATGGTATATAAGCTAACAATCAATTGTAGGTGAATATTTTCAAATGAAGGGACACATGTGTGTATGAATAGGATCAAATTTTAGCATATCAGCCTCTTTAAATGATCATTATATCATAAATAATATTTTCAACTAAAAATCAAAATACATCTATGGTGACATGGTCTAATAATATTAACTTGGGTGAAGAGGTATCTCTATATCTCAGATCCTATAGATGATAGTGAAGGAATTTAATGCTCAAATGGTAACTTTGAGGTGCTAAACTACTATCTTCCATTAGTCATATATCCTATATATTTTTAAAAGAAATCCTCCTATGATAGGTCTATAAAATTAGTGTACTAGGAGTGATGGAAACTCAACATGGCATTTCCTTAAGATGTATCCAAAAGTGCTAGGTCCTCTACTTTTTCTTTTTAGGGAAAAGGTCCTTGAATTCTACAATCATTAATTTTGGGAGTGACCTTCCACATTTCCTAGAAATATATCATTTCAAACATGTGTTTTATGACATTTTCAACATGTTGGGACTTCAATAATGATTATAACTTGTTTCAACACTCCATATGACACTATATCTCTCTATTAACACCACCTACAAGTGGCCATTTACTTGTATACAGGTAGACAGTGAAAGTATATTCAAATAGTACAGGGTGCCTAGCCATTTGATAACTCCTAGTCCCATTATAACCTCATAAAACATATTTTTGTAACCTTTAGGATATAAAAACCATTCAATTATGTTAGTTTCAATATATCATCATCTTTTAAGGCACCTATAGGTGCACTTTGAGTTGTGTGTAAGCAGTGAGTAGAATTATGAACCATAGTCATGGTGTATGATCCTTCAAAAACCATTATATATTATTTAAATGTTAAAATGGATCCACAATAAAATTTTAAGATTTATAACAAGTGAAAATAGCTTTATTTCAATATGACACTCTCTTCGTGGCACCTGTAGGTGTACGCTCATGGTAGACTATGTGTATGTGTTGTATTTGAATGCTATAGTCCCTTTATACACTCTTTGGAAGATCCAACTTATTTTTTCCTATTATAATATCATGTTCAAAAAATTTATACTATAATTACTTTTCCATGAATGTGTTTTAGAACTTTTCACAACTCACCTAGCTGACTGTATATGACAGTCATTGAGCAAACTGATTGTATAGTGCTTATTCTTGTTGTACCATGAAGATTGCTTTGGAGGATGAGATTATAATGAGAGGGAAAAAAATAGTTGAACATTAAAAAAAAACATCAACATCCTTTGACACCATTACCAAAACATGAAGATGTTAGAAGTGGTGAAAACCTGCTTGCAACAAAAAATATGTCTTCACTTGTAACTTGAGATACTTGGCTTATCCAAACACCTTAAAACACTAAAAAAAGCATTAAAAAAATGGTTTGAATATGTCTATGTCCTCTGGAGTCAATTTTAGTAGTTGTATTGTATAAAATCATCTAAATAAGATTAAAATTTCTAGGGTTCACAGATTGGCAAGCAAACTAGGTAGGTCAACTTCTTAAGAATAGTTCATAAATCACAAGACATAATTACTCTACAACCAAACATAAAATAGAATATAATTGAGTGTATAAGACACCTCAAAGATCAATTTCCCTAAAGCTTCCCCTCTTGGTTGTCCCAAGCACAAACTTGTTGGTTGATTATGCTCAAATTCGGCACTTCTAGAGTATATCAAGCATGAAAATGAGTTTAAAGAAGTTGAAGAGTCATCTCACAACCTTATCCCATGTATCACACTACCTTATGGGTCATACAAGTGACAAAATCCTCTTTTTTTCAAGCAAACTATTCTTTCTTCTAAATAACCTACCACTTTTTAGTCATAAATAGTTACTGAAGACTTCTTAGGACACATTGGGAATGACATCACCTTTTTAAACCTTCAATTTTCCCAAGGAGACTGTACATTTAATGTTCATTTTTGACCCCCAAAATGACTCTTAGGACTTAAAATATTATCACCAAAGCTATATACACATAAAATCACACCAAATGAGCTACCACATACTTCATGAAATTATACTAGGCCCATAAAAATATATAAAGATCAACAACATGGTGACTCATAGGGGTAGTATGCCTGCTATACTAAAGATAAATAGCCTTATCCTATCCATGGGCTTAGAGAGTCATTTTATGTCTAAAAAAAACAAAAAGACCTGACACTTAATAACAAGGGTTTGACCAAGACAAGATAATTAATTACCTCAACCATGTAAAACAAAGGACATACATAAAGTAAAGTAAACACAATAACACGACACACATGTGTGCTCAAAGCACTTAGGGAAATTAGAAAAAAAACAACTATGCACAACTATAAAATATTCATACTTCCTTTCTAGGATCAAAATGAAATTTCTTTGAATCTTTTCCTTCATGAGATGAATCATACTGCCAATCATGTTTTTCCTTGGATTGGATGCTAGGTAGATCAGAACTATTGGTACTTCACTTAATTTCTTCCCAAGTAGATCATCCTTAAATATGTCTCAATTTTAAATGTATTTCTCTTAAATTTGTATACATACCTCATACTACTACCCACTCTTCATCTAATGATCAAATTGTATCTTCTTGGTAGGCATAGATTCAAGAGGAGTAGTTTCTTGTTCCTTCAAAGATTGAAAGCAATAGAAGCTTGTTATATCCTTCAAGAGCTGATGTGTTCCTCAAAACTTGTTGAGAGGATGATAACCCATTTTTATGGTTTCAAACATATCATCATGGGATGCATATGCCTCTTTAAAGGACAATTTTTAAAAGTTGCTTCTTCTTTGCATACCCACTTGAGAGTCAAGGCTACCTTCTCCATTTTTGACTAGATCATAGTTTCCTTGAAGAGGAGTATGACTTTATCCAATGATTTCAAACAATTCATCCCAAGGCTGATTATAGACTTATTTCTTCCCATCTATGATATTTTAGATATTAATATAAAAACCAATGTTGATATACTCTTCTTTAACACAAGGAAGACATTCTTCAATATCAACACAATCACAAGATTCAACACAGAAAATCACCTCTTCTTCATCATTTAGAATGTATTGAGGGATTTCAAGTTGTATCTCAATTGTTATAACCTAACATGGTTTCTAAATGACTACAATATCATCAATTTCTTTCTCCTTTTTGGTGATGCCAATGCTAGGTATTTTGTACTCAGGTGACCTATCCCAATGAGGTTGCCAAAGATCTATGTTATCTTCAAGCAAGAGTTTTGAACTCTTATCAACAAAATACTCCACTTTAAGTTCCCACACCATAATTCCATCAAGGCAAAGGGTAATAGGTTGAGGATGAGATGAACCACTTGGTGGAGGTGGAACATAAAACTCAACATCAGATTGAGAATCAATTGCAGGGGATCCCTTTGGGAG
The DNA here is from genome assembly GCA_037957365.1 of Torreya grandis. Classification (NCBI taxonomy): domain Eukaryota; kingdom Viridiplantae; phylum Streptophyta; class Pinopsida; order Cupressales; family Taxaceae; genus Torreya; species Torreya grandis. The sequence goes on along the minus strand of JARHVA010000772.1, from coordinate 3,101,327 downwards.
TTCTTAAGGAAAGTGAGGAAAACTTTAGGATAAAATATCCTGGCTTTCTTCTTTCCATTGGACAATCACTTCATTGAAATCTACTTCATCTTGAGCACTCTCTTGAGGAAGGTTAGATGGGGTGTGTTTAGGCATAGGATCTTATTTTGGCTCTAAACCTTCTATCACACCTTGACTCAACAATTTCATTATCGACTCTAACTCTTAAATTTGCTTATCTAAGTTATCTTGGAAAATTTTCTTTTGAATTTGATAGGAATCTTCTTGAGGATAAATATTACAAGATGGATGATATGGAAAATAAGAGGTCTCTTAAGGAAGGGTGGGAGGGGCTTGCATAGAATCAAAATATTTATCAACTTCACACTCTTTATCTAGGCTTTTATTCCCTTTCTTTTCCCATGATTCCACTACCTTATTCTAGCTTAGGATGTTAGGATTAGGAGTCTCTTCTTGAGGTAGTGATGCAATTTAAGGGGTGAATGAAGTGTTCAAACAACATTGGATCTCATTATACATGGATTCTCCACCTTGTCTCCAACTTGGGATTTCAAATCTAGAAGTCTCTTCTTGAGGTGGGGATGACAAAGAAACGAGGCCTTAGATTCCACTTTATTTACTAATAAGATGGACCGATTCATTTTCTTATTAGCTAACTCAATCTTCTAATCAGGATTTACTTCAAAAACAAAGTCTATCTTTCTGACTCTCTCTTCCTACTAATTGGGAAAAAAATGACTTTGATAAGCTTGATTGGGTTCATGAGTAGGCATTAAGTAGAACTGATATCAATCTTGTGGAGGTGGATATGAGGGATGATAGATTTATTGAGGCTATTCCTCATGAGTTCTTAGCTTATCTTCTAAGGATGAAAATAGGCCACTCACATCTAGCATCTCAATTATGAGCCTTTACCAATTTACTCTCTCAATAGGTGCCCACATTTTTTTAACTAGCTCTAATGCATCTCTCACATTATGACTTATATGACTACAAACATCTTTACCATGTCCCCTTTGTGTGTCAAGATCTATCATGTACCTCTCATATCCTAAGAGATTTTGCTTTAAAGTTGAAATGGACTAATTTGAGAAGTGACTAGGTTGACTAGGAGGACTGAGATATTGAGAAAGTTGGTTATAGGACTGATACAACTCATGACAAGGTTGATAAGGGTCATATTGAAGGTGGTAAAGATAAGGCTGAAAAGAATTATAAAAAGGTTGATGGGAGATGCCATAAGCTTGAGATATCTCATCAACTTGTGTAAAACAATACTAAACACCAAAACTAGCCATTGAACTTCATTGGAAAGCAAGAACACAAAGAAAAATTACCGACAATCTTTAAAATGAAAACTTAGGCTGCTTGACTAGCTGATGTAACTTTGAATTCACCATTGATGCTTAGACAGATGCCTCCAAAGTTTGATATATTGAAAGACAACATAAAAACACTTTCAACTTCTTGAAAAATGAGTCCCATTGAGTGTGCCAAAAACTATTATCACTTGTATTTGCACAATTTGAGGATATGTCTCATCTCTCCTCATCCAAGTGGCATAATTGAAACACCTCTAGGTTATGGATAGCCTAAGAGTGAAGTGAAACTCTAGATATGGATAACTCCCTTGATGTACAATTTTTAGATCACTAATACACCTCTACTTACAAGGAAAAGGGAGAAAAAACTTAAAATAAACTACACTAAAGGTCGTGATACACAAAATTAATTGATAACTATTAACCAACTGCATATCACACAAGAGATCAAGAGACTAACTAGGCATACAATTTTATAATCTATCTCTTCTCACATCAGTATTTAATTATGAGGTTATGATAATTGTTTAGGCTATGAGGACTAGAAAAGACGCCTAAAATATAACTCTTGAATAAATTAACTCACTCAACCTTAACACTTCACATGACCTATAAGAACAAGATTTATAGATGTAAATAAGTGAGATAATTAGATAAAATTTCTAAGAAAACAACAGTCGTTACTAAGCAAGATCAATCATTCAATTGAACACACTATGAAAAATAATAGAATAGGTAAAATTAGTATTTTTAATTTATCCATAGTATGTAAATGATTGGGTTTCACCATAATCAGGTGGAACATTCTTACAATACCCAAAATGGCTAGTTCTTATAGAAATTGAGAGAGAGAAGAAAAGAAATAAGTTCAAAGGTCATAAGGATAATTGTCAAGCTAACAAAAAGAGTTACATGTGCATGAGAATAGAATTTCAAAATGACCGTGTAAAGTTATAAGGTACAAGTATCAATCCAAAGCATGAAAATATTGAAATGTGACATGAAAATCATTTTACTATCTTAGAAAACTATTTTCATTAATCACCATTTATGAAACATCCCAAAAATGACTAAGGATAGGTCTAATGATTGGAATGAGAGGGAAGGGTTTTATACATGCTTCTTCATGCATTAGTTGAATTCCTAATCATCTGGTTGAATTCCTAGTCAAAGAAACTCCCTTTATCACACACTTTGGACACTTGGCTTCCAAAATGGATTTAGTTTCTCATGCAAATCCAAATAAGGGGTAAAATACATGTTTGAATACCATACATGACTTTATATTGCTCAAGTACACCTTAAATAGCCTCCCACTTGAAGTCTTCGCCCTTTTCACTATCATGTTCACTATGCTAGTTCTGACTGACTAAGATGGGAGCTCTTTTTGAGGTACCTAGGAGTTTTTATAAATCATAAAATGGACATAGGGAGTTAGCTTAAGTATCCAGATTCCCTCCCATGTGATTGGCATCCTTAGACTCCTTTTAGAACCTATAAAACACATAAAAATATCAAAAACAAACTATTTTATACTCCATCCGTATAGTTCTGCATAGTCCAAAAGGATGGACAGTATCCCTGAAGATTCATATATAACCTCTAACCACTTTCATGGTCATTCTAGTTCATTTTTATAGATCTCCATCTTCATTTCCTTCATTGAATCATTTCCAAGGGTTTTAGGTCCTTTAAGCCTTTAATGATTGTTCATGACAATTAAACATTAGAAATGCAAACAAATTTCACTAGAGCAAAGTTCAAAACCCCTATCAACCTCCCCAAACTCCTTAGATCTCCATGCAAAGTGTTAAAAGATATGTGAACATTTCAGTCTAGCCTATCAAGCTTGGACCTTCAAGCTACATACCCCTAAGTTGTCTCTAAGCCCAAAAATGGATTCCTTGTGCTTTCTTTTCAAGGTGGAAGTTTGAAAAAAAAAATCATGACCCTATATACATGATAAAATCTATTATAATGTTTATCTCATGGTATAAGTGAAAATGACTCTCTATTTGGCTTCTAGGCTTAACCATACTTGATAATCCTGTATGTAACTTTGAGGGTCTAGGATACCCTATTTAGGTTTTTACCCCTATACATGATCATACCTATTGGTTTATATTTACTTCAACTTTACACACCTAGTTTCTATGTCTGGTTAACCCTTATCTCATCCTTTTATCTCCCTTTCTCAAAATTATAAGGTTTGTGCTCCTAGTGAAGTACCCTCTATCTGAGAAAAATAGAAGGTAATTCCCCTATTTAATTAGATAATTAAAATGTTGGAGGGGATTATCCAATCCATGCAAATTATTTGTAAAAAATTTGGCCCCTTTATCATGTCAATATACCCCTTAACTCCTTCAAATTCCAAGATAGACTCCTAGAAAAGGGATTGTGTGATGCATCCATAGGGTCCTCTCCTTACTTTATATCTACCATGAAAATATATTGAAGTGTATTCCATCATTTTTTATGTCTTTAAACATATTTATAATCTCAATCCTTGCTAAAACTTTTCAATTCAAACCCTTCACTTGATTGATCAAGGTATTTGACTATGTTTCCTACTTGAGTGAGGTACCTATAGGTGACCTTGCTTGGATTAGACTTTGGAAACATTACATCAGACCTATTTTGATGTTTCAAGATCATTTGGTAAATATTTGGACCTATCCATTTCATATTTGGGATATACCAACACTAAGAACACCATGTTTAAGTTTATTGTCTACCTATAGTCACCTATAATTGACGGTATAGGGTCCTATAGGTGAATTTTATCCCTAAAAATTGTGCTACATATTTTTTATAAACTTTATGAGATATTTTGGAGTCATTTATAATCCTCTTACATATATCAATGTGATTTTTTCCATACTTAATTCCTTGTTATGGATGGTATATAAGCTAACAGTCAACTGTAGGTGAATATTTTCAAATGAAGGGACACCTGTAGGTATGATTAGGATCACAATTCAGCACATCATCATATTTAAATGATCATTTGATCATAAATGCTCTTTTCAACCATCTAGAACAATACAACCATGGTTACCTAGTCTAATATTTTCAACTTGGGTCAAGAGATCTCTTTATAGCTCATATGTTATAGATGATAGTGAAGGGAATTAGTGCTCCAATGTCAACTTTGAGGTGCTAAACTACTATCTTCCATTAGTCATCTATCCTTTGTATTTTAAAAAAATTCTCTCCTTTGATATTTCTATAGAATGATAGCACTAGGATTGTTCAAAAATCAACATGGAATTGTATTAAGATGTCTCTAAAAGGGTTAGGTGCTCTATTTTTGATTTGTAGGGAAAAGGTCCCTGAAATCCATAGTCGTCATATTTGGGAGTAACCTTCCACCTTTACAAGAAATATATCATTTCAAAAATGTGTGTTATGACCTTCTCAACATGATTTTATTTTAGGCATGATTCCAAATTATTTCAATTCTCCTAATGACACCTTAGCTCTCTGTTAACACCACCTGTAGGTGGGAATTTGCATGTATACAACTAAACAGTGACAATATATTCAAATAGTGTAGGGTACCTAGCCATTTGATCACTTCTAGTCCAATTATAACCTCTTAAAACATATACTTACAACCTTGAGGAGATAAATAACATTCAATTATGTCATTTCCCATATGTCATCTTCTTGTATGGTACCTATAGGTGTACTTTGAGTTGCTTATAGGTAGTGAGTAGAATTATGAACCATACTCATGGTGTATGAACCTTAAACAACAATTGTATCCTATTAAAATGTTAAAATGGATCCATATCAAATTTTTAATATTTAGAACAAGTCAAAATATCTTCATTTCAACATGACACTCTCTCTCCATGGCACCTGTAGGTTCACGTTCATGGTAATTTGTGTGTATGTGTTGTATTTGAATGCCACAGTCCCTTTATACACTCTTTGGAAGATCCAAATTATTTTATCATAGTCTAATAACATGATCAACACATTAAGACCATAATGAATTTTCTATGAATGTGTTTCAAAGCTTTTCATAGCTCACGTAGTTGACTATATATGGTAGTCATTGAGTAAATTGACTATATGGTGCTTACGACTACAATACCATGAACATTTATTTAGAGGATGAACTTATAATGAAATGAAAACAACATTTTAAACATGAAAATAAACCATAACCATCCTTTCCCACCATTACCAAAACATGAAGACATTGAAAGTGGTGAAAACTTGTCTGCAACATAAAAAGGTGTCTTCACTTGTAACATAGGATACTAGGATTATAAAAATAGATTAAAACACTAAACCAATCATGGATAACATGAGGTGAATATGTCTATGTCCTTTGGAGTTAATTTCAATAATTGTATTGTATGAAATCATCTAAACAAGAGTAAAATCTATAAGTTTTACATATTGGCAAACAAATTAGGTATGTCAACTTCTTAGGAATAGTTAATAAAGCATAGGTCACCATTACCTTAAAACTAAACATAAAATGTAAGTTTAATAAGTGCATAAGACACCCCAAGGATCAATTTTCCTAAAGCTTTCCTTTCTAGCCATACCAAGCACAAACCTACTAACTAGTTTTATATGTCTAGAAAGGAGATGAAGGAGGAGAATGGTTTTAGCTCTAATTTAGAACATAAAAAGTATGTCAAGAATGAAAATGAGTTTGAAGATTCATCTTAAAACCTTATCTCAAGATCTCATGTGTCATACTCATTTAATGCTCATTTTTATCCCCCAAAATGACACTTAGGACTAAAAAGATTATGACCAACATTAGATACACCTAAAATCATACAAAATGAGCTATGACATACTTTATGAAATTATATTAGGTCCATAAAAACATCTAAAGATCACATTTTTACCTATAGCGGTCCCAATTTGACCTACATGGTCAAATTTGGTCAATAATACCCTTGAAGATCAAAGGATCATTCAAAAGGTGTTGAGGAGCCTTTCAATCAGATTTAACCCTATAGTGGTTGCAATAGAAGAGTCAAAGGATTTGAGACAAATTATGTTGGATGAGTTAATGGGTTCTTTGCAAACCCATGAATAAAGTTTAAATGGGTCATCCACCTCCTCCCATCAGTAAGCATTCAAGGCTAATTTGAATGTGAAAGGAAAGGGAAAACAATAAAAAATAGAGGAAGAGGAAGAACTTGAAATAGTCAAGAAGGTGGAAGGCATACCCATAAAGAGTCACATGTAACAGGAATAAGAAGGAGAAACAACACTTCTAGAGGTGGATCTACACAAAGCTATGATCAATATAGTGTCTAATGCTACTATTACAAGAGGTATGGACATTATGCTAGTGAGTGTAGAAAGGAGTATGAAATGAATAGGTAGAATTCAAATTTCTCACATAAACAAGAGGTTAAACCTAATAGGAATGATAAATGTGGAAGCTTATTTATAACATGCAACATTATTGAGCAAAGTAGTAAAGAAACATGGTACTTGGATAGTGGCTATAACAACCACATGAGTAGGAAAAAAGAATTGTTCCACCACATTGATGATTCAATCAAATTAGAGGTGAAGATGGGAATTAATAAGAAGGTTCCCATCATGGTCAAATGCATCATTTATCTCTACACCAAGCAAGGTGACAAAAGGTAGATTCAATATGTTTATTATGTTCCTGAGTTGAAACACAACCTTATCAACATAGGGAAACATAACTAAAAGGAGTACATGGTCAGATTCAAGAATGGAGAATGTATAATATTTGATAGGAGTGGTTGAAATAGATAGATTGAAGAAGTTATGATGACAAGTAATCGAATATTTTCATTGAGAGTGAAAAGTGAACTAACAATAAAGTTTTAAACTATGGTAGTAGATGAGTCTACTCTTTGACAACTTAGGTATGAGGATTTGAGCTTTGGATGGTTGAACCTTCTTCACAATAAGCACATGGTGAAATGGGGTACCCTTACAGAATAACCAAACAAGGTGTGTGAAAGATGTATATTAGGGAAGCATCATGAGAGTGCATTTCCCATGAATAAATAATGAAGAGCTAGAACTCCTTTAGAGATCATACATTCAGACTTGTGTAGTCCAATGAACAACCCCCTCCATATCCAAGAATGTCTATTTCATGACATTCATAGATGATTATAGCTAGAAGATATAGGTTTACTTATTGAAGAATAAATTGGAAGCATTTGAGACCTTCAAGCAATTCAAGGCCATGGTGGAGAAGAAAAGTTGCCACTACATCAAGATTTTGATGACATATAGAGAGGGAGAGTATATCTCCAATGAGTTCATGAATTTTTGGAAAAGATCATGGCAGAAAGAAGCAATTTACAACTAGGTACACATCGTAGCAAAATGGTGTGGCTAAGAGGAAGTATAAGACCATTCAAGAGATGGTAAGGAGCATGTTAAAGGCAAAGGGTTTGCTTAATGATTTTTGGGTTGAGGTTGCAACAACAATTATGTAATTTTTAAATATATTTCCAAAGAATAGTGTAAGGGATTTTATCTTTTAAGAAGCATGAAGCAAATGGAAGCCAAGTGTAGAGTGCATTAGAGTGTTTGGTTGTGTAGAAAATGGGCATGTACCCAAGCAAAGAAGAATGAAATGGGATGATAAAGTTGAGAAGTGTATTTTCATAGGGTATAATGACCAATTAAAATCATATCAATTGTATAATCCCATCACTAAAGATCTCATAATTAGCTAGGATATTTAATTCATTGAGCATAAAGCTTGAGAAGAGAGACCAGAAGAAGAGCATGTGGAAACAAGGTTTGGTGTACCCTTTATTGAATCTAAAACAATAGGTGATATAGCCACCAATGCATCAAGTTGGACCCCTATTTCAAATAGTGTTGATTCATCTAATGGAAACAACCATCATGAAGGTTAAGGAGCTATTCAAGAGTCAACATCATCCTCCTCCAACTCAAATCAACACCAAGCAAGGACAAGGACCTTACAAGAAGTCTATGAGCAGTCAAGGTATTATGAAAATTAAGATGAAACTATGAATTATGTAATCTTTTTATTATTTGATCTTATTTACTTTGAAGAATTAGTCAAGGATAGAAATTGGTGTCAGGTAATGGATGAAGAGATGCATGCCATAGAGAGAAATGAGACTTGGGAGTTAGTTGACCTACCAAAAGAAAATGAGGTCATAAGAGTTAAGTAGGTATACAAGATAAAAACAACTCCTTAAGGTAAAATAGAGAGGTAAAATAAAAGGCTAGTTATGAAGGGCTACAAGAAATGTCTAGATCTGATTCAAATGAAAAGTTTGCACCCATAGCAAGGCTAGAAATTGTAAGGACAATCATAACCATTTCTACCCAAGATAAGTAGAAGGTGCATCAAATAGATGTGAAGTCAGTATTTTTGAATGGAGTGATAGAAGAAGAGGTCTATGTAGGATGTCCACCTTGATATGAGATTCTCAAGTATGAGAATAAAGTGTATAGGATGCAAAAGGCATTGTATGTGCTCAAACAAGCCCTGAGAGCATGGTATAGCTATATAGACTCATACTTGTTGAGAAATGACTTTAACAAAAATAAAATTGAGCCTAAATTATACATCAAATCATGCAAAGAAGGTATTTTGATTGTTGTATTGTATGTGGATGATCTAATATTCACTGGTCATGCAAATCAGTCCATTGAAGAATTCAAGACAGTCATGAAAAATGAATTTAGGATTATTGATTTTAGGTTCTTGAAGTATTTTCTTGAAATAGAGGTCAATAAAATGGATGAAGGCATATTCATCTGCTAAATTATGTATGCAAATGAGATATTATAAAGGTTCAAGATGTTGGACAACAAAACTATATTCACTTCAGTCGAGACAAGTCTTGAGTTGTGCAAAGATGATTGCAGTAAAAATGTCGACCCCACATAGTATAAAAGCATAGTTAGAATTTCAATGTATTAGACTACAACTAGGCCAAACATCATGTATGTAGTCAGCGTCATATCAATATTTATGAAGATGTTAAAAGAGACACATTGGTAAGCAGGCAAGAGGATATTGAGGTATGTGTTGATGGTTAAAATTGCACTTGTTTCTAACACCAACAATGGGAAGTTTCAAGAATGTGGGACTTGCAACTTGAAACAACCTCCAAATTTTTAAGAAGCTGGTCTTTTCTTTAAATTGAGTGTATATTGGGAAAAGGGATAGGAATTTAAATAGAAACACAAATGCAAAGAAATAAAATCTAACTATGGTGATGCACCTGAATGTAATTCAACCCTTAATTCTGAGCATAGTGAAACTAAATGTAAGATTCAATTACATTGAAGAGCAAACAAGGCATGATCAATGTAAAAGATGAAAACAATAGAAATAGAGGCTCATAGCTTAGAATATTTTTGTAGTGACACAGAAAATATCAACAAAGGCATAGGACTCGATCTTCTTATTAATTCTCCAATCACATAAAAGGCACAGAAACATGCATAGTTACATAAACTTTCTAACTCAAGAAAATAGAACAAAGGCAAATGATATACCTGATCACAACTCTAGAAAGTCTAAAAATCTTGATTATAATCTCTTCAAAAAATTCTCTCTATCTTCTGATTCCTTCTCTGGTGATCTCTAGACCCCTATTTATAGCATTAGATTCCTTCAGATCATCTGCACATTCCCAATCTAATGACCCAACTGAACTCTAACTGAAATGGAAGTGTCTAACACAAGATATTTCTTAGATTTGAAACATTCTATCTTTCTACAAGTTCATTGGCCAAAGTAGATACCCAGGATGCTTCCTACTTTCAAATGGAAGAGGACACTTGGCTGATTCCCTTTTTCCTCTTGAAAACCTTCTCTTTATTTAGGATGCACCAAAAAATGACACTTGGCATGTGTCGTAGTACTAACTGAATACACTCAGCACTTTTCATGTAACTTATACTCTTTTTGTGTCTTTGCTCATGAGTGTTCTACCTTTGACATCTGTCACCATCTGCTTCTTCAAACTTAAACTTCTATAGAAAATGGGACCCAAAACACTTCTCACCTGAGCAACTTCAAAAAAGGCATAGGGACAAGTGGCACTTTCCGCTTACCTCAACAAAGGACACGTGGCAATCTCTGCTTTACTTAACTAGGGATATGTGGCGATCTCCGTTGCTTTTAGCTACCTTTTGAGAAACTTGGGAAAGGTGACACGTGTTGCTTTCTACATCACTCTATCTATATTATATAAATAATTGGGCCTCATTTCATATTTACACAGACAGTGACACTTGGCAGCTTTCACTTGCTTTAGAAACAAAACCTGGGACCCACCACAGTCTTTACTATATTGGTGAAACAAAATGAAGAAACTTTGGATGTTGACATGTGGTGGCTTCCATTCTCTTCAGCTGGGGATATGTGGCATCTTTCGTTGCCTTTTAGAAAAGCATATTGAAACCTTTTGTGATTACCGCCTAGCGCCTTTCGCTTGATCCTGAGAAAGCTTATTGGAAAGAAGCCTTTGAAACATATATGAGACACTGATGCCACCACTTGTTGCACTCCACTGAGTTACTATGGGACACATGGCATGTTCCATAGTACTTATTGAAATTATGAAAAGTGTCTCGGCCGATGACACTTGGAAGCTTTCGCTCGATTTTGACACTTAGACAAAATTGAGGCAAAAAGAAATTTGAGCCCGCACTCTAAGTCAAAACTTCACTACCTCAAACCATAGTGTCCAAGGACAAAATTTTGGATCATGCAACTAAAAATCAAAATGAAATGTAGAGTATTTTTTACTCTACAGTTATTGGCAACCCCAAGCACTTTTGAGCCTGCTCAAAAAAAGAATCTACAACTCCTGCATGATCAAAATGACAAAAAAAATCACATCTTAACTAAAATGTTTCAAATAGATCCCATTCATAGGAATATCTTCATGTTTTCCTTCCATTGTTTCTATCTCAAACTAATTTTTCTGTTTACATGCACGAATTTTATAAGGGCCAGTCCATAAGGCTTCAAATTTAGTGTGTTGACCTGGATTGGCAGCTCTTGCATCCCATTTCAAAATAATTGAGCCTGTTTTAAAATGGAGATTTGAAGTCCTTTTATCAAAATAGTCTTTAATTATTTTTTGGTGCTTTACTAATGAATCATGTGCTGCATCCCTCATTTCTTGAACTTCTAGAAGTTCCATGAGTCTGACCTGCATGGGGCCATTTTCCTCAATTTCAATATGTTTGATCAGCTAGAGAGCAGGAATTTCCAAGCTTAGGGGGATTACAGTAAGCTTTCCATAGACCAATTCATATGGGGACATTTTGATCACCTATTTAGGCATGATTCTATTAGCCCACAGTGGTAAATTAAGCACTTTATGCCACTCTTTGTGATGATCAGCCCCTATTCTTTTGATGAGTCTAATCAGGTTCTTGTTAGTTGATTCTGCCAAACCATTACCCTGAGGGTAATAATTAGAGGAAGTTTTCAGATATATTTCATGCTTTAATGCAAATTCAGATACTTTAGACCCTAAAAATGCTTTAGCATTATCTAAAATTATTGTGCGAGGAGCCCCAAAATGAGTAGTGATACTCCCTAGAAAATCTAGGATCACATTTTTTGTTGCTTCTTTGAGTGGCACTGCCTCAGTCCATCTGGGGAAATAATCTATGGTAGTTAAGATCCATTTGTGACCCATACTAGACACTAGATTTATCATTCCAATGAAGTGAAGACCCCATTGAGAAAAAGGTTCATCCACAATTATAGGACTAAGAGGCATTGCTGCATTCCTTCTCATCCCCACATAATATTGACATTTTTTAACTAGCTGATAACAATCTATAAATAAAGTAGGCCAAAAATAACCTGCCTCACTTATCTTTATAGATGTGGTCTTTACAAAAAAATGTCCACTTGATACTCCATGATGCATTTCATGTAGTATTTTTTTAGCCTCAGCCTTTTCTACACATCTTAATAATTTTCCATCAGAATTTCTTCTGAAAAGAACCTGTTCAATTAAAACAAAATGAACTCCTTACATCCTATAGTATATTATCTTATTTTGAGGGAGTTCTCTTGGGTAAATCCCATATTTTATAAAATTAATCTTGCTTGTGACCCGAGATTCCTGATCAACTTCTTTTATCCTCAATATAATTTCTTCTTCTGTTTCTGAATTTGTCTCTTCAGGTATCATCTTTTCAAGCTTTTGAGTCATATATTGGCATAAACCCCTACCTCTAATTAACTTAGTGGGTTTGACCTCTACATCATATTCAAGGATCTTGGTTATTCAATTTGCTTTTTTTCATTAATTTCACCCTCCATGATGTATTCTCTGACACTTGGGTGAGCTACAAATGTCAGAATTTTACTTCTTGATACTATATGCCTAAACTTTTTGAGAGATTCTACCATAACATATGCTTGTTTTTACACAAAGTTATGTCTGGTTTCATATTCCCTAAGAGTCCTTGAGAAAAAGGCTATTGGATGCTCTCCCTCCTGTCTATCATCTTTCTGTGTTAGGACAACAACAATATTGAGCTCTCCTCCATAGACATATATTACAAAAGGATTAGAAAAGTGTAGGTTTATAAGTATTGGAGTTGTTGAGATAGCTTTCTTGACCTATTCAAAGGCTTGCCTTCCTTTTGTAGTCCACTTGAAAATCAGGTCTTTTTTCAGCAAGTGTCACTAGTCTTACTAAGCCTACAAAGTCAGATATGAACCGACTGATGAAATTAATCTTTCCCAAGAAAGATTGAATTGTTTTCTTATTTATTGGAAGAGGTAAGTTCATTATAACTGCCACTCTTTCTGGGTCTATGGAGACTCCTTCTTTAGATACTATATGTCCCAATAATTTGCCTTGAGGGACAACAAAGATACATTTCTTAAAAATTCAAGGATATTCCAAATTCTTGACATTTTTTAAACATAGATTCAAAATGATCAACAACATTCTTTGAAAAAATAGTAAGATCATCAAGATAAATCAAGATGATTTTATTTATAAGTTCCCCAAATGCTACATCCATAGCTCTTTGAAAAGTGGCCCCCACATTTGACAGGCCAAATGGCATCTTAGCATACCCAAATGTTCCCCATTTGGTAGTAAAAGAAGTCTTGTATTGGTCTTCATGAACCAACCAAATCTGATTATATCCAAAGAAACCATCTAGCAAAGAAAACCTCTCAGATCTAGCCATAGTCTGTAAAATTTGTTCCATGAAGGGCAAGGGATAGTGATCTTTTAGAGATGCTCTATTTAGGTCTCTGAAATTTACACAAAGTCTTATATCACTATTATTTTTCCTAATTGGTACTAGATTTGATACCTAGGTTGAGTGTTTGATTGGAAAAATTATTTTAGAATCTAAAAGTTTTTGCAACTCATCCACCATTAAAGGCTCAATCCTTGGATTCACTAGCCTCTGTTTCTATCTGATGGGCTTAGATCCTTCAGTCAATTTTATTGTGCGCTAAATAATGTATTTATTATATCCAATAAGGTCCTCATATCTCTAGGTTATGAATCTATCATATTTTTTGCACAATTCAATTAACCTTTCCTTTTCTACTTGAGTTGCAGAATTTTCAATTTTTAATTTTTTCCCTTCACTCACCTCTATTTTAGGATAATCTACTTTGTTTGCTTGGAACCTTTTCTTCTCCAAGCTTACATCTTCTAGATCAAAAAGGTTTTCTAAAGCGATTAAACCTTTGGGAAGATTATTATTCTTTAATTATATAATTTGATCCCCATATGCCTCTTCAATATTTGGTTGCAATTGATCGACAAATTCCCTTGATTATTGCAAGAATAAGAGTACCTGAGAATCATTCTCAAATACTTGCCAATTCTCATCATTGTCTAGGATAGTTGGCCTTACTATAACCTTTACTAACTCATTATTAACTAATAGGCCAATTGCTGGATCAAACTGTGAGCCAATCTGTGCCATCTTATCAGCTTCAAAATTTTGAATCCTAGGGACTACTTCAATATTGAAAGCTTCAAAATCTTCTATTAAGTCCCAAATTTTGTGCTTATATGATCTCATCCTTACATTCTTTGATATTGCCTTTTCTCTAATTTGTTTTACTACTAGTTTTGAATCTCCTTTTACTATTAGATGCTTTATTCCCTTTTTCTTGGCTAACACGAGCCCATGTACTAAAGATTCATACTCAACATCATTATTAGTACAGGCAAATTGGAAATGGATAGCCCTTAAAATTTTCTCACCATTTGAAGCAACAAGACAAATTCCTACTCCAGCACCATTTTTACTTCTAGCACCATCAAAATTTAAGGTCAAAATTTTTGAATCTTTTTTAGATTCTTGAGTAGTTGCCATTTCTTCCCTTAAAACATTTGGGATTTCATGGTCTTCATCAAAAATAACATAAGTGCCCAGACTAGTAGAGTCATAATTTCCATATGAATCACTATGCATCATAGCTAACAACTGATTATTTTCTTCTTGTTGTTCATGCTCAGTCCAGTTGCTTGACTCTTCAAAAAAAACCCTTTCTTATTTATTTATCATAGCATGATCTACCTCTAATTTTGATGTTGATTCATTTCTGATGTGATCCTTTGATAGTGGTTCAGATAGAATTTTTATCTTTGAACCATATTTAGTTCTTAGAATGAGGTGAGACCAATCAAGGGACATATATGCTCCTATCTTGGCTGTAAAGTCTCTTGATAAACATAAACCAAAAATAGGAGGTATATCTATGACTACTACATCTTGATTGACAATTATATTGGGAGAAGTATATAATTGTAATGGGAGTTGTTTAATTCTCCCTATTGTTTGCACTGATTTGCCATCTAGCTGCATAACTCCTTTAGTGAGTGGCTCATATTTTATGTTTAAAGCATCTATTATTTGCTTAGGCATTGTTGTAGTACTAGCCCCTAAATCTATCATTGCATTATGCAGCAGTTTCTTTCTAACTATCAAAGTTAAATAGAAGGGATCTAGTTTGGATTTGCTTATCTTTGATGCATTGTTCACTAGGGTTGTTGTCTGTAGATGAACTATGTCTTTGAGCTTTTATTTTTCAGTAGGTCCTTCTTTGATAATAGTAAATTTGGGCACTATTTGGCCTTGAAGATCTTCTTGTAGTAGTATCTTCTGTTCAGGAATAGCTAATATGTCCCATATTGATACTTGTGCTAGAGTCCTCTTCAATTGATCCACCACATTTATTGGTCTTAGAGTTTGGGTTCTTGGAAAATAAGGATACCTTAATTTCTCTTGAACTTGTTCAAGAATCACTTGATTATGCACTGGCTAAAGTATTTCTTGTCTAGTCTCATTATTTGTGACCTCAGGTTGTTTCATCATCCTTCTCTCTGACCTAGTATAGTAGTCTGATTGCACCACTGGTTTCTTGGACGTAGAAACTTCATTCAAGATTACCGATTCTTCATCTTCAACCCATGAGAACAAATAATATTTTGGGGCTATTTCTTCTTGTTTCAAAGATATCCCTTGCATCCGAGCCATTAAGACTAAATTTTGCATACCAGAAGATTGGTAGGCTTGATTGTCACTAGAACTTGCAAACTGTCCATCCATTCTTCTTTTCTTTGATAAATTTTGTTGTAGATTACCCATGGGACAATCTCTAGGTGTATGAGCATTATTGTAAGGGAAACACCAAGCATTGGTGCCATCTACATAATTATTCTACCTTGGAACAATTTCCCTATTTGTATTGGGGGAAACAGTCTGTGAGGCTGTAGGGACTGCAACTAATTGGTTTGCTGGCTGAGGGTTATTTTGCCTTTGAGGATTCTAATATTGGTTTGGCTATGGTGGAAATCTATTTCCTTGATAGCCTTGATATTGGGGTTTAGCGTAAGGATTCTGTTGTCTCTTTATGTTAATCAACTCATTAGAAAATGTCCTCAAGATGTTCTTGATATCATCCAGCTCAGATGACTGGGCAGGGACAATTTCTTTAGCAGGTGGTTGAGAATATGTGTACATAGACACAGGTGGGGCTATGGATTTAGGGGCTTCTTGACGTAATGGCAAGGTAATCTCTAGAAACATGGGCATGGGAAGCCTTGGAGGCAACTTTTCAGCATCTATCAAATTATTTTCAGCTCTGACTGCATAGTCATAAGCCTCTGGTAGAGTCTGACCTCCAAGTGACTAAATCATAACAAATATATCTAAATTTAAAGCTTTAAGATAAAATACTATAGCAATACCTTGTAATGGTCTAGCTGTAGCAGGGATTCTTTCCCAAGTCTTTTGAAATCTAGAATTGAAGTCAGTCATTGCTTCTTGTGGTGCTCTTTGAATAGTAATCAATTGTTGCAACAAAGAAGACTTATCACCTTTTTATTCAAATATTTCAAAAAAAAGATCTCTGATCTGATCCCATGTAGATATGGTATTTGGGGTCAAAGACCGGTACCATTCCAGAGCCTTCCCTTTAAAAGAAGCTGCTAATAATCTTATGGCCACATTTTGTTGTGTGATTACATATATAGCACAGACATCAGATACATCTTGAAGATGCTCTTTAGGTGTTTTGAAATACTTCCCACTAAATTTGGGTAGAGTTTTTAGGGCATTCACTGGGATAGGGTCCCAAGTGGCTAGTGGTATTGGGAGAATCAAAGGACTACAAGTGTTCCAACTTGCATAATTTCTTGGGGCTATAGGGGCTCCCATATTTACTCTTGGTATTGGTATAAACTAATTGAATATTCTTTTAGGACTAGTTACCAATGGTGGTAAAAGAATACCTAGATTTACAGCAAATTGAGATCTAGTTACTAGTCTGCAGCTCTGACTCCTTGTAGCTCTCTGGTTCATATGGTCTTCAAAGAAACTTCAAGATGGTGTCCCACCAGACATGCAAAAAACTATTGATGGTTAAAATTTCACTTGTTTCTAACACCAACAATGGGAAATTTCAAGAATGTGGGACTTGCGACTTGAAACAACCTCCAGATTTTTAAGAAGCTGCTCTCTTCTTTAAATCAAGTGTATACTGGGAAAAGGGATAAGAATTTAAACAAAAACACAAATGCAAAGAAATAAAATATAACTATGATGATGCGCTTGAATGTAATTTGACCCTTAATTCTGAGCACAGTGAAACTATATGTAAGATTCAATTACATTAAAGAGCAAACAAGGCATGATCAATGTAAAAAATAAAAACAATAGAAATAGAGGCTCATAGCTTAGACTAATTTTGCAGTGACACAAAAAATATCAACAAAGGCACAAGACTCAATCTTCTTATTAATTCTCCAGTCACATAAAAGGCACAGAAACATGCACAGTTACATAAACTTTCCAACTCAAGAAAATAGAACAAAGGCAGATGATATCCCTGATCACAGCTCTAGAAAGTCTAAAACTCTTGACAATAATCTCTTCAAAAAATTCTCTCTATCTTCTGATTCCTTCTCTGGTGATCTCTACACCCCTATTTATAGCATTAGATTCCTTTAGATTGTCTGCACATTCCCAATCTAATGGCCCAACTGAACTCTAATTGAACTAGAAGTGTCTAACACAAGATATTTCCTAGATTTGAAATGTTCTATCTTTTTTCAAGTTCATTTGCCAAAGTAGACACCCATGATGCTTCTTACTTTCAAATGGAAGAGGAAACTTGGCTGATTCCCTTTTTCCTCTTGAAAACCTTCTCTTTGTTTAGGATGCACCAAAAAATGACACTTGGCATGTTCTGTAGTACTTACTAAATACACACAGCACTTTCCACGTACTTATACTCTTTTTGTGTCTTTGCTCAGGAGTGTTCTACCTTTGACATCTGTCACCATCCACTTCTTTGAACTTAAACAACTTCTATAGAAAATGGGACCCAAAACACTTCTCACTTGAGCAACTTCAAAAAAGGCATAGGGACAGGTGGCACTTTCCGCTTGCCTCAACAAAGGACACGTGGCAATCTCTGCTTTACTTAACTAGGGATATATGGCAATCTCTATTGCTTTTAGCTACCTTTTGAGAAACCTACAGAAGGTGACACATGTTGGTTTCCACATCACTCTATTTATATTATAGAAACAGTCGAGCCTCATTTCATATTTACATAGACGGTGACACTTGGCAGCTTCTGCTTGCTTCAGAAACAAAACCTGGGACCCACCACAGTCTTTACTATATCTGTGAAATAAAATGAAGAAACTTCAAATGTTGACACGTGGTGGCTTCCATTCTCTTCAACTGGGCATATGTGGCATCTCTCGTTACTTTTTAGAAAAGCATATTAAAACCTTCTATGATTGCCACCTGGTGCCTTTCGCTTGATCTTGAGAAAGCTTATTGGAAAGAAGCCTTCAAAATGTATATGAGACTTGGATGCCACCACTTTTTGTGCTCCGCTAAGTTACTATGGGACACATGGCATGTTTCATAGTACTTATTGAAATTATGAAAAATGTATCGGCTGATGACACTTGGTAGCTTCCACTCAATTTTGACACTTAGACAAAATTGAGGCAAAAAGAAATTCTAGCCCGTGCTCTGAGTCAAAACTTCACTGCCTTGAACCATAGTGTCCAGGGACAAAATTTTAGATCGCGTGACTAAAAATCAAGATGAAATGTAGAGTAGTTTTTACTCTACAGTATGTGAATGGAACAATGGAGTATAGAGTTTTATATGTAGTAGTAGATGAGTTTCAACTTGTTGGTTACACATATAGTGATTGGGTTGGTAGCCTTGATAACTAAAAGATCAGTCCAGGGTATGTCTTTTATCTTGGGTTAGGATTGGTATCTTGGGCTTCAAATAAAAAATGATAGTGTCACTCTCTATAGATAAAGTGGAATATATAGTAGCTAATGGAACAACATGCCAAGCTATATGG
This sequence comes from Torreya grandis, assembly GCA_037957365.1. Taxonomy (NCBI): domain Eukaryota; kingdom Viridiplantae; phylum Streptophyta; class Pinopsida; order Cupressales; family Taxaceae; genus Torreya; species Torreya grandis. The sequence continues at coordinate 3,082,121 of JARHVA010000772.1, read as the reverse complement.
TTGAAAATGATACTTTCTGATTTGCATGAGGAGTAGTAAGGAGCTTCTATGGTCTATTGTTACAATGTATCATCTATAGTTTTGTCAAATAACCCCATATTTCATGGTAAGAGTAAGCATATTGCAATCAGATATCACTTTATTCAAGAGTTAGTCAAAAATTATGTCATAGAGCTTAGATTTTATAAGTTTGATAAGCAACTAGCTAATATTTTTACTAAAATATTATCTAAAGATGTTTTCATACACCTAAGAGGAAGGTTAGGGGTCATTAATGTAGAATCATTAAGCCTACAAAGTTTTATGGTAGCTCCAAAGTCCTAAAACAAAGCTACAGATTTCAACAGCCTAGTTTTGGATTTGAGTAGGGTAGCTACAAATTTTAGTAGGGTAGCTATGGATTTCAATAGTCTAGTTATGTATTAAATTCTAGCTATGTATTTTGGTAGGTTAGTTACGGATTTCAACATGACAACTATATATTACAGTCTAGCTACGGATTTTGGTAGACTAGCTACAGAATTCAATAGTCTAACTATAGATTATAGCCCATTTATAGATTTTGGTAGTGTAGCTATGGATTTCAACAATCCATCTACAGACTCTATTAATAGAGCTATGGACTTCAGTAACAAAGCTTTGAACATGCATAAAAAAGGTGCAAAAGCATTTGGGTAGCTAAAGATAAGTTATAAATAAGTTTTGAAGACTGAGAAAAATTCAGATGACAATGGTAGGAAGGTAAAAAATAAGAGATAGTGTTAAAATATTATTATTAATATTATTATTTTCCTACCTACCACCACAAGTAACTCTAGAACCAACATAATTTAAATATCATTTTTTATTTTGAAATTTTGACTACCGTTTAAAGTTGGATGGGAAAATGGGAAATAGGTGAGTTTGTCATAAAGAGAAAAATAAAAAGAGAATGAAGAGTAGAAATAATTGCACATAGTGGTACAATAGATTATTCCACATAGTAGTAGAAAAAAGGAATGAACAATAGCTTGCAAAAGACAACATAGTAGGGAAAGAATAGGGGAGACATTTTACAATAGTCTATAGCAAAGAAAACTTGCACCCAGTAATCTGTAGCAATAGTGAATATGTAGTAGAAGTTAAGACTAACAGCAACAATAGAGGAAGGATAGAAAACAAAGTAGTAGCAGCAAGAGAAATATATTTTGTTGACAATAGTTAAAGTAAATAATGACAGTTCTTTTTTGGGACAGTTGTGAGTTACTTTTATACATCTGTCACTGTGTTCTATAAAAGGAGTTTTTTTAGATTTAAATATATACAATTTTAGTGTTTATTCCTTCTTTCTCTCCCCTCCCCTACTTCAATTTTTGTGTTGTCTATTTGCTTCCCACCTAGGCTTTCAAATTTGTTATAATTTTTTCTACATATAGTTTTGGTAATTTCTTCCTACACAACCATTAGAGTTGTTATCCTTTCCAACACATGTGGGTGAGGATGAATCACATGATATATGACTACTGTATAGATAAATCGACGTATCCTATCACACCCCCTAATTTTTTAGTAGGCATCTAAAGATAAAATCAAAACCTATGAATTATGGTTGAATATAATATTTCATCTATGTTCAACTAAAAAATAATCACTTTATCTTCATAGAAGAATACATGTAAGCTCTAATGTGTAATTCATGTATCCTAGTTATCAACACTCCTCTAATAATAATATAAAGGCTATTGTGATTGAAAGCTCTATAGTAAAGCCTCACTCAAGTATTTTTCAGAACAAGTTTATTTATCAAGTGTATTTATAAGAGAGAGTACTTCAACCATTCATAGAGTAATAATGAAGATTTTTTATTACAACTCAATTTGAGAGAATAGCATTATTATTTGTCTATAGATTGTTGATTAATTAAATATTTTATGCTTGTAACTTTATAAGAATAACTAAATAAAAAAACTCAACTAACGTCCTTTGTTCAAATATCTCGCAATGAAAAAAATCAAAATCAATATTTGAACTCTTTTACATATTATATTGCAATGATATAGATATTTGCATTATGTAGGTGGTGGTTTACCATTTTAGTTATTCAGGTCATGGGTTTTTGGAAGGATAAAAACATGTAGCAAAATGAGTAGTTGGAAAATCAAATCAGCTTTGCAACTCATCAAAATTATAATTTAGTATACATTTAAAATTAATGGAATGTTTTTTTATCTCTTTAATATATTTTAATAAATTATGGTTAAAAATTAGGCCTAACTCTACACACATTCAAAAAAATAGTTTTCATTTTTTTTGAGGTAGTTAGGGGGTCGCATAACTTACTAGCCATTTTTTTATCAGTTTTCAAGATCTATTTACTTGTAAAATTAATAAAAATATGTATGTTCATTGAAAATTTATTAAAATAATATAGGTTAAAAACTATCTGATCTTATCTAAAATTTCACCAAATGGTTTTAAACTATATAAAATGATGCTCAAAAAGTGAGTGACTGCATGAGTGGCTATCTACTTTGTTTTTCTAAAAAGAAGGAGTTCTTATTCAAATTTTAGATGTTTGACCTAGTTATCCTTAATCATTTTTTTTTAAAATAATATTTTGTAAACTAGACTCAAAATGCTACAATTCATATTCTTACATCATCCTTGAATTTTGAGTGTATCCATCTCAAATTATCTATAAAAGTTTAGATTTCTCAATTTTCAAGAAAAACATGCCCATGGGTAAGCCCCTTTTTGTCCCCCAAATTTGTGCATTTACCCTATTATTTTATTGTATATACTTGAATCTATATTTATATTTTAAAATAGTCTTATACAAATGACAAATATCATTCATGGATATACCCTTAAATTCTTGACCTGCCTTGCAATTGAAAGACTTGCGTTCATCATCTCACTATGCCTAATGCTTACCTTATAATCTAACCTTGATATTATAATTACCTAGATCACCTATAGCCCAAAATATGCTTAAAACCTAATATATATCCTTCATTTTTAGTTACAAAAATTAAACTACTTTTTATCTTCATAAACACTTGTGTTAAGGCTTCAACACTAACATCGATGCTAGTGTCCCTACTCCAACACAGGTGTACATACCTTACAAACACCCAAATGTTCAAATATTTTAGTATGTTTAGGTTGGCCTATTTGTTTAATTTAACCCTTATGTGAGAAAAATTTCAAAAAATATATATATAAATACAAGTTAAATCCTACTCATTATTCATCTAGAAAGTATCTCTCAAGCTTATACTACACTACTAAAAATCAATTGCATAACTAAGATATTATGCCCTATTCTTTCCTATTTCCAAATTTGTCATAGGTTCAATCTTATTTCAAGTTTAAAGCATCAAAATAACATCCCATGATCACTATATTCTAGGTTAAAATCCAGATCACTACATGCACTCACATATATAATATTACACCATTATTCACACACAATCCCACATAAGGGGAGAACTACATCCATCTAAGGTCCTCTTTAGATTTTATGACTATGTAGGTAGTCCTCACTAATACAAAAGGTCTTTGAGTTTAGCTTGACTTTACTTTAGCCCACTAACCCTTATTTTGTAAGATCACATGCCTTAGCTTTAGGACATAGGGGTTTGAGCTACACACTAATATCGAATACATGTGCATGAGATCCAAATAGAAAATTAGAAAGGCAATAGTCAACCTTAATAGGAATAATCATAAGTTTCATAAAATATTCAATATTCCATATAAGACACTAATGTTAGAATCAAGACACTATCATCAATGCTAGTTTCCATAGGGAGACACAAGTGTCCAGGGTGACAAAAATAAATATTCAAAATCTAAAAATGGTATATGGAGCTTCATACAATCCACTTTTCACCTATACTACTTATATTTGCATGCACATCATTGTACAAGTTAATTATAATTTATCCTTTTTATTAATATTATTAATGTATTGAATGTTGTACTTTCTATATTTGGCATATGCTTAGATTTAGTACATCTCATCAAAATATCAATAGAATCTAAATTTATTTAATTGGCCTATTTTTTAGAGTAGATTACTCCTTGCTTGATTAGGCTACTCTCTTTCATGTTAATCCTTATTTCAGAAAAGGGTTAAATGTCTATAAAATAAAAATATCAAATTAATAAAAATAATTGTGTAATTATAACAAATAATAAGAAACTTATGACAACTTTTATTCTACATCATCCTCATCCTTACATGAAACATGTGACTTTGTTTATTGTTCAGAGATGATAATACACTCCTATATAGGTAAAAGTAAAAAAATAAGATCACAATCATGTTTCATACAAATTTAAAAAATCAAAAAACCTGAATATTACTTTTGTCTTGCAATTATGTTGTATGCAAAGAGGTTGCATAGCTCATTCGTTGCATTTGTTCAATTCTTTTTCTCTTTTGATGAGTGCCAATAGTGCACCCCTCCTCAATATCATTGTTTACCTAAAATATAAGTGCAGTAGTTACATTTACTAATTAAAAATGTGTAAAATAATATATAAATTATATTAAAACATAAAATAATAATGATTATATTATTAAATATTATGATTATTATGTAACATAATAAAAATATTAAAATAATAAAAACAAAATGATACAAGAAAGGACTATTAAGAATTGAAAAAATTATAACAAAAGAATATTAACAATAAAATAAAAATAAACTAATATAAGAAATGAATAAAAAGTAAATAATAAAACAAATTACATAAAATAAATCACATTTGTAGTAGATATCTTTGTTATAACTTCCTTTTTATCTCTAGTTTACAAAGGAACTCAGGTAAACTCTTCCTTTGTGTGGTATGAGCCACACCTCCACATTCTCATTATTATCTTCTAAATAGTGAACAACATTAGAATTTGGCATTATCCTCTTCTTACATGGTATGATAAATCAATTGACACTAAAAATAGTAAGATGATAAATGAATTGACACTAGATCTAGTAAAGGAAAATAGTACCCCAACACAATAATGAAACAAATCTAGTATAAAATTAAATGATATTGAATATAGTGTTAATGATGATGATACTATGTATTAATTGTCATGTTTGTGCATAATATTTTATCTTCTTATTATTTTTATTTTTATTCTTGATTCACTACTAACTTGCATGTAACATTCAATGGTCATGACTAATTTAGGATAAATATCTACTCAATCCCTTCCAAATTCTATCATGCATTGTATTATGGAAACTTGGATCATGCATGTATTTATTAAATATCTGTAAGGGTAAATGTCAATGAATATCTAATACATCACTCTTTCCAAATTAATGTAGTCTCAGGTCATTGATCTAGATAAAATGATAGGTAAAACCTAGATAAAGTTTGTGGGTCAAGCCCTTAGATAGAATGATATGTAATTGGGTTTGGTACATATTTCCATTATGTTTAAAATCCCTTCAAATTTAATTAAATAATAATCTCATATAGATCTTTGTTGGTTGTGATCACTCTAAGTTTTCATATTCATATACTAAGCTTAGGCTAGAAATAGTGAAATAGGTATTACATAATCATTATATTCATACAATTAGAATCATAACAACCAATCATAATCAATTTTTACAATTTTAATTCTTAACTAATATCATAATTACCTAATTATGATTAGTAACATTGTCATATGGGTAGCAAAGATATTGTGGGTAATAAAGAGAATTAAAGACATTCTTATACAATTGATTACAAAAGAATTTTCCATATTATTAGATAAGAAGCTAACCTTAAAAATTTTAAAAAAAAACTTATAATGCAATTTAATGAATATAGTTTTATGAAAGTGGAGGCATTTATCTTTCCTTATCTTTTATGGTGTATGTCTTTGAATCTTAATATTAAAATTAAGTAACATCCTGCCATGTTTCCCAAAAACTAGTAGGGAATAAAGGTACCATACTTGAAAAAGAATGTTTTAGCCTACAATAAAATGTTTAGGAGATATAAAATATCAAATTTTATATATAAAAACACATCAATTTAATTCTGGATGCACCCCTACATCCAAAAAAATATACTCCATTCACACAAATGGATTGATGACAAAAGAAAATAAAAATATGACAACTTAGTAACATGAGTTTTGGCACTCTTTGGTCAAGCATATAGTTTAAAATAGGTTTTTATTTCCTTGAAAGATAAGGTTGGGAAGACTAGTAATATATAAATTGACAATTTATGTACATGAATTTTCAAAAAAAAAACATAAAATACAAAATAAGTCTATGGTAATAAAAATTGGTGGGTAGAAGGAACTTTAGTGAGAATCTTGCCAAATAAATAGATCGTATTTAGTAAAAATGCTAGATTGGTATTAAAATAACAATATATTTTCTCTATATTCCTTGGTTGTCTATGCAATTAAATGTCTCCAAGACACAAAATGATTTTTCATGCCTCAATATCATGTGAAATATGGTATTTTCCCTACTACCTTATCCCCATTTTTTAAAAATATGGTAATTTTTATTAAATACAAAAACCTCTTTTAGGATTTCAAGGGTTTAATGACTTAAAAATAAACCATCAAACCCTAAAAACTTAAACATTTTTTTTCATATTTAAGAAAAAGTACCAAAAATTAACATTCCTAACAATAATTTGTATTGATACGTTTAATATTTTTAGTTTACATGGATGTCATTATTATTTACACCTTAAACTCCCTTGACAACTTGTGAAAGCCCCTTCCCAAATGATGAAAATGGGAATGGTTATTTCGTACACACTGTTTAAATAAACAAATATCATTAAAAGGGTTGTAGTTTACTTGGTGAGGATGGTGATTGTTTATATCCATCCACCAAGGAAAAAATCCATCTAGATACCCGACACAGAGAGTCAAGCATTTAAGGCTAGGATCGTGTCTTAGGTGATTTTGATGGTTCAAATGCCCCTTAGTCATCAATGCTTAACCAAAACAACTCATTGAATTAAATGTATACCTATTTATCATTTTAAATCCACTATATATTTGTTTCTAAAATATGAATAGAGATACCCAAATTTTAGATAATTAAATAATTCTATATAATACCTTTGATCATACATACATACATACATACATACATATATATATATATATATATATATATGTATGTATGTATGTATGTATGTATGTATGTATGTATGTATGTATGTATGTATGTTCAAAGGTATTATATAGAATTATTTAATTATCTAAAATGTGGGTATCTCTATTCATATTTTAGAAACAAATATATAGTGGGTTTAAAATGATAAATAGGTATACATTTAATTCAATGAGTTGTTTTGGTTAAGCATTGATGACTAAGGGGCATTTGAACCATCAAAATCACCTAAGACACGATCCTAGCCTTAAATGCTTGACTCTCTGTGTCGGGTATCTAGATGGATTTTTTCCTTGGTGGATGGATATAAACAATCACCATCCTCACCAAGTAAACTACAACCCTTTTAATGATATTTATATATATATATATTGTGTGTATATATATATATATATATATATATATATATATATATATATATATATATATATATATATATATATATATATATATATATATATATATATAGTATATGCCCTAATTTGGTTAAGAAACCATAATTACTATGTATTTTGTTGTTCTTTCACATTAAAGTCATAGTGATGGATACAATCCTTGTTCACATGGTCATTTTAGGTCTTTTGATCTTTCTTATATCTTATTTTTCCTATTCATTTCATCCCCAATGGTCCTAAGTCAACTCCTCCCAATCATACCCCTAACCTATCCTACTTGATCTTAACTTTGTTTTTAGGCCTCATGACACTAGCACCATTATCAGGATAGTAGCACAATGTGGTGCTAATGTCCAATTATGGCTCTAGTTTTCAATAGTAATTTTTTCCCATGTTTTGGGTCATAACCCTAACTTGAGCCTTCTCTTATGTTTTTATCCCTCTTTTATGACTTGTTAGCTAGTGAACAAGGTCTTACATTTAAATCAAATTTCCTTCTATATAAAGATCCTCACAAGTCATTTTACATCTATCACTTACTATTATGGTACATAATTATATAAATTCAATCAATAGTATAGTTCAATACTTTACATACTACTCAGCTATTATATTTAGACATCACATGCTTGATCAAAGAAGGGCCTAAGAAAATATCATTCTAGCATACCATGTATGTTGATTATATAGGTTCTCTAAGGGAGAACTACATGTGATCTGATACCCCTAGCATTGGGGTTAATGTAGGTAACAACCAGGATAATAAGGGTTCTACTCCATGCAATCATATTATCTCACAACCCAATTTTTCTCCTTTTTTGCATTTGATCTGGTTATTGTTTCATATGTGTAGGTATTTTTTAGGGTTCATAAGATATTCAATATAAATAGTGACACAAATGAGTTTATGAAAGACACAGAACCACATATATGTCCCCAAAAACCTCTCACATCTTCCCTAAAAAAATTTAAAAACTCCTCTAAGAGGGACACTAGCACCATAATTGGACACTAGTGCCATGTGGCACTACTATACACATAATGGTGCTACTGTCTAAATACTTATTTCAAGTATAGTCATAAAATGAAAAGGTGTCTGACTGTTTCTCAAGCCTATTTTAGCCTCCTAAGTCACAAAAATACCTATTTTGCTCTAGATAAGTACTCTTTCTTTACATCTTTGCTATTTTGGGAAAGGCTTATCCAATTAATTATTTCTTATTTTCATTTCAATTTATTACTATACTCAACCCTTTTACAACATAGGATTTACATACACTAAGTCTTAAATAGTTGAAACATCTGGTGAACCCATCTTACTTTGAATATTACTTAAAACCCTAATTTTGCCTAGGGTTTACCTTCTTCAATTTTTGTACACTAATTTAGGGTTATAAAATTATTTTTTTCCCTAATTTTTGGCACAAACAATCTGATTTAAATCAATTATATACTATGGTTTCCTTGATTTAATATAATTTAAATTTTTATAAAATAAACCTCATTCAAACCATAGATCCACATAATAGGTCCTTTTACATCAAAATACTAGCAATCAGGGTTTCAAGTACAATCCTAATTTCTTCTACATGTTAGGTTAAATATTTCTCATAGTTTCACATATAACTATGTTAGGTTATATTCTACTTCTTGTGTGCTTGATATTCATTATTTACATTATCTTCTTTGGCAAGTTTAAAATGGCATCCAATAAGCCTCTTACCCCTCACCCAATTGATGAATTTCTAATTTTTTTATCATAATCATAATAATGAATGGAAAATGTTTCAAGATTGCACATTAACACATGATAATTATTTCATTTATAATGATGATTATGAATATTTTTATAATGATGGATATGAGGATTACTATGAGCATGACAATGAAAATGTTGATGAGGATATACTAGATACATCTTCTTCTCTTTCCTCTCCCTCTTCTCCTACACCTCAAAATCAAACTAATAATATAATACCAAAAGAAATTATTGTTGGTAGTGCTTTGTTCCAATGTTATCCTATATTTTCAAATATTTTCACCACCTCCTTAATCAAATTAAATCAATATAAGTGCAATATATGAAATCCACTTTTACATGGTTCAATTAAAGCAGACAAGAGCAATGCATCTTCTTTACCCTTCTCAGTTAAATTCAAAAAAATGTGTACCAATAATATTAAATACACAAACTAAAGTAGATGAAATTACTTTATCAATTTCTTTTACATTCCAAGCTCAATGCAATGATTTTTTGTGCAAATGTCTCTAACTCTTTTCTTACATGTTAAAATAGGCCAAATGAAAACATGATTGCTAATTATTTTACCCTTGACTCCAATATTGAAAGTAATAATCATTCACATACTCCACACATAGCTAGTGAAGAAATATATTACATTACACCCACATGGGATGACATATTGCATAGTAATAAAAAGTTAAAATCTTCTCTCTCTCTCTCTCTCTCTCTCTCTCTCTCTCTCTCTCTCTCTCTCTCTCTCTCTCTCTCTCTCTCTCTCTCTCTCTCTCTCTCTCTCTCTCTCTCTCTCTCTCTCTACTTATTGAGCAAGTAAATGATACTTCTTTTACTCTTACTCTACAAGTGAATTAAACTCTAATTTTGATGAACCTTGGAATTATGATGATTACTATGATTATGGTGAAGAAGGAATGGAGTCTTCACCTTGTATTTCTCCCCCTACTTCACCTATTTCTCATGTTTAAACTAATGCTAGGTCAAATTCTAAAAGACACACATGCACTTATTCTTATGTTCATAATTTACATAACTTACATTCTAGTCCATTAGAATGTGATACTTCTTTGAAAATTAACAAAATAAGAGATACCAATGAATCTCCCTCAACCCCCCTTACTACAGTATAACCTATTTCTCAACCTAAACTATAAGAGCATGATATTTCATTCCCTCTAACTAGGTTCAAGCTATCACCCCTCCAAAGGTTATAGAGAGCAAACCAATCCTTCCTAAAAAAAGTTCCCAATGTAATATACCAATGGCTAAATAAATAAAAAAATTCAAGAGTTAAATGAACCCCTTGATGATGATAATATACCTTCACAAGTGGTAATTTCCTTGATACATGTTGTGGGTGTTTTGAAATAATAAGTACACCATCTCACATTAGAGAATAAATCATACCAATCTTGAGCTGACTCTAATGTCATCCATGGTAATCTTATTCCATGTAGAATCTTCACTACAAAGTTGCCACCCAACTGTCAGATACTAGTGTTACCTAATTTTGATAGGTATGGAGACCCATACTTGAACCTTTAGGATTATGAGAAATCCATGGCACATGTCACCAAAAAGTTGACTCTACTATAATTATTTCCAAAGCCCTTAGACGGGGAGGCACTATATTGGTTTCATCATGTAATCCCTAGTGGGTCACTACATACATTTGATGAGTTAGAAGCAATCTTTCTCAGGCACTACATATAGAATAAGGGACCTTTAAGTCACATATAAGAGGTTACCTTCATTACATCAGGGTCAGACATAACCAATAATTTAATACATTCTAAGATTCAAATCATGTTTGCATTAGTTGATTTACTAGTTGATAGATTTAGAGGTACAATACATCTTTGTTAAAGGCCTTATTTTTCCTCTTAAGGATAAATTATTATATCAGACATCCAAATCATTATGGGATCTATGTAACATAGCTATAGCATTAGAGATAGAATTGGGACTAGTTACTTCACATTCAGAGGTAGATTTGGATGTAGGTTTCTCAGAGCCATAATCATCTAACATAGTAGAAGAACCTACTCCACTTATAATTAAAAAACTAGTGGAGTAGAAACAACTAATAAAGATACACAAGGGCAAAGAACCACTTCATATATCACCTCCTACAATGAGTAGAGCACAAGACACGCATAGAGGGGTTATATAATTTTTAAAAAGAGATAGGCCTCATGATATCTTGCTTACATTATTAGTTAAGAATATTATCACACTTCCCCCTACTCATCACCATCCAACACACCATATACACAAGATACAAAATAAGACATATTATAATTTTCATAAGATAAATGGATATTCATACAATAACTATTATGCATTCTAAAATTGTATTAACCAATATGTCAATAGAGGCATTATAGAATTCACATAGGGGCACCAAGATATCAATCTCCACAGTCTCATATATCACACTCCTCTATGATAGAGTTATCCTGAGACATTCCATTTAAGGATACATTGGTTACTCATCATATGAGCCAAGTGGTTTCTAGGACACCTATTTATGAGTGATCTTGTGCACCATAAATTTAGTAGAGATGGTAGCCAGTTCATAGAGATTAGAGCACAACCTCATTTAACACACCAATCAAGATATTTGTAAATAATCACATAGATCAAAGTACCACCTCAGTTCACATGCCAATAAATATATTTGGAAATAATCACAAAGATCAGAGTACACCCTTAGTTCACACACCAATCAAGATATTTAGAAATAATCATAGAGATCAAATTACAATCTCAATTTGACCATCGATCAAGATATTTACATGATATCACAAAAATTAGAACACAGTCCAATAGCCAATCAAGATATTTTCTAGAGATCACAAAGCTTAGATCATAGTTATCGTACGATAGCCAATCAAGCTTTTTGTTATAGAGTCTACACACCTAGACACTAGTAGTGTATCACATGTAGTATCAGTTCTAGAGTCTAGTTATACATCGACACAACATGATTAGTATGGTAATTTGTTCACCATTCCATCCAAGTTGAGACATAACATCCCACAGTTACATGATCTACATACAAATATCCTACAAGACTCCTATAAAACCATTACTAACAAATGACATTCTTAGTCCACAACACATTGTCTACTTGAACATTTACAAAAAGATAAAAAATCATTACCATTACTTAGACAAATATCATATTATAGTATTACCATTTAACATAATGAAAAAAAATAAACACATACATGTAAACATGCATAATATAACCAAATTGAGATACCAATATACACAGTGCCCATATAACAACAAGCATCCATATATATAACTCAAAACATATATTTTAATACAAAGTTTTTAAATCACTCAATAATTCAGACATGGCCACTAGGACTAGCCCCCTCACTCTCACTCTTAGACATATCCATACTAGAACTAAAGGCCCCACTATCCCTCTCTGACCTCGATCAATGCTTTCATCTAATTTTTTTTCTCCCATAACACACCCAACTTGATAATACACTCTACACGCTCTCATTATATATGTATGTAATCATCCACTATCTTACTACTTTCCCCACCCATAGAATTAGGTGCGGGCACGGTCTGTCTTTATAAATCCATGTGTACCTCATCCCTATATATAGTCACTCACCTATACATTGCAAAAGTTATGGCAGCTCAATTAAACAAATTAATATGAACACCACAAACATTTGTGGCCCTCTCCACTAATCCATCATCCATGACATCTTCATAAATATGTCATGTCAGTATGTGAAGTGCAGACTCAATGGTAGTCTCCCAATACTCATCATTATTAAAACCTACACATACCCACATAATACATTAGATACCTAACCAAGTAAATAAGTAACCAAATACACAAAATATATAAACATACAATGGCAACTTACCATCGACAACTCTAAGGGGATCCACATCTAGTGCATCCTCTGTAATAATCCCACCTCTTAAAAATAGAGGTGCCCATCTATGCTCTCTCCACTAGGCTACATAGGCATCCATATCTATTACATAATCCACATATGATATATCAATCACTAGATCCTACTCTATCAATAAAATCAGGACTCACTATGTAGATGATGGTTTAGGCCTACTAAATATCCTCATTATAGCCCAAGAACTCCTCAACCAAACCATTGGTGATGGTGGCACATCCTAAGTAACACCAAACTATTGTGTCACCTGCTCATACTCTAACCTCTCAAATACATTGACCCAATGATCATACATCTAACAACTCACTCAAACATGTCTCAGTTGAACATCATCTTTAGGCCATCCCTCATAGCCCCTATAGGGCTTCTAGATAATGTCTTTGGTCATCAACCTTTCAATCACATATTGATACTACATCATTATCCTCTTGAGCATGTGGGGCATCCCAATCCACCTCTCTACAAATGACTAAGGGTGAGCCCAATCACCTCATCATGGTAACACTAGTTTACTCACTACTATATGCTCATATGCCCAACATTATAATTGTGTGGAAGATCCAATGCCTCCTAAACATATCTCTTGTATAAAATGGTACAAATATTAATACAATTAGGCTAACATAGTGTGACCCCACAAGTATATGGTGTCATGATCCTCTATGTCCTAAACTATCTCATGCATCTTGTATGAGATTGATACCCACTCCCATCTCTAGCCACAAATGAAGCCAATAAAATTAATAATAATTTACACAACTACAAAACATTCGTGATGACAATCAAAGACAATAATATATCACTATGGTTCCCTACATGATGAACCCCTATAGATATCACATAAAAATACCTAGTGGCCTGCTATATAGCTTGATCACCAGTATCCTTCTACATTATTGATTTATGCCTAGTAATTAATAATATTAGAATCCTATACACATCCTCCAGTGTTACAGCCACCTCCCCAATAGGCAATAAAATGTGTAGGTATTTGCATCCCACCTCACACACTATAGTCATCATGTCTTTATCCTAGGGCATCATCTATATGGATTCAACATGGCTCAGACTAGATATCTCTACCACAACCATCTAGACATCTATCAGGGGTAACCCCCATAATGTTTCCATCATCTGGCCACTCCAAAACTCTCTCATGTGCACTTCAACCTATAAAAATATAATGAAATTTGATATTAGCATCATGAAATATTTAAACCCAAGACAACATCACCCCAACTAACTATCACCATCATATCAATCATTACCACTTTTGGTTAGACACTCTTACCTTAGTCTTGGCTCTCTCACCAAAAAGGGGAATACACACAAGTCTACTTAGATACATATGTTCACACACACATGTTCACTTAGATATAGATATTCAGACACACAAGATCACTTAGATATAAATATTTAGACACATAGGTCTACTCAGATACAGATATTCAGACACAAAATTCTAATTAGATATATATATTTAGACACCCCAGTTCACTCAAATCTAGGTATTCAAACATAAGGTCACTCAGATATAGATATTCAAATACATAGGTTCACTTAGATATAGATATTTAGACACACAAGTTTACTCAGATATAGATATTCAGACACATAGATCTACTCAAATATAGATATTTAGACACACGGGTCTACTCAGATACAAATATTCAGATACATAGGTCTACTCAGAAACATATATCACATAAGTTTTTACATATATACAAGTTTACACAGATATATAGTTTGACTTAGATATGCAATTTGACTCAGATATATAGATGTTCAGATACACAACTAAATTATTTAGATATTAGGATTAGGGGCATGATGTAAAGTGCACATCATTGATCTCTATTTTTATATTATAAGGTTACACTCAAATTGTCACTAGGATGTCACCAAGATTCCACCATGGTTTCACCAGTTTGGGTCACATGATTGTCTACAATAATTAATCCATAGCCTTCCACTAGACCTAGTTTACATACTCAAATTCAATATACATATTAGAGTGGGGGAAAGCAGTTCTTTGTTTCTCCACATATCCAATTTATATACTCAAATTTAGTTTAGAATCATGGTGGGGTAAAAATAGGATTTTGTTCCTCATGATTCAGTTCACATATGTAGATTCAGTACACATATCAAAGTGGGGGAAAGAAGGCCTTGTTTCTCCACATCCTATTTATATACTCAGATTTAGTTCAGATATCAGGATGAGGGTAAAAGAGGGTTTTGTTCCTCATAATTAAGTTCACTATTTAGATTCAGTACAAAGGATACCCACATGATGGATTTCTTTTTCATAGATTTCACTCCAACTCCTATCCATTTCTTTGGCCAAGAAGTGAGCCAGGTTCAGAACACATATGCATAGGTAAGCATAGGTATGTGTTCCTCTTTTTCTTTTACTCTATTAATTTCATTTCATTGCACTAATAGATTAAAAAGAGGTAAAATGTATACACCCTAATTTGATCAAATAAGCACAAGTATTATGTCTTTTTTTTTCTCTTTCACATGAAGGTCTTAGTGATCAATATAACCCTTATTTGTATGTTCATTTGGGTCTTTTGATATTTATTATGTCTTATTTTCCCTATTTGTTGCACCCCTAGTGGTCCTAAGTCACCTCTTCCAAGTCATAGGGGCCACTAGCCTTCCTACCTAGTCTTAACTCTATTTTTAGGCCTCATGACACTAACACCATTATCAGGATAGTAGTGTCATATGGCACTTGTGTCCAATTATGGCTCTAGTGTCTAATGGTCATTTTCTCTCATGTTATGGGTTCTAACCCTATCTTGGGCCTCTTCTTATGTTTTTATCTATCTTTTATGACTTATCAACCAATGAACAATGTGTTACATTCAAATCAAAGTTCTTATATAAAGATCCTCACAAGGCATTTTACATCTAGCACTTACTATTTTAGCACATAATTACATAAAATCAATCAATAGTATAGCTCAATACTCTGCATACTACTCAACTATTATATTTATGCATTGCATGCTTGATCAAAGAAGGGCCTAAGCAAAAGTCATTCTAGCATACTATGTGCATTGATTATGCATGTTCCCTAGAGAGAACTACATGTGATATAAGACCCATAACATTGGGGTTAATGTAGACAATGGTTAGGACAACAAGGGTCTACTCTGCATGATCGTAATATCCCAAGACCCATTTTTTCCTTTCTTTTGCATTTAATCTAGTTGTTATTTCATGTGTGTAGGTATTCATTAGGGTTTCAGAGGATATTTAGTGAAAATAATGATACAGACAAGTTTACAAAATAGAACCACATATAGGTTCCCCAAAACCTCCCATAGCTTCCCTAAAATTTTTAGATAGCTCCTTCAATAGGGACACTAGTGCCATAATTGGACACTAGCACCACATGATGTTGTTGTCCAAATAAGGGTACTACTATCTAAACCTTGATTTTAACTATAATCATAGAATGAAAGGTATTTGGCTATTTTTGAACCCTATTTCAGCCTCTTAAATCACAAAAATACCTATTTTGCTCAAGGCAATTACTCTTTCTTTACATCTTTGTTATTTTTGGAAAGGCTTATCAAATCAATTATTTCTTGTTTTCATTTCAAGTTATTACTATACTTAGCCCTTTAACAACATAAGATTTACATACACTAAGCCCTAAATAGTTAAAACACACACACACACACACACACACACACACACACACACACACACACACACACACACACACACACACACACACACACACACACACACACACACACACACACACACACACACACACACACACACACACACACACACATGGTTGTGTTTTTCCCCCTTTGCGGCTCTTTTGTTTGAATTACAACCCTTTTTTAGAACCCTACATCACTAGAGTGTATGCAAACAAAAGACATTATGTGATGGAGGTCTTCTCTAAGATGTGGATGGCTAATGACAAATTTATTGTTACTCCTCAACCATGTTCCATTCCTTTATCTCACATTTCATTCGAAGAACTCATGGCTTCAAATGAATCTCCTTTCTATATATTATGTGATGGAAGTTTTCTCCAGTCTTGTGCAAGTGTTTGAAATGGAAGTACGACACACGTAAATGGTATGGTGTGGTTTTTGTAAAATTTATTTATTTGAATTCATGAGCATTTTATGGTAATGAACACTTGATGGATTGGCATTGAGAGACCCACTATAAGAGAAGGGAGTTATTAAACATCAAAAAGTCAATTTTCAAGTTATTAACCAATCACATTATGATATATAAGAATCAAATATTAGTATTTTTTAATCATAAGTTGAAAAATTATATATAATGACCTTTCATAATAAAATTAATTATATCTTAAAATGTATAATAATTCAGATCTTCAAATTTTAATTATTTATGGTTTAAAATTTTAAATTCTAATATGATATCACATCAAATCTACATAATCACAATTAGAATATTTCTATAATCTTTCCCTATATTCAAAAAGATCAATAACTTATTAATGATAAAAATGGGAGAGAATTTTTCTCCAATAAAAACATCACTAAGAATTGTTGTTGAATGTAGTCAAATAATTTAATAGAATATTTTCCAATGCTTAATATTCATTTGTTTCAAAATTAAAGTAAAGATCTATATATTATATTATATATGCCATTCGAGACAACGTAAATGTCAAGTACCTCATAATCCATAGTCATTAGCTTTGTAATTGAATTATGAATTTGTAAGTGCAAATTGGGTTGGAAATAGTTTACTTCCTATGTTTTTTTTTTCATAAATCCATATAGATCTTGGATCCTCCTCATGACTATAAGCCAACTCCACTCCAAGGCCTTTGAAGTTCCTTCTGATCTTCTATGGAAATTGAGGAAGGCCAATACTTTAAAACGTGAATCATGATTATATTTGTTGTTGTGTTATTTTTTATTAATATTTAAACTTTTTTTTTAATCTTTAGATGTTACTATTATTAGTGTTTTCTATGTTTTACATTGTTTTCTCTAGGATCAATGATATAGGGTTTATAAAATTGATGGGAATTCATGCTTGGAATGGAAGAATATTAAGTTTCACGTATTTTTATAAACATAAGTTTGGGTGGAGATTTTATTAGTTTTGATGTGGGGTGTGTTTATTTATTTTTGTAAATTTAAAAGTTTAAATATTTTGTTGATTATGACTTTTATAATGTTCATTTGGATTATGGAAATCATTTTTTTATGTAAATTTTATTTATTAAAAAAAAATTGAGTTTTTGATTTAAATATAAATTTGAACAGGAGAAAACTCATATTACTTCAACTCACACTATTATTATAATTATTGTATAAAATGACTAAAACAGTTTAATCATTTATCCAAGAAAGATATGAAAATTAAATTTCTTTCAAATAATAAATATAAAGAAAAATATTTTTCAAAAAAACAAAATAATATAATACAAGGATGTTATATCACATTCTTACAACAAAATGAGAATTCAACAAAGATTTAAATAACAATAAATGTAAACACGCTTACATATTGACCCAACGACATGATACAAGAAGAAGAAGTCCCTAGTCACATCTTGAAAAAGAATCTTAAATATTGGTTGAAATCTTCCTTCCATATACATTATAAAGTTGTCCTTACAATTATTTGATTTTATTGAACCCTAAATTTTCCAATGACATTGGACTCTTTGTTATCTTTCGTGTAAAGGTTATGGGAACATTAGATGTTGTGTCTAACAAGTCGGAAAGCTCTCGTGACCGTCTAATGTGGTGAGGAGGTGGCATTATTTTTGGCTTTGTAACATGCCCTTCACGTTGGCATATTTTCACATAAAATGGATGTCAAAATTAATTTAAAATAGTTAAATATAAATTTCATATTTTCACATAAAATTGATATCAAAATTAATTTAAATTAGATATTATGATAGTAAAAAGTTAAATATAAATTTGAGTTGATTTGATGGTAAAGAATTTTTACTCTTAGTATAATTAAATGTCCATAATGAAAAAGTATGAGATAGTTTTATATATTTTAAAATATAAAAAAATATGATAATTTAAATTTTTTTAAAAATTTTACTTTCATTCATTCATTCATTCATATATATATATATATATATATATATATATATATATAATTTTATTTTTATTTTATTATAAAATTTATGAATAATTTTTAAATAAAAAATTATTAATATTTGCTTGAAGTTTTGTTTATTGAAAAGTTTTTATATATTAATCAAACAAGATATGGTATAACATTAATTATATAAAAAATAAGTAGAAAAGTTATATTCCATAAGTAAAATCACATTAAGGACAAAAATATTTTGAGATAAGTTAGAAAACTGGTCAAACAATGATCACACCCATAAAAATTACACCACATCAACAAATTGATAGCAAAGGAGAGAGAACAAGGTACAAAAAACAATAAAGAGAATAATTAAGTAGCTACAACAAACATGGACGTCAAGGGAGGTAGAGGAGACAATGGGTCATGAGGCTTACCACCCCATCCTGTCAGGGTAGGAGGATCCTCAGCTATAGGTATTATCTACAGGGATGAGCTCCCAACTAGTATTTTTTTGGTCCTCTGATGTCTCATCTTGATTTCTTTTATGGGAAATTACCATAGATAGGTGTGGGAACATGCCTTGGGGAGGCAGACCCCAACCTTTGATGTTACCATCTTAGGATGGGGGAGGAAATCCCCAACCCCTACCATCACCTCCATATCTGGACAAGCCACTCGAGCCACCATGACAAGGAGAAGACTAGTGGGGTGGTGACCATTATCGAGAATGGCTCCTGCATCTAGTTCGAGACCACCTCTGATGTGGCCCACACCCTCATCCTTGGGGAGGTGAAGGATGTTGTGGGGCCTTAGGTGGTTTACAGCGGACTGTGCACAAAGCATTTCCTTACTGATCGAGCAAATGCTAAAGGTGGTTGAGTTCTAGATAGACCTTGTCTCTTTGGCTTTGAATTTGAAGAGTAACATTAGATATAACAGTGATTTTGTAAGTAATAGAAAAACTATGTTCCAACTCTTCATGATTAAAGCAAGCATAGTTTCTATCTTTCCAGATTTGAAATAAAGTGTTAGCTTGAAAGATCTGCCAAAAATGATTATATTTTATAGGCAATAGAGTTGAGTCCCCCAAGAGATCCATCTTCCATGTGAAGAATTCAGGTCGAAAGGGATGGAAAAGGGAATGTATCCAACACCACACATATTGTGCATGAGGGCAAAACCCAAAAAGGTGCTTAATAGTCTTTGGTTGTCGGCAAGCTAGGTAGATGGGGTTAGGCACTTCGAGATTCTTGCGTTGGTTTCCCACAGGCAGGTCTTAATAGAGAAGACACCATAAGAAATGAGTTTTTTGAGGCTCAATAGAAGTAGACCACATAATGTTAAAGCGTTAAGGCCAAACCCCATGTCTGGAATGGAGATTCCATCTTAAATTGAGCATATCATAGAAGGAATATGATGCAAAACAAGTTATTAATACCCCAACCAAGGAGAGTATCGGGTGAAGGGGTGTTCGTATGCCAATGCCAATCCTTCCACCAAAAATCAAGGAATTGACTCCTATTTTATGTAAATACTCATTAGGTATGGAGCCTTAAATTTTTACAATAGCCTCTACATTTGAATTAATTAAATTAAATTTATTCTGAAGTTTTTTCCAAGTGAGATAGAACCTATTTTCCTTATAAAAAAGATCATCGATAACCTTCACACCTTTTTTGAAGAGCCATAACCCTTTAACCCAGGGGACTAAGGAAAAAGGAACATTATGAAAATTTAAGTAAGGTGACCACCAAAGGGACTGGGAATTAATGGAAAGGCCATTCCTGAAACCCTCACCTACCTAATTAAGGTGAGGCTTAAAATTCTCCCAAGCTTTCCAATGACTTTGAATCATAAATGAGCCCTTGATTTTAACAAGCATTGGGGTTATGAGCAAGGAATGAAGTCTTAGGGCTTGCCAAACTTTTCTACCATATGGGAGTCCTTGAGATATACAATGGCATAGAAGAATCTTTCAAGATTCGTCCCCATTAATATCTCTGATAATCCATTTGGCACCAACAAGTTCTTGTATTTTAATATCTAGGAGACCCAGTCCCCCAACTTCTTTTGGTCGACAACAAATATTCCTCTATTTTTTAGATCAACATATGTGATTCATCTTTCTTGCTTTCTCCTACTGATGGATCATGGATATTGCTTTGAACCATCAAGTAGAAAAAACTCACACACAATTACAAAAAAAAAAAACTTATATTAATATGTTCAAAGTTAATCTTATTAATCATTCATGTATATTAAACATTGACCCGACTAAACTATAAAATTTATATAGTTTTTCTTATTAACCTTATTTAAAATCTAATTTTTAAATTATATATATTATAATAACTATTTAAAAAATAAATCCCTGGTACTCTTTCCTTCACTTTACTAATCTTTGTATTTGTATGCCATACCCACATTAACCTAATAAATTGTGTTTCACCTTAACAAAACATGTATAAATATGGAGACTGCATCTTCCATTTTGTCATAATTGTTCAAAATAAGTTTTTAAATATGGCTTTCAAATAGTCTTATTTAGGAGATGTGTTGGTCTAGTTGTGTTATATTATAGTGATGGCCACTGCATGCAATGCCAAAATATTAAATTTTAGCAACTTAGGGGATTTTAGGGGATTTTTACACTATAGAGTGATCTACCAGTATTAAGAATTTGAATATGATTTGGAAAGACAAATTATCTTAAACCGAAGCTCTAAAATGATATTATGTTGTAAGGTTAGGATTTACATACAACGACATGTTTCTATTTGGTAAAATTGAAATGTAAATCAAGCTCATTTTTGGCAACTCAGCTGGCATAGTGGTTTCTATTTATATAAGTATTTTTTTATGGATTTGTGTTTTTATTAATGATTTATTTATTTATTTTTTATTTTTTTTGGGTAAGAATAGAAATTTGTGATTTCAAAAGCACTCTATCAAGTATTCAATTGAACAAATCTTTCTTGTTTTCATACCAATTATAAGTACAACACATCTACAGATCTAAAATATTAAAGGAGCATCCCAAGGTCCTGATTTACCAAGTTAAAAGCTAGGTCATATTGTACTCATTTGCACACATTGTATGATTCACATAGAAGCCAACACATAGGGGAGAACTACATTATTTTGATGCCCTCTTCACAATATTGGATATGTAGGCAATGTCTTATGATAGAGTGGTTATTGTGTTCAACTTAACATTGTGTTCTCACTAACCCATTTTTCTTCAAAGTCACATCAAATATGGTAAACTAAGGTTTTTCCATTTCACAAGGAGTGATAGTCCATATCCTAGATATGAATGTACTAGAATAAAGGCAATGCAAAACCCATAAGCATTCAGGTGGTCGCATCTTTTTTAGTAGATATCTATACAGGACACTAGTGTCAAACCTAGATAGTAGTATTGATGTAACCATCTCAAATTGATGTTACTATTCATAACACCAAAGGCATTAAAATCAAAATATGACATCTATTTTAAAATATCCTTCCAACGTACTTTCATCATGTTCCAAATTCATAACTACATTAGCATCAGAACAAGCTAAGTACTTCAATTCTTTATCATTTCTATATCTAGCATAATTGTACTTTCTATTTTTAGACTATATCAATATAATAAATTTAGTGTATGCTTATATCTAATTTTAGCATCTAATTGACCTGTTATAGATCTGATTATCACCCTTGTACTATTTCATTTATATATACCCCTTTAATAAAATCTAGATAAAATTAATATAGATTTTTAGTTTAGGATTAAAAATTTGGTGAACCCGATATATGAACATCAAAACCTTAAGCATACCCTTTGGGATGCTTATTACCTACTTTGTCCTAAACTTTATTTACTTCATGTCTTTTATCACAGATAACATTGATTTATTTGATGACTATGATTATGAAACTATCTAATTCTCCCTCAATGAAGGAATTTAAATTGACTACTCTTGCATTCTTATAAGTGTTAAATCATGTAATATAAAAGCCTTGAATGGTGGTAGTTACCATGGCCAAGGATTTGGAAAGCATGAGTAATGTACAACCCACCCTATATATCTTAAACATAACAATACAAATAGGAAAGTGTTGATATTTAAACAAACATCCTTGAGTCAATAACCATTCAGGGCAACTAAACATGTACATTTTACCAAAATAGTGGGTACATATGACCAAGAAGTTCCTTCATTTGATCATCAAAATTTTTGACAACTATATAAAGAGATTATGACTGATGTGCAAATAACTAATAAAGGGGACATGCCTTCAAGAAAATTGATTAAACCCCCTAACATTCTTACATTTTGATATAATATCCCTCTATTCAAGGGTGATGGTTTTTTTTTTACCTTCGTTTAAAACAAATTCTATATCAAAAAAGGTATCCTTAACAAATTTTTCCAAAGCTAAAATTGTTATACCTTTACGAAAGGACAATAAAACAAATTATTCAAATGGTAAAAGTTATCCAAATGATATACTAAACATACCAAAGTTTAAACATCCCATACCATTACCAAAAATGTCCTAATTTTAGTGATCATGAACTTGCACTTGTTATACATAAGGATGATGATTCTCATATGCCTAGATTCAAAAGAGGTGGTGGGTTATAACCATTGATAACACCTATGAAAAACACATCTATCCCCATATAATATATAATGTATATGATGAACATTATTGGGTAGCTTTGAAATCATATTTATATACTCCAAATGCATATTGCTTTCCATAATGGTAATGCACATGTTACCCCATTCAATAATCAACCTCTTACTGAATGTATACTCGAATATCCTTATCCCCAATATTTTGAGTTACTAGATTTACCTTGATTTTTTAGACACAATGACCGATTTGACCACATGATTAGCTATCTACATTCTTTTGGTCAATGCGCATAAGATGACAAACTATTGCTAAATTTTTTCCACATGAGTATTTTTGATGGGGCTCCAAATTGGTTTTATAGTTTACCAAATGGTTATTTAAGAATTTTATTACAATTAGAAGATGATTTTTCATATATTTCAATATCCACAAGGTTCCAAAATTTACATTATAATATTTTCATAATTTTAAACAATGTGACAATGAGTCCCTTCAAGATTATACTATTCGATCCAAAAGTACATCATATGAGCTATCATTTAAACCCTCAGATTTGGAATTGTAATTTATCTTTAGTAGAGGCATTCTTTCCACATTAAAAGAAATGAAATTTGATAAAAAATATGAATCATTTACCTATTTACATAATAATATGCATAGATATGATTCCTTCATAATTACTCATTCAAAAAAACTTAACATGTCTCCCTCCAAATACAAAATCTTTATCCCTCACACAAAGGATAGAGATAACTTACCTAAGGAACGTTATGAAAACAAATGTGGTATCCCTAATCTCTATATGACAAGCTCACAAATGTTACTCGACATGGGGCTAATATAAGGTCCACATCTTATGTAAGAATATCAAAGTGAACAACACAAAAATAATCCACGCCAATAAAATTTAATAATTGCCTTATACATGGGTGGTGCTTATTTTTAGCACAACCATATTAATCCTACTCAAGTAATTTTTTTTAAAAAATATAAGATGCTTACAAAAAATAGGCTTTAATCTAACAAACTTAAAAAACAAAGGAGGTTACAAAGAATCCTTAGGCAACATAACAATACCAATTGCTTATGGTCCTAAAGTAATTCAAACATGGGTTTGGGTTATGCCTATTACATATCCATATACATTTACACTAGGAACTCTTTGGATATACCAAATGGAAGAAAAAATTGATCCAAATCAACAAGGTATTTCATTTCCTCATGAACACACATTAATATATATTTTAAATAATAACATTACACCTTCTACTACACATGCAAAATGTGAGGAGGAACATGTTGTGTCCCTTTTCAACCTATCTAATCATGAATGTAAACAATTTAAAAGATCCTAATTAATGTTTTAAGGTTTATAATATGGGATTTGTCTATGACCATCCATTGGATGACACCATAGGATGATCTTTCCTATTCAAAAATTACAAAAAAATAAAAAAATAAAAATAAAAACTTCAAAAACAATTTTAGCACTTATATGTCCTATTGGTTCTTTGTCATCCATGTGTTAATTTCATATTGATGGATGTCATACTTAGTTACTCTTACATACACATATGTATCAAACTTCTACTTGAATGTGATATAATCATACACATATACATGATACATTCCTATTTCAAATGTTGGGCTTTCCCTTTGCTCATGTCATATGAACATTGGGGGCATACACTTATTTGATCTTGATAGGCATAGGTTATATGATTTGATGATCACTCTACATTATCATGTTTGAGATTACATTTGTACTTACACATGCCTATTATCCATGATTATATCTTACATATGGTACTTGATATGCTATACATATGACATAATTTTCTTAATATATTGGATCCATGGGATACTATGACATGTTATGATCATTGCTTATGCTTTAATTTATGCAATTTCTTGAGTGTCATGTATTCCTTTTTTGAGAATTTTAATATGTTCCTTTGCTTATAGCCCTCTTAATTATGTATGCTTTCATTGACATTTGCATATATCATTTTTTTTTTATGGAAATTTTCACATGTCATTCTATCTTTTAGGGACATTTGACTAAGTCATGTTCCTTCAATTTTACAACATTTGAACATGCCCCTTGTTTGCAGTCTCCTTGGACCATTTCCTTTTAACTTGATTTTGAGTGTTCTTATGTGTGTGTTTATTTTCTTGTTGAGATTGTATTTTTACTATCTATATATTTCCATGATCGATATCATGCATCTTAGGCCTATATGTGTCACATTGGTCCTATGAACTTCAATTATATATCTAACTAGACATGTTCCTTCTATATGCTACATGATTACATTCATAGAGTATACATTTATCTTATCCTTTTGAGATAAGGTAACTACCAGTTCTTATTTTTTCCTCGACTCAAAGTGGGGCATATTAGTGGGGATATGTCATAGAGATATGTTCTCCACATTTATCACAATCTTTAAGATTTAGTGGGGGAATGTCATATAAGCATAATTTCCACACATTCATAGTTTCTCAGAGTTAGTAGAGGTCATATCATATAGGCATGGTTTACACACATTCACAATTATCAAATTCATTGGGGGAATGATTTGGAAGCATGTTCTCCACATTCATTCAATATGTGGTACTTATATCAGTTTCTAGATTATAGTGGGGGCATGTTCTCCATACTCATTTGGCACATTGGTACTTATATCAATTTTTAGATTCAGTGGGGGCATGCCATATGGGCATGGATTATAAATATTTATATTTTATCATATTTAGTAGGGAATTTCATATAGGCATGGCTTCCACACATTTACATTTCTCAGATTCAGTGGGGTTATGATTTGGAAGCATGTTCTCCACATCTATTCAATAATCAACATCTCCAGTTTACAATGGGGGCATGTTTTCTAAACATGTCCTCCATATTATTACTTATATCAATTTTTAAACTTCTCCATATATAGTGAGTTAATGATTTGGAATCATTTCCTACACACTTACACAGTTATTTGAATTGGCAAAAACTTATAGTTATATGATTCATATTCATAGTTGTGGTAGAATTCTATACATTGGTACTATTTTTATACATAGTTTCAGCATGAGACATATCTAAGGTGCATATGTTATTCAACATGTGCCTAAAATTACAAAACAAAAATTAGTTTGAGATTCTAAAACTTTTTTATAGACTATTACCATATCACAAACTTTTTTGTACTAATACCCTATAGACTTTTATTGAGCCAATCTACTGCAGTAGTTGGTTCACATTTTGGTATGGTTAAGGTGATAAAATAACTCAATCTTGAAAATTTTTTAGATTGGACTCTATCATCCATCCTTAATAGGTTATATGTATCATTGGGTTACATGATTAACCTAATCTCAATTACTAGGTGGCAACTCACTTTTACTCCAAAGTTGGGGGCATGTGCCTTCCAATCTCTCTCTCTCTCTCTCTCTCTCTCTCTATATATATATATATATATATATATATATATATATATATCTTTTTGGATATATGCACATTAAATATTTATCTTAATTTATCTTAATCTTATTTTTTATATCCTTACAATGATACATATTTTTTAAAACAACTTATTAATAGGCAAATAAGCTACATCAACACACAGGTGTACTCCTAAACCTTGCTCTTTCAATTTTAATGTATTTTAATTAATTTCAGCCAAGTTTATATGCATTGATTTTATACTATAACATGATCTTGGTTGTAATTCAATCACCAACAAAACACTCAATTTGGGCACATGCAAAGACAAGGTGTGCATGCATACAAGATCAACCCTCGTTCATTCTTCATATATAAAAATACCAAAGAGACTAAGATAGTTATCAAAATATTTATATCAAGCATTCAATTGAATAAATCTTACCTATTTACATACTAGCTATAGGTATAACACATCTACAAGTCTAAAGTACTAAAGGAATTGTAGACACCAATATCGTGTCAACCCCCCTTGGTCCCCTTCTAAAAGTTAACACTCCTAACCCACACTTGAACCCCTTTCACCTTGGACACCTCACCTAGACACCTCACCCTAAGACCGTTTCTTATCCTATGAGTCAGCCTGAGACTATGTCCTCTAAATTCTAACTACCCATGACCTATTCTCACTCCATCTTAACTTCCTAACCAACTCCCATGCCTCATAAGCCCATGTTTTGACCATTCTCCAATGGAAAAGGCACTTGGTGGGTGGAGAAACAGGCAAAGAGCTAAAAATAGCCCTTTTACCTATTCTCTCTCCATCGACGTTAGTCAACCCTCAGCTAACGCCAATGGGATCATCGACGTTGGTTACATAAGCCAAGCTCTAAACATTGAGCACCCCCCACCTTTTTGCACATTGACATGCACACTCTGAGACATCAAGCACTAGAACTTGACTATAGTTCTCCTGGCTACCAAAACTCTACACAAGTCATTCTAGAGACTAGATTGAAACATTGTACGAGGACCTCAACATTAGCCACAATGGAAATAAGTATTCTGACACCTCTGGTTCTTCACCTAATAAATCTAAGTATTATGGTTCTCATTTTAGTGTTTTAGAATACATTATTAATTAGTTTCCATTTGATATTTCTAAATACTATCAAGAGGCCTGACTTCTTCCATGGAGGGGCTAAAAGGCCTTCCCCTTATTCTCACCCCCTTCTCACACCAATCCTCCACCTATACCCTTCCTCAAACCTCATTCACCTTCCCACAACCCTGCACTAACCTCTAAACTTCCAAAAAAACCTTGTGTACCCTAGAAATACTCTATAAGCCATCCAAGGCCAACAACCCCTACCGACATTGGCAACTTAACCAATGTTGGTGCCATTTACCCCACTGACCTCAAAAAACCTACTGACGTCGATGACTGTGACACACAGACTGTAGGGAACAGGTATGCACTATCTATTTTTCTCTTTCTTAGTCATTTATCATTTCTTCCTTTACAAAACTCTTTTTTTTAAATAGTGGACTGTCATCCCTTAGGGAACTTTACGCTTCAAGGACCGAGCACGTAGCTTGGCAGTCCACCATATCCTCTTCTAACATTTTCCTTGTTTGAGTTTTCTTTCTTACTGCAGGTGTTTCCTCCATAGCCAAAGAGGAGATCCCATAAAGCTTGGATACGGTGTGAACTAAATCCGAGTAACATCAAACCCACAACCCCTTAACCTTAGTTTCTTCCTCATTTGAATGTAATTAGTGAAAATAACTACAAACATTCTGGCATGCCCAGTGGGACCCTTGGAGTTTTCCTTGGGTTCATTCTTCTTATTTTAAAAAATCAAACTTTCATATAGATGAATTAGAAAAATATTTTGTTCTTGCATCCCCTCTTCTATCTTTTTGTTTCAAAAGGAAATCATTAGTAGAAGTTAAAAAGGACATCTCTTTTTCTTCTTGTTACTTCTTGCATGCATCATAGAGTAGTGAAAAACTCATACTCTTTACCTCTTCTCCAATTGTTTGCATTTGAATAACATATTTTGATTTGGGTTAAAAACTATTGCATTTCATTCTTGCTTGGATGCATACTTAGCCCACTTAGTAATTAAAGCATTATGAATGAATCGTAGTGCACAAATGTTACACAATCAAACCACAATCACTTCAAATCAAACACATAAACTTACTTGAGACAAGGCCCGTCTAGGATTTCATCATGTAGCGGATACCTTACCCCACCTGACAATCCTACTTGGATTTCACCATCAAGAGGAGGACCCACTCTATTCTTTGGTAGAGTATAAACTATAGGGAAGGTATATTTTGGCTAAGCAGCCTAGCTCAGCTTTGGGTTTGTGAAGTGAAGGGAGCAAGCCCCAACATTAGGCCATGTACTAACCCTAACATAGATATTTTTTAGCACCATAACACAACCTAAAACCAGCCATAGACTTCCTCTCTAGGACCTGTTCTACAAGCCCAACTCCCAACACATTGTCTTAAGGCATAAACCACCATGACTTTAAAACTTATTCTTAGGAATCTAACATTTTAGAGGTTGCTTGCCTAATCATCTATTCTACTATTTTTATCTGAGTGTTTAAGCTGGTAAGGTCATACCATTCTGAAGTCTAAAACAACTCAGAATATCTTCTTCTTCCAAAACTATCAATCTTCTGTGTTTTTAAATTTACACAAAAATTGACATTAGTTTTTTTACCAACATTGGCAACCAAATATTCACCAACATCGATTAACTAACTGACTTCAGCAACAATTTTTGACTGATATTAGTTAGACAACTGACATCAGTCACTATCAATTAAAAAAAATTCCAAACAGCAAGCTTAAAACCCAAATTTCTTGGTATTTAACACAAATTCTGGTTTTCTAAAACTAAAACACATAATTTTTAGAACCTGAACCCTTTTCACCTTGGATGGTCTTGACACGCAGTCAAGCCAAATCTCTTATTGACCATGTGAGTCAACACCCACTCCCACTTTTGCCTTTCATGCCAAGTCATCTAATGGAGTATACTTCAGACACTGAGCATACTCCTATCCAACCTACCCCCAATCAACCTCCTATTGTTCCTGAAGGGGATCAAGATTTTGAGAGATTCCTTACCCACAATGTCAATGCTCTCCACGATTATCTCACTAGAAGCCAAATGCGAGATCCTTTGGGTAACCCTATTTATGGGATGCCAACTTCTTTGGTTGAAGTGGCAATGATATCAATAGCATCCACTACCCAACCTATGGTCACTCAGGCCACTACCCTGATTAGTAACCCAACCATGGCCAATGTTCAATATTTGGCCTCCCCTTCTATTCTTTTTTTCCCTATCTCCATCAGGGTTTTGGTACCTCCTTAGCTGCAAACAATTCAACCAAGTTTGACACCTTTCCAAAACTTGATTGTCTCTATCCCATCCACTCTTGCACCTATAAACATGAGAGTGACCACTTATCCTTTAACTAGTGTCACTGCCATTCAACCACCCTTGGTGGCATCTAGTCAAGTTGTGCCCTCTAACTTCGTGGCACAAGCCCCCTTGGCCTTGACATTGGCCCCTATGACAAACTATTAGTATGTTGCATTTACACAAATGCAACCAAGTACATCATATGCCCCTTCCAATGCCTTTCAGGTACCCTATAACTTAGGGGGTGCCCCTCATGCCAATCCATCTACTAATCTAATTAAGATGTTGATGGATAAGATGTCCAACCTTGAGACATTTGTTTCAGGTTCAAAGAGTGTTCTTTCGTATGAACAAATCTACAATGAACCTATCCACCCTTCAATTCCTATTCGACCATACCCTAGCCAATGGGAATTCCGAAAATTTACTTGCTTTTAGAGTAAAGAGGACCCACAACAACATCTGTGAGCATTTAGACATGCTTGCTACCTCATAATGAACGATGATGCGTTATAAATTTGCACATTCCCTATGTCACTTTTTGGCACTGCCCTTGACTGGTATAGCTCCATTACCAGTCATTCTCTTTTCACCTTCATTCAACTCACTCAGCTATTCCTCGACCATTTCTTAATCAATATTACTAAGAAGGTCTCCATCACAGACCTTTATTCCATTAGACAATTTGAGGATGAGTCAATAGCAGACTCCATCGCCCGTTGGAGAGGTTTAATCAACCAACTCTCCTTCTCACTACCTCAACTTGATCTCATTGAGATCTTTTCAAGATCATGTGCCAATCACATCTCATCCACTCTATGGGTTCAAACTTTCCACACATTCGATGAAGCTTTCACTATGGCCCAAAAGCTTACACTATGCGTAGTCAAAGAAGACAGGGTCAAATTGTGTAGCAAAACCAACACAAAACCCAATGACCCTTCTTCTTCCAAACCTTCTTCTTCCCACTCCAAGTCTAAGGGATTGACAAATTCCTTGGTCCTTAGGTCACCATCTTCTACCACAACCAACCAATCTGAGCCCCCCACTTTGCAAAACATCACTAGACAATTCCAATAATGCTATGAACAGTGACGATACACTCCAATAGGAGAATCATATGCTTTTGTATTGGATAAATTAGTGAAGCAGGGAGTCCTCAACCTCCCCTAAATTTTACCACCTATCTAATTTGACCCCTCACGAGCCATCCCTGCATGGTATAGGGAAAATGACTTTTATAACTATCATCGTGTCAAGGGTCATGACACGGATAATTGCAAGACCCTAAAAAACATTATTCAAGACATGTTAGACAAAGGGGACCTTGTTTTGGATAACCCTAATGCACCAACCAACCAAAACATGGATGTCTTTAGGCAACCATTTCCTAACCATCCCCAAAGTCAAAACAATGTTCAAACCATGGCTGATGACCCTTAAGAATGCAACATATGCATGGTCGACATGGTCTTTCCTTTCATTCCTATCCAACCTCTCCCATAATCTGAAGAGGTTAGTCAACCCATTTCTCCACAATGGGTAGAAGAGCCTATTATACTCATATCATCCCCATGCAATGAAGAGCTCCCTTTGCCTCACCATCTTCCTTGCGTGGATGAACTCGATTCACCTGTATCACCCCCATGACATCAAGCACCTCCTCTACCCATTCTTATACCTTGTGAGGATCTCGTATTACCTATTCCTCTTGCCTCCACCTTCCCTTTTCTTATACCATTATAATAATTTACCATTCATACCCCACGCCCTCATGTAGAAGGGGCCATCATCCCTCTACTTCATCCTTTAGAGGAGCCTTCCTCTCCTATTTTTCCTCCATCGATGGAGGATAGTCCTCCATCCACCCCCCTTTCACACGTAGGAGAGTCTACTTTGACCTCTCCCATATTGGAGGATGCTTTGATGGTACCAATGCTGGTGGCCCCACCCTCATCCTTCTTATTACCAATAAAGGATCATACATTCCATGCTCCTAGACCACATGTGGAAGGCATGATCATCCCTGCACCCTATCTGCTTGAAGAGCTAAATTCTCCAATCCCTTCTCCACTGAGAGAATAACTCACCACCTCACCCACTTTAGCCGAAGAAGATCCGATGATGGTTCTCTCTCACCTTTGGCTCAAGATCACTGCATCCAACACATTTCCATGCTCGCAATCACCCAAATCCTTTGAAGGACTGACTATAAGGCCTCGTGTGATGTCATCTAAACCATTCTCTCGATTGGAAAAAAACTTAGGATTCCTCCATTCTAGGAACCTAGAGTATGAGGTGTTATGGGAGTGACTTATGGCTTCTTATCCTACACATCCCACTTCACCTTATATTGCCAACCCTTTCACAATGATTTACCCCAAATTCTCTGACGAGGATTGGGTCTCCACTTCTAAATCATCAGAAGCTCAGCCTTCCACATCTGAATCCAAACCCTCGCAAGCATCCACCATGCTAAAATAGATTAGATCTCTTGGTGTTCACCCTGTATCAAACCTAACTCACCCACAAGTGAAGTTAGATTTGAACCTCACCCCG
Organism: Torreya grandis; assembly: GCA_037957365.1. NCBI lineage: Eukaryota > Viridiplantae > Streptophyta > Pinopsida > Cupressales > Taxaceae > Torreya > Torreya grandis. The sequence continues at coordinate 3,048,713 of JARHVA010000772.1, read as the reverse complement.
CACAGTAGTGGTCCTCACACCATACTAAAGGAAGATGCTAAACCACGTCGGTTTACTCCTCCCCCACCTTCACCATTTCCCTCTATCTTGGGTCCACATCTTTCCACTCTAATAGGAGTTCTCCCTATTCCAACATCTCACAAAGACAAACTACCTCCATTACTCCCTCTACCTGTCAAAAACATATTTCTTCCAAGAAATTTGACACCTCTCATCAAGAAAGTGCCATCTACGCGTGTGACCACACCACCAACCAAAAAAGTGGTACAAAAAACTCCCCCTACAACTCCTAAATAGAAGTTTTCAACCTCAACAATGAGCATAGACCCATTAGTGGGTTCTTATGCTTCATTATTACGCTAATTGTTGCAGTCTTCTAGCATCATTTTCCCACCCATTAAGCCATACCTACCTCTCAGATCAAAACCATCTTGGTTCGACGACACTCAAATCTATTTATATCATTTCACACCTGGGCATGATATTGAGAGTTGTTGCACTCTTAAGGTTGTCATTCACCAACAACTAGAAAAGGACACCCACCACCTTTTTGACAAACTACCGACACCATCCCATGCCTCCCAAACCTCCTCACTTGAATCAGGATTGCAACACGAGATTATGGTCCCTCTACCACCTTCTCCCCCTTTATTCAAAATTAATACTATTAATGTGGCCACCAGGTCCCAAAATTTAAAGGATAAAGGAAAATAGCAGGTTTCTATCCCTTGGACATATCCATTCGCCAAGCCCTCTCCACCACCAAAGCCCAAGATTTCTATCTTGGGCACATCTCAACCATCTTCTGAGGTAATTCACGACTCCATGGTTAAACAACTTCACCAAACTCCTATGAAGATGTCTTTATATGACCTAATATAAAGCTCTCTGCAACATCGCCAAGCCTTGATCAAAGCTTTACAGGTAGTGGAGGTCCAACTTGAAGACCCCCAACCACTAGTTGCTTTAGTCAAAATGTTACCCACTCTTGCCTCCATCACCTTCAGTGATTCTGAGATTCTAGACTATAACCTAGAAGATCAGGATCTCACCCTCTAAAAATAAGAATATAAGGCAAAAGCTTCATAGGATGCATCCTCACATCGTACTCCTTGTCAAAGAGGAGCTTCAATGTATTCTCTCCGTCTCATTTATCCAACCCATTGATTATTTGCAATGGGTGTTAAACATTGTCCCTGTCACAAAAGCAATAGGGGGAATTCAAATTTGTATTGACTATCGCGACCTTAACTAGCTTGCCCAAAGGATGACTTTCCTTTGCCAAGCATTGACCAACTTGTTGATCTCCTTACATGACATGCTCTCTAATGATGACTTTCATCAAGATCGATTAACACAACTCGAGTTACTCTATGAACATCATCTTGCCACTCTTAATCATCTTCATATCTACCAACATCGCATCAAGAGTGCCTACAACAAAAATTTGAAAGAGCAAGATTTCAAAATCAGAGATCTCATCCTTAAAGAAAACCAACATGTGACCAATATGGAAAGAATAAAATGAGGCAAGTTTACTCCTAATTGGCTCAGACCTTATATAATAATGCACAAGTATGGATCAGGCACTTATTGTCTGTCTTCTCTCAAACGCTGGCCAGAACTTGAGCCCCTTAATGCCTTGCATCTATGACCATTCTACTGTTAACCAAGTGATCATTCACTTGATGTTTAACTTGAGCTCATCCCTTGAGCAACCCCCATCATCCTCATTCCTATTCCTTTTAACCCTTTTTCCCTACAATAATTAGTTAACCCTTTTTTTAAGCATTAATGGTTTGTCCTAATAAAAGGGAAACCCCTAAACCTCTATAGTCTAGTCCATGACTAAAAGTTTAGTTAACAACAAAAACATAAAATTGGGATGCCTAACAAAATATTAAAAAGGTCATAAACTATAAATGTAGACTACTCCCTCGAAGGACAGTTGCATTATTGCTATGATTAGTAAATTGCTCCCTTGAAGGATAGCTATTCAAAGAAATCAAAACATACAAAGCAAAATATATACCACTCCCTCAAAGGATGGCTATGCCTAAATTTTGCTACAAAAATAGCACCCTCTCAGAAGCTTCCCACATCGATCATCTTTACATGACCACAAAACAAAACAACATCCCAAAGTAGACTTCCCGCATTGATCAGTCTGCCAAAAAAAAACTATTAAGTCATGGACTTGCCTATAGTCATTCTCAGGGTCACCTATAAAAGGGGAAAAGTTATCCCTGCTAAAAAAGGTTATGCTATCCTCACATATCACATAATCACACCTATTACCCCCAAATACCCAAGGGAATTTGAGCTCACTTAACATCAAGTGATTAGGGTACTTCTCTAACAAACACCAATGGTTAACTACGTAATGCATGAATGGGGCTTTTGTTTCCAAAAACCCTATCTATACAATCATTATGGTCCTTGTCAATGAAAGAGAAATGCACCTTTCACTTCTTACACACCTTCGTCACATGTCAGTTTATCTTTTAGGACGCAGTGTCTTAAAATTATATGCTTGCATATTGTCATCTCATACAGTTATGAACCTAACATTCAACTCAATTTTATCATCAATAACATCACATGTTTCTGATTAAATACAACCAAAACATTTTCTAAACCACTAACATAACATCATGATTTATTCAATGCAAATACCAATTTGTGTTATATAAATTATCATAGCCCATTCACATTAGTTTTTGTGGAAAATAATACACATGGAAACTATAAACCAAACACAATTTATGTCAAGCATATACCATCACCAATATGGAAACCTGTTGAAGCATAAATAAACTCATTTCATTTTTAGCATACACCATCACTAATATGGAAAATTGCTAAGGATGAAAAACCACATAACCTATGTTACAGCATACACCATCACACAATATGGAAAAGGCTATAACATCATCATACACTCATCATTTCAAGCATGTACCATTACACATATGGGAAATGCTAAAAACACTAACATAACCACAACAAGTCACATCCATAACATGTCAATATCTCAAAAATCTCATCTATATATAACTTTCAAATGGAGGTATACATCAAAAATATCTAAAATAGTACAATATATATGTGCCTCTCTCAAAATGAATGTACATCTCACATCAATGGCATGCAGGCTAGTATATATATACACCTCAACTAACTACAAACACCTCAAGGCTGTGGTGGTGGTGGTGGTCACAAAGATGTCAAATCATCTCCACCCTCTGACCATCACCGTCTCTAAGAACTGGAGGCAGTGGCACGCAACATAGATCTTTGCTAAGCTAGCATCTCAGAATATCACTAGATCTATGGAAATCCCCTAATGGTACCCTCATAATACTTGATCTCATCCAATGTTGTATTATACCTAGATATAGGTATAGTCTGTGGTGGACCCATCGATCTCGATGCCATGCACTGTAGAGAATTTTGTGGCTGTGGCTGGGGTGGCTACTGAACTGGTAGCTGCTCTAGTGGTGGCTGAGCTAGCTACTACACTAGCTACTATGGTAGCAGCTGAATAAGGCCCTGCCCTCCAAAACCTTGCCCTACTAATACCTGTTCCTGAGTTGTGGCCAACTGCCCCTACAATGTAGTAACCTACCCTGTCAGGGCAACCCCCTGTGCTGTCAAAATTATCACCAATCCCTAAAGCTCTGCCACCTGTGCTCATGCTACATCTCTTGCCTGAATGATGATATCCCTCTCTCTACTAACCACCTATAGATTGGGAGGTGGTCCCCTCTAAATCCCAGCATAGTGACTTGCCCACCAAGCTGAGTAGGCCATCGTATACCCCAAATCTACCACACTTGGACTTGCAAGTATCTCCTCAAAATTTGGTTGCTCTATCTCCTCTGGTAGTGGGAGAGGCACCTCAATATCATTACATCTATACTATGGGAGAGCAGGTGGCACATCTTATAATATCCCATACTGGCACCACACTCTCTTAGTAAGAACTCTCTCGAGCTCGCCAGCTCGCTTTCCCCTCACCCATCACAGGCGATGAACCCCCACTAGCTACTCTGCCTGACCTCTGAATGCTAGATATAATAAGTATGGCCTCTAAATGATATCTACTAGGATTAGGGTATCTAATACCCCCTATAATAATCAATATCTCAAATGATGACATCCACATGTGTCTATGCCATGACCTCTCACCACTGCCTAAAACCAACTCTGAAGCCAGCCTGGATCGCTATTGGGAGGCCAAGAGGTCTTGTAACCATGATATGCTTGTAAGCCCAACAGTGCAGGAGGTGGCCCACACACAAGCTATACTACCATCACTGACTGATCCCCCATAGCTCCTTATATAACTGAGCTAAAAATACTATAGCCCACATAAAAATTGTTTGCTCCCTTAACATGTCTACCAAAACCCCAGTCATCGAGATCAAGAATCTCCCTCCCTCTACATCAAAAAGGGCATATACAGTGATGCCGATCATCATCAGGATGGCTAGTCGATGCTCATCCTCATCAAAAGCATAAATAGGCTCATAGGCAAAACTCATTGAATGGTAGGTTGCCTCAACAGCATGCTCCCCAAACAATGTAACCATATGAATGTCATTTTCCTCTCTCAAGCATGCATATAACTCTGCCCTATGTATCGACAACTGTAAAATCTAGTACACATCCTCCACTATAACATTCAACTCTCTGATCAGCAGGTGAAAGGTGTTGGTGGTATGACCTCACCACTCGATCAATGACACCATCAAACTGACATCCCTGGCAACTTGGCAATATCACTGCAACCCACCGAGCCCTACAATGACCATATGTGCCCACTCCTCCCCTGTGATGTCTCAATGCACCCATGTCAATAATGTAGGGAGATGATCTCATAGTGTCAATGTCTACCTAGCCTACATCCAACCAACACACACGCAACAATATTAGTAAACATTACACAAATAACTAACAACCTCTTTGATTCTTCTTCCCTTTTGGGAAAACTACATTGGCTTGAGGCCCTTAAAATAGGGGCTATGTAGGCAACACTTAGTTGACATGGGGTCTTCTGAGGTTAGCTCGACCATTCATTTGTTCATCTACCTAATGGACCAAATATCTAAACCCTAGACTCACTGCCTATCCTAAACTACCTCATTTTTAGTCTTTTTAACCATCTAACCTTTAACCATGACCTAACCTAGTCAAACCCAATCCATAACCTACCCTCTGCTTTCCCTTTTTGGGAAAACTACATTGGTCTAAGGCCCTTAAAATAGGGGCTATGTAGGTAGCACTCAATTGACATAGGGTCTTCTAAGGTTAGCTCAGCCATTTGTTCATTTGTCTGCCTAATGAACCAATTATCTGACCTAAAAACATAGGTCTTCTCTAAAACTACCCAAGATCATGACCAAACAACCAGCCCTGACACTGTAAAAGTCACCTTAGACTTCTCACGGGGCACATTGGAGATCACATTCATCTCCCTAACCACAACCAACAATACTCGAGATCACTTATATCTCAGCTCAACTCAACAAATGACCTCAGAGATTGCAACTATATCCTCAGACCACAACCACTTTCGAGATAACTTTGCCTTGGTTGTTTTGATTGCATATGCTACCTCATGAATAGTTAGCAAATTGTACATTCCCCTCACACCTATTATCAGATAGCGACCAAGTTGATCCCCAATATCCATGACATTTTTGTGTTTTCCAAGAGCACTTCCTAGCCCAGATACTTGGAACATGATGCCCATTGGAGCTACAACTTTGATCGTTTAACCCAATCAGCTACCATTAATAAGTTAGGGACTGATTACTTTGATTTTAGTCCTCCTCAACCATTAGAGCTATAGCTTTGATTGTTTAACCCAATTAGCTACCACTAATAAGCTGGGGACCGATTACTTCAATTTTAGTCCTCCTCGACCTTGCCTACACAATTTGACCTGCCTATCAAGTGAAGTGGTATAGGTGCAATCTCAACTATTGTAGCATTCACACTCCAACCTCACCCTACCCATCCACTGCCTATCAAATCGGCACTCGATATCAGATTACCTTCTCTTGATTCTCACTTTGAGGGGGAATACCTCATCCCATACCTGGGGCAACCTACATCTATTTTTGTCTTGCAGTTCATCAGAACAAACCACAAGATAAAAAGGGGCAAATGTAGACACCAATATCATGTCAACCCCCCTTGGTCCCCTTCTAAATGTTAACACTCCTAACCCACACTTGAACCCCTTTCACCTTGGACACCTCACCTAGACACCTCACCCTAAGACCGTTTCTTAGCCTATGAGTCAGCCTGAGACTAGGTCCTCCAAATCCTAACTACCCATGACCTATTCTCACCCCATCTTAACTTCTTAACCAACTCCCATGCCTCATAAGCCCATTTTTTGACTGTTTTCCAATGAAAAAGGCACTTGGTAGGTGGAGAAATGAGCAAAGAGCTAAAAATAGCCGTTTTACCTATTCTCTCTCCGCTGATGTTGGTTAACCCTTGACTAATGCCAGCGGGATCACCAACATTGATTACATAAGCCAAGCTCTAAACATTGAGCACCCTCCACCTTTTTTCACATTAACGCACACACTCTGAGACCTCAAGCACCAAAACTCGACTATCATTATCCTGGCTACCAAAGCTCTACACAAGTCATTCCAGAGACTGGATTGAAACATTGTACGAGGACCTCAATATTAGCCATAATGAAAATAAGTATTCTAACACCTCTGGTTCTTCACCTAATAGAGCTAAGTATTTTGGTTCTCATTTTATTGTTTTAGAATACATTTTTAATTAGTTTCCATTTGATATTTCTAAATACTGTCAAGAGGCCTGACTTCTTTCATGGAGGGGCTGAAAGGCCTTCCCCTTATTCTCACCCCCTTCTCACACTAATCCTCCACCTATACCCTTCCTCAAACCTCATTCACCTTCTCGCAACCCTGCACCAACCTCTAAACTTTTGAAAACCCCCTGTGTACCTCAAAAATACTCTAGAAGCTATCTAAGGCCAACAACCCCTATCGACATCGACAACCTAACCAACATCGGTGCCATTTACCCCATCAACCTCAGAAAACCTACCGACATCGGTGACTATGACACATAGACTACAGGGAATAGGTACACACTATCTATTTTTCTCTTTCTTAGTCATTTATCATTTCTTCCTTTACAAAACTCTTTTTTTTAAATAGTAGACTGTCAACCCTTAGGGAACTTTATGCTTCCAGGACCGAGCACGTAGCTTGGCAGTCCACCATATCCTCTTCTAACATTTTCTTTGTTTGATTTTTCTTTCTTATTGTAGGTGTTTCATCCATAGCCAAAGAGGATCTCCCACAAAGCTTAGATACATTGCGCACTAAATCTGGGTAACATCAAACCCACAACCCCTTAACCTTAGTTTCTTCCTCATCTGAATGCAATTAGTGAAAATTTAGAGAAACATGAATATCCTAAGATCTTGATTTTACAAATTACAAGCTAGCTCACTATTGTACTTGATTTTCACACATTATATGATTCACACACAAGCCAACACATAGAGGAGAACTACACCAATCACACATAATCCAACACATAAGGGAGAACTACATCAATCTAAGGCCTTATTCAAAGTATTGGCTATATAGGCAACATCCTTGGATATAGGGGTCAATGGGGTTAGCTTGAAACCATGTGCCCACTAACCCATTTTTCTCAAAGGTCACATCAAAGATGGAAATATAGGGTTTTGCCATTTCACAAGAAGTGATAGTCCATGACCTATATATGAATGCACCAAAGTGAAGGTGAAGCAAAACCTAGAAGCATTTAGGTGGTTATATCATATTTTAATAGATATTATGTATAAGATACAATCATCAAACATAGATAGTAGTATTGACATAACTATCTCAAGCTAATATTATTGTCTAAAGTACTAGAGGCATATAAATTTAAATTTGATGATTGTTTTAAAATATTTTTCCAACCTAATTTTAGCTTGTTCTAGATCTAAAATTGCATTAGCATCATAATAAGCTAACTACTTCACTTCTTTGTCATATATATATATATATATATATATATATATATATATATATATATATATATATATATATATATATATATATATATATATATATATATCATAGTTGTACTTTCCATATTTAAACTATCTCAACATAATAAATGTATTATATGCTTATGTCTAAGTTTAGCATCTAATTGTTCTGATGTAGATTTGATTATCACCCTTGTACCATTTAATTTATATATACACCTTTAATATAATCTAGATAACACTAATCTAGATTTCCATTTTATGATTAAATAAAAGGTCTAGAATGGCAAAATGGGATCAATTAAAAGGTGGGAGTTACTAAAATAAATATTAAGTATAATTTACATTTATATTCCTTATAATTTAGAATTATTTTATTAAATATAATAAATTAGCATCACTCTACATATTTCTAGAGTTGGTCTCATAGATGCATGCCTTATGATTTAGGAGATAGTTTTAAAAAAACCAATTTGTTCAATACGTAGTCATTTTCAAGAGTTTAGTATTAAACCTAGGGATTTAGGGCATAAATTTTTCAATTGATATATATTTAGGGTAAACATATAATCATTTTTTTGGTTTTTTTACCTTCCAAATTGTTTGTCAAAATTTGGGTTTATAAACCAAAGCACACCCAACGACTCCTGTGTGTCAATTTTACTTATGATTAGGTCCTTTATAGGGGAAAAAATCACACAACACCACCATAATCATTTGTGACTAGGGTAAATAGGGATAATTTAGGCCACATTTAGGTTTGGTCACCCTAATTCAATTTTAATTAATGTCAAAGTAGTGTGCATAGGGAAACATAGGTTGTATTAGTGACCCATGCACACCTAACCACCCATTCTTGCTAATTTTACTTGAGTTAAGCCCATTATTGGCCAAAAGTGATAGAAAAACTCCATATTCACTTCTATACATGGTAGATGAAAATAATTTTAGGCACATTTGTGCACAACCACCCCATATATCTTTAAATTCAAGAAAAAAAGTGTGATTGTGGCAAAGTTGAATTATGACCTTTGCACATCCAACAACCAATTTATGTTGATTTTACTTGAAATTAGATCCATTATTTATAAAAGTGACACAACAACACCAAATCCACTTATGACCATGTAAATTCAAAACATTTCTAACATATGTAGGTGTAATCACCCAAATATACTTTGAATTTAAGATAGAGTGGTGTGATAGGGGAAACATAAGTCACATTAATGACCCATGCACACCAAACCACCACTTTATGAATTTTTTACTTAAATGTATGACACATTAATTTGGGAAATATATTTTTATTTAATTGCATCACAATATTCAATGGGCCCACCACACCAATGCAACCCATACATAATGAATCCCATTCAATGATGTTAACCATTTTAAACCATCTATCATTATAATAGGGTAGACATTAGCCATCACATCATGTTACCCACACCCATTTCATTTTTTATCACATCAAAATCATGAAATATATTTAGATATTGCATTGGTCTATTTTATGATATGGATATGTACTACATCACACAAATCATTCATGCCATGTTGAGCATTATGCACATTAGGTCACTTTGGTCATACCATATATATTGTGTATGTAATTTAGTAGCATTGATCACTAATAGATTTATTCAATAATTTATAGACTTAGACTCATTAAATGGATAGAGTGAACTATATATAGCTGATAATATTGATATATCTTATCCCCTATCTCTATTCACTCTAAATCTATATCTAAATCCATATATGGGGTCAGGGTGCCAATATATATTATTCTAATTAAATTATATAATGTGTTGATGACAATGCAACTCTATATCTATATAGTGGGGGGTGATCATGTGATTGTGTCATTATTCATTGATTAAATATGGTGCCACCATATCGGTCATTCCTATTTGTTAGAATTGAATGATCCTAACATATTATGTATGTAATATGATTCAAATTGATTTATGCACTTGGGGTGAACCTACCCTATATAGATATGGGATATAGATATGGCATTGATTCATTATGTTCATACCCATATATAACAAAGTGTAATGGATAAATTGGTCAACTCATTAGACCCATGACTAAAATACTACAAGTTTAAACCCTATGCACCCCTCACCCTCCTTAGATGATAGGAATATATGAGTTCCCATATATATAGGGGCCCTTAATTAATATAATAAATTAATTTAGTATGAATCTATAGATAATAACCTAATCCTCCATATATATAGATAAGGTTTTTTTAGTGATCCTATATAGATTCCTTGGATTAGGTTATAAATTGAGTGATCGATTGGCCATATATATAATGGTGAAACTGTCCTTATAGATATATTGATATAAACTATATAGCATGAGTCATTGGTGATTAATGTATAAGTGATGAATGAAAAATTTCATGTATTCCCTTATATCTATTTAGGATATGGATTTGTAATATATAATATAGTGGACATACTAGTGGGTGGTGCCCATATATATACAGACCATCTATAGTTAAGGTCGAGAGAGAGAGAGAGATCCCATAATAGATGAGGGGATCTTAGTTGATGATTCACCCTATGTATCTATTTGGTGAGGGAACCAAATAGATATTGAGGGGATTGATGATTCACCCTATGTATCTATTTAGTGAGGGAACCAAATAGATATTGAGGGGATTGACTTACACACACACACACACACACACACACACACACACACACACACACACACACACACACACACACACACACACACACACACACACACACACACACACACACACACACACATGGGAAATCAGGGGACCCACATTCTAGTGAGTCATGTGAAAAGTTTCTATTCTATTTATATATAACATAGATAATATATTGATTAAATGAGGGATGAGACCACACTTGATTGATACCATAAATTTAGGGATGACATTTGACAAAGAGGGTGACTATGTGATTGATAAATGATTGATGGGAACCCATACCCATCTCAAAGAGTTAAGGATTTACTAAGTTTTAGTGTATATATATTACATATAAATTTAATATATTATATCAATCACTCTATTATATTATGGAATAACACCAATGATTACTAAGAAGAAGACCATTATTTAGTAGGAAGAAAAATGGAGTGATGGGTGGAAGTAAAATGTTGGGGAAAAATAACTCATCATCCCTAATTACACTTTCATTGTTCTTCATCATCCCTCATCATCTCTAATCACTCCATCATCAACCTTCATTATTATTCATCACCCATAATCACTCCCTCATCAACCATCATCATCTCCCATCATACCTAGTCACTCTCACATTTTCCCTAATTATCCCTCATCCTATATAATCATCCATAATCACTCCCTCATCTACCCTCATTTTACCTAAATATACCATCATCATAACTCATTGTGCCCAACCACTTCCTCATCATCCCTCATTTCTCTTAATCATCCCTAATCACTCCCTCATTGCTCTTAATCATCCCTAATCACTCCCTCATTGATCCTCATTATTTCTCATCATCCCTAATCACTCTTTCATTTTCTATCATCATCCCTCATAGTCTCTTGTCACACCCTCATTGATCCCTCATCATCCTTAAACACTCCCTAATTAGCCTTCATTGTGCCCCATCATCCCTAATAACTCACTCATCAACCCTCATGATTTGAAACTCTATTTTTCAAATACATAAATTAGGTAGGGCATACTCAATGGCATAGATATATTACATATGTAACATGATTCAAAACTTAATTTTTCATTATATCTATCTGAAAGTAAGCTTCCCTTTCCAAAAAAAAATTTGAGTAGGTAGGTAATATCTAAGTAGGCAGGGAAAAAATATATGCAAGTTATAGATTGGGAAGAAATCCTCCCTTGATAGCTAATAATATATTTTGGAAATGGAAAGTAGGTAAGACAAAAATGAAGATATATAGTAGGAAGCAAGGTTCACTACCTTATTAGGTAGGGAATATCTAAGTAGGTATTCTAAGAAAAAATCTATCTATCAAGAAGTAAGATTCCATTGATAGATATGCCTTAACCTAGAAGCAAATCAGAGCTATATATTAGGAAGGCTATCTTCCCTTGCCCTACTCCTTGGTATAGATGAAGTAAGTAGGGAAATATTACCTTGCCTTATTAGATAGGGAAATATTGATATATATATATATATATATATATATATATATATATATATATATATATATATATATATATATATATATATATATATATATATATATATATATATATATATATATATAAGTCCTTTGGAATTATACCCCTCCATATATATTAGGGGAGGGGCATTCCTAATTTATCCCTTGATTTACTATATTATGGATCAAAGCATACTCAGAGTATGATAGGGCCCCAGTTAGGTTGGGAAAGATACCTTATCAACTACTGAATTAGAACACACTCTAAAATATTGGTGATCACCTATATATCTATATGGTGATACTCTCTACTATGGAGAAAATCTCAATGACATATAGAGAAACTGAGAACTCAACAATGGGTTTGTGATTGGAATTCTCAACTAGTATCTGATTGCCCCTATCTATATAGATAAATATTAGGATTGTCAACTCTAATATTGATATTATTAGAATTCCAAATCCTAATACATGTATATAATTATACAAATTCATCCCATCCTTCAATTACTTTCCTTATTTATTTTTTCCTAGGGCTTTGGTTACACTCTTTATCCCTAATCTAGGCATGGATTGCCATATATATCTCTGAATACCACTAGATAATTTGATGATATCTCTAAGTTCCTTATTGGTATGAAATAAGATGAGTGAAAGAATATTTTATTTGATCCTTCGTTAAGTGAGTAAAGGTTTGAATTGGAATAGATTCTAATATGACATAAGTAGGAAGCCACTACACCCACCATCAAGGTATTAGAGGGAGTGATTATAGATGAGGAGGGATGAAGAGGGAGTGATTATGGATAATGAGGGACAATGATGAAGTTATTAAGTATGGTAAGGGATAGTGAGTGTCAATGAGTGAGTGATTAGGTATGAGGGATAAGGAGGGAGTGATCAGGGATCATGAGGGATGTGGAAGAAGTGATTAGGATAAGGGAGGGATAATGAGAAATTAAAATCAACACTAAATGGTGGTTTGGTGTGATTTTTTCATCAATGTGACCTATGTTTCCACTATCACACCACTTTGGATTAAATTTAAAGTGAATTAGAATGATTGTTCATACATGTGCTAGAATTTTTTTGCATTTTCATGGTCACAAATTGATATGGTGTTGTTGTGTCACTTTTGGTAATAATAGATCTAATCATAAGTAAAATCAGCATAAATTGGTGGTTGGATTTGTGAGGGTCATAATTTGAATTACTTTGCCAATATCACACATTTTTATTGAATTTGATGAGAAATGGGATGTTCGTGCAGAAATGTGCTTAAAATTATTTGAATTTACCTTGGTCATAAGTGTATATGGTGTTTTTGTATCATTTTTTGCCTATAATAAACTTAATCATAAGTAAAATCATTATGAATGAGTGGCTGGTTGTGCATGGGTCACAAACACAATATATGTTTCCCCATCCACATTACTTTCGCATGTATTCAAATTGAATTGGGGTGGCTAGCCTAAATGTGGCCCAAATTATCCCTATTCACCCTATTCACAAATGATTATGGTGTTGTTGTTTCACATTTTTTCCTATAAGGGATATAATCATAAGTAAAAATGACATATAGGAATGCTTGGGTGTGTGTTGGTTTGTAAATTTTAATTTTGACAAACCTAAAACTCATAAAAATGACAACAAACAATCTAAAAGGTGTCAAAACATAAAAAATGAGTATATGTTTACTCAAAATGGATATCAATTTTAAAACTTATGCCCTAAAATCCCTAGGTTCAATACTAAAATCTTGAAAATGACTAAGTACTAACTAGATTGGATTTTGTAAAATTATCTCTCAAATCATAAGGCATGCAACCATTACACCAACTTTAGAAGATGCCAAGTGACCCTAATTTTTTATATTTACTAAAATAAATTTGAATTATAAGGAATATAATTTCTTAGGAATGCATACATTTTATGCAATAACATGTATGGATTATGCAAAATTATCCATGGAATTATCCCTCAACTTCATGCAATTACTCTATTATATGGATTATATCATGTGATTTAGTGTAATGTTTTTGAGTATATGATGATTATATATGGTGAGATATTACACCAAATTACAAGTCTCTAAGATTTATTAATGTATTATATCTATTTGCCTAGTGAATTTTCAACTAGTACCCTTTTTTTAATTAGATATTTTTGTCTAGCTAGGTTTGTTTTACATTAACTTTATCAAATATAATTCAATTTTTATAAAAAATAAAAAGTTTTTAAGAGATAAAAACTAGTTCCAAAGACTCCTACATTCTTATAAAAAGGTGATTGGTGTTAATATTTTTCTCCTACATTCTTATAAATATGTGACTAATGTTAATGTTTTTTTGTGATAATAGTTAGCCTCAGACCAGCCAAATCATGATGAAATGGGAGTCCCTTAAATAATTAGTGCATTTACATTTATGGCTAGTATGTATCTAGGACCCACTAAATCAATCAATGTCCAACACTCACAACTAGGCTAATGTTCATTAATAACACATTAAGTCAAATAACAAGGGTTACAATAAACAATAATAGTTAAGCCAAACATTAAGGGTAAAGGATAATTATTTGTTAATATCCATTGAACACTGACCAAAAAAATTAAATTTTATACCAGTTATGCACATTTCCCTTGTTCAATTTCTTGTTTGCCATTACAGTATTCACTTTCATCCTGTATATGAACTCACGTGCCATTACCTGATTCTAGAAGTGCTTTCTACATTCATAGGAGAATCCCTGAGGTATTTTAATATATAGATTAGTTAGCTATGATGAATTACATTATCTACATTATTAAATCTCCAACCTTGTTGAGAATAATATCATTTTAGCATCTCAAAAGGGCACAACCATTCAATAAATCCATTTTTTACAAATTCTTCAATATCATATTTTATAATTATTATATGTGTGTGTAGCTATTGACCAAATTTGACTTATAGTAAAATTATATCAACCCCTACATATTGAAACTTTTTAAGGGTTTCCATATGTCTTATAGGGTTTCATGTGTGTCTAAACATCTCACCTATCCTTGTTCTAGCCTTGGTATAAGCCTAACTTCCTTATACATGTCTACTCAACTCAACTCAACTATGGTCAAACATGGTCAAAGGCTAAAATTTTAGAAATGTTTTAATAGGTTCATTGAAATGTTATAAGGTGTTCCTAAGTCATGTACTAACCCCTTTGCCATGTTTAATATGCCAAAAGTGCCTTTTGGTCACATTTTGGGCTCATTAAATGACTTGTATAGACTTTCCCAAGGAAGAAACTTATAACCAATGTGGATGAAGTTATAACATGTTAGAAAGTGATTATAGGTAGAAAAGAGGTAGTTTCATGCACAAAAATAGGGGAATCTCCTTAAAAATAGGCTCTTAATGTCACTTGTATGAATTTGGAAAGTCCATCTTCAGATGAAAATGTGAAAGTGTTTCTTGAGCTTCCTAAAGTATTAAATATTCTTGTTGTTGAGGAAACAAGTTAGAAAGATCAAATTTTGCTTCTTTTCCTTCCTTTTTGCCTTCACAAACCAACAAGAGCCAACTTTGAATATTCGGTATAGTTTGTATAGAAGGAGTTGGTAGGAGTGCTCATGGGGGTTGAGAGGGGTCTTAGTCAACTTCAAATTTATGGCAACAAGTTTGAGTTCCATGTATTTTCATTTATGAATCATTCCTAAGAAGCCATGCAATTTTTTATGCTTTTACATTCAAGAAGTGTATAGATTTGCACCTATTCCTTGCTTTCAAAAATCTATGGAACTATGAGTATTTTATGGAGTATTTATAGGTTTGAATAGGTCCTCTTCATGGTTTTTTCATCATCCAAATCTCTCTCTCATAAAGTGTCCTTGGTAGAAGACTCCTAGCTTATACTTGGTATTCAAACATACAGGCATGGATGCATATCTTGTATTATGGTGAATTGTAGAGGCTCGATAGAGATGTTTTAGTGTTCTCTAGTTCTTGATAGTTAAATTTTTTCATTATATGATCTTGTGAGGTAATAGGTAAACATATTTCAAAGCACATTACCTACTTTTCATGCTCACTACCTATCTTATACTTTATTTCTTGCACACTTGAGGATCACCACCTACAAGTGGTCTAAATAAAGAGCTGAGTCATTTTTGTAAGGTTAAAATATGTATCAACATCTTCATTAAGGTGTTAATGTGATTAAATGTTCATGATAGAACTCACGAAGTGATGGGTTGCCAAGAAAATTTGAAGGTCATCTTCAAATAATGATGACTGAGTTTAAGAGCCAACATCCCTAAATGGGCAAATTAGAGGCCCAGGAGATTTTTTAAGATGACATATAGAATGGTTAGTAAGATTTTGAAGGCATATAAATAGGTGATGTTGTATCTTATAACATGGACAAGACCCTTGCCAAGTGGGAAGGGCAGTTGATAAAAGGAAGGTGGTTTTCAAAAGTCCCAAAAGTGCCTCTAAAAACATTGATTTTTTATAGTCATATCTATAGTAGGATGAATTAAGGATGATACTTTGGCCTAATAAGTAGATTTGATACTTAATATCGAGATAGGATGTTTTATCACACTAATAACATAACCTTGTCAAGATTAAAATCAAGGCATGCATAAAGATGTCTTGTATTCATTGGTGAAGATAGGACAATTTGTACAATAGGCCTAAGATGCACTTACAACCAAGACCTATTTTCCATGTACTACAAAGGAAGAGTTTAGGTACTGAATCATTGAGACATAAATGATAGTAAATGGAAAGGATATGAAATTATCATGGAATACAATAAAAGAGACCCTCATTTACCATGATAAATTCAAAAAGAGCTAACATCGACACTTATAGGGTTACATCTACTTCAACATTATTGACTGTGGTATGGCAGTAGTTTGAGAAGTCCTTTGTTGATTAGTATACCCCAAGAATGAATGTAATTAATCATAATTACAATGAACTAAGAATGTTTTAATAGAAGTAATGAAATGTTTCAAGGCTACCCCTAAGCTATGAACACCTTTAGGCATGGGTCTTTCAACAAAAAACACAATTAGTAGGGATAGTGACCCAGAGTTGATACCTAAATGGTGCTTTTAAGATTTAAAAGTTGAGTATAAGTTAAATTATAAATTTTTACCTCAAATTGGATTCATGATGAGTCCTTTAACATCATGAAATAATTTATTTGATCCAAATGACACCTTCTACAAAGTCTAAGGGTAAATGTCGTAGTCTAATAATCAAAGACTCAATTCATAAACTAAAGTAATTATGAAGGCTAAATGGAAGGTTGGAATGATACAAGGTAAGTTAATAATTATATAAGGACTATGAAGGTATCTATGAACCTTATTAATATGGGATATAGGTAGGAAATAATTTCTCATCACAAGTAAACACAGTCCATGGTCTAAAACCCTATATAGTCTACCTTGAGAAACTCAGTCTTAGTTTTTAAGGTCTTTAGAGGGTCAAATGATTGAGTTAGGAGATCAAGTTTGATATTGGGTATCTTTATAACTTAAAAAACATACTCCAATATTTATTTTTGGTGATTAAATAGGGGAAGTGCCCCCTATTTTGTCTCAAATAGGGGGCACTTTCCCCATGCCTAAACCCTATAAATATTAAAGAATAGGTAACAACATCAGCTAGAGGTTGAGGTAACATTGTAAGATGATTGGTGAAGTTGGTATATTCATATTAAATAATATAAATCCAAGATATAAAGCTGTAAACCAAACAAGATTGTTTGGGTAACAAGGTTTGCAAGTAGACCTAGAGAGCAAGAGTAGGCCTAGTTTCCAAATGACAAGCCTTTCAAACTTAAAACTTGAATAAAACATTACAACCTATTGGGGAACATTATTTAGGTGTATAAATAGGTTTATAAGCCACTATTTTTCATAAAATTTCATCAAGAGGCCATTCCTTGGTTGGAAGGCACTCAAACCATGCATAATGTATAGAAAGGACATGAGTGGCCATCTTAGAATGCTTGTATCTTCCATGTCACTTTGCATAGATCCTTAAGGTGTTAAAATATGTTATATAAGGTCCCAAAGAATCCATAAGTGGCATTGAGGTAGAATTCAAATGTGCCATTTTTATGAACAATGGTTAAGAACATAAACTGCTAAAAACCCCGACAAACCCTCTCTAAGGAATTGATTGGAAGGATAAGAAAAATGAAGAATACAAATGGAGTTTAAAGGCCAAGGAGATGATTTTAAGATATATAGGACTCTTTAGGTATCCTCCCCATGTAATTTATTTGTATTGTACTTATATTAATGGCATATAATAGGGATTTATTTGACAAATTTAAGTGTTTTGTAGATATGGAGAAGCTTCAAATGATGCAACCAACTTTGGGAGATAGTATGGGACTTTTTATAAGTCTCCATGATCATTTATTAAGGTATATAAGCTCCTAATTATGTCTTATATCTTATTCATCTCAACTAGTCTAGTGAGCAAACAGTGATCACTTAGTGAAAAAGATGAAAATTTTAATTGGTAAGCCTTTTGAGGATTGATTGATGAACCTGATAGCATGGATATTATTGAGATGTGGAATAAATCCTTATGAATGGATTTTTTTGAAGAATTAGAATAATTTTGAGTGCCAATTTTAAGGGGTGCAGAAGGAGTCATTTATAATTGTTTGGGATGATTGCTTATAGCTAGGGGAATATGAATGATTATAGACCACTCCAATACCTATAGAGTCTTGTTAGTAACCCCTCCACATTAGATAAATCATCAGACCTATCCCTATTTAGTGGTGAGGTAGTCTAACGAAGGAAAATCATGAGGGTAGTTTCATATGCAAGCAAGAGAGCATCTATGCCACATTTGGAGGAGTTTTGATATCTTGAAAGACATTTGTACTTATTTTCATTGTAGGACCTAACCATGCCTAATTAAATGTGTTTTTAACTCCTTTTTATTTATTTAAGAGTGTCTTAGTGGATCTTGATCTGCACCTTCTCTCTCTTTTCTCATAATTCCTATATATACAGTAGCCTTTTTGGCTAATTGTAAGGATCTTTCTGCTTGAGTATGGTGAAACCTTGATTAATTTTTTCCTTAAAATAATAAATAATGTTGTTTTTACCTCATTCATGATTTCATGAAGTGCATGCTCTAGTTGTTGGTCTTGTACAAGTGTATTTTGATTACCTTGGCATGTTATCCTTCCTAGTGCCTTGTGTAGTTTGAAATCTCTCTTTTGCAGGTCAACAAGAAGTGTCTAATGGAGATTGCTGATATAGTGAGTAGTATATTAATTATTTTTTCCATAAGACCTATTATCTATTCCTCCTAATTTAATCTCTCTTCAATACCCCATGAGTGAAACATTAATGTAGAAGAAGATATTTTAGTTTGATGAAGTGTATGTACAGGTTTCTCTTTGGTTTCAAGTGCATTGCAAGTGGTGCGAGTAGAAAATATATTTGGTGCATCACCTCCTTAGCTAGGTTATTTTAGGCTTCTTAAACCTTTTCCTCACAAGTGTAAGTATGGTACATCAAGGGTAACTATCCATAATGTATAGACTCACCTTAAATTAGGGTCACCCACAGCCTTGAGGTGTTTATATTGTGCCACTTGAATGAGGAGAGCTTAATCATATCCTCAAGGGGTGAAATTTTGAGTGACAATAGTTTTTGGCACATCCTATGGGATTAAAAAGTCCATTATTTGAGGAATTTTGGTGTTCTCTTTAAGATATCATCCTTTGGAAGTAATTCCACTAAGCACCAATGGCGAATTCAAGCACAAATCTAATAGTCAAGTAGTCTAGGTACTCTAATTGAGGTTTTTTATTATTCTATACACTTCTCATGAATGATTCATGGCTAATTTTGATGTTGAGTTTTGTATTACACAAGTTGTTGAAACATATCCATCTTGGCCCATTCCCTATCAATATGAACAAGTCCTTATTCAGTCTTGTCAGCCCCAATATGACCATATTCAACCCTGCTATGATTTGCATTAGTCTTATAATTATCCTTCTCAAGATTATGTTTCACCTAGTCCACCTAGTTTTTCTCCAAGTTAGTCCATTGCAGGTTTCAAGAAGATTGTCATTAGCCATAAGGACTATATGCTAGATCTTGATACTAGAAATGGTTATGGTAAAGTCATCCCTAGTGATTATATCAAGAGTGTGAGGGATGTTTTAGAGCCAGTCAAGAGAGAATGGATGCCCATTGAGAAAGCTAATTAGCAAAGGCAAATAAGTGAAATGCTTGATGTCTGTGGTCTAATTTTTTACATAGAAGAGAGGTTTAAATCCCATAAATAGCTCAATATTGTTAGCTAAAATACACCCCATATCAAATTTAATGTGTGTTAACTATACCCATTCAAAATTCTAATCCAATCATGTTTCAAAATGTCCCAAGTCCTTCATTCATTCCACAGAGTTTCCCTTCTTGGAAGTCCATCCAAGAGATTAGCCAAAGGAAGAGGGACACCACTATTGAGAAAGTTAATCTATCTCATAAAAAAATTGGAGAGGATTTTGAGAGAAGAAGACTGATGTTGGAGGCCCATCTTGACAAGGAGATTAAGTTGGTAAAACAACATTTAATACAATCCATCATGGCAACAAAATATGAGGTTCTTAAGTGTTACATTTAAAGTTGGAGACAAGATGATAAGCCCAAGGAAATCCCAAGTTTCCTAACCCAATCATTTACCCTTCCATTTATATCTCAGCCTCATGAAGAACTCTCTAACCCTAGCTTCCCAAGATGGAAAGAAGTAGTGGCAGCTTGTGGAAACAAGGATAAAGAATGTCTAAGTGGAGAAGTTTAAAGTGAAGAGAAATATAAACCCACTCAAATACCTCCCATCCCTCCTCAAGAAAACTTTTTCCCTTCATCTCAACTTTATTTTACTTCCTCTCCCATTGAAGATCCTATTTTTCCCCAAGAGAAGCTATTTCAAGAGAAACTTGCCAAATGAATTGAGGAGTTAGAACTCAAAATGCAAGAGCTCTCATATATACAAGAGAAGCTTGAAGAAAATGAAATAATTGAAACCATTATACCCTTATAATGGTGAAGAATACATTACTCCTTAGAAGCCTTTTTGGACTCAAGTTCCTGGTTTTTAGATGCCTAGTATTGGCACCACTAAGAGGGAGAATGAGGTAGAGATTTCAGATTGGGTTGGTGATAAAGAAGAGCTGACTTCTTGTGAGGAAATATCAGATTGTGATGATGAGGAAGAAGACATTCCTTTTGGTGAATAAAAAGTCTTGGAAAAGGTTCTTTAGGAATCCAAAGAAGAAGAGAGCAAGGAGGTTGAAGCAAGGGAGATACAAGATGAAGTCCTTCAAGAGATCCCAAGTGCTAAAGAGGAAGTGTTTTATTTTTTTGAGTCTCCTATCTATGATGACTATGGAGATATTGGAGCTGAGAAAGGGGAGGTTTCCAATGAAGTTCTTATGACTCCTAAGGCTAAAGAAATAAATCTTGAAGAGGTAAATATACCATTGCATCACAAAGACATGGGGCACACTTATATGTAGATGTTTAAAGAATATGAAGATCATGAGAAGCCAATAATTCTAATAAAACAAGCCCAAGTTATTGAGGAGCAAGTATCTTTTGAGAGGTACCACCATCAAAAGACTCTAAACCATGATGGGGCAATCTATGATGACTCTGGGCCTTTTGAAGATGGTTTGAAGATTAATTTTTAGAACCACATGTGAAGCTGCTCTTTCAAAAATAAAGGAGTTTTAAAAATAAACACTCCTAGAATTCCATGTTACAAAAATTATTGAGAGGTTTGAAGAGGTTGTAACAAAAGAAAAGAACAATGAAACCTTTTAAGAAGACAGACATTCAACAAGTTTTTCCATTCATGGAGGTGAAAATTTTCCATAAGGAGACAAAGGAAGAATAGTATGAGGTATGTTTCCAAGGTCAATAAGAGTTCATCTACCTTGGATACTTGTTTGAGATGACTCCATCAAAATACATGCCAAGCCAAGGAACAAGAAAGGAGTATGAGTCATCTAGTACTGCATCCAAAGAGAAGCATGATTGGCACCCTTATCCATCTCATTAAGAAAGAGATTAAATATAATTTCATTTTGATCCAAGAGGAATGTATATTTGGTTAAATGTGAATAATTAGTTTGCTTATTGTTTTGTTGTGTTTCCTAAGTGTCTTGATTAACACATGTGTGTGTTGCTTTCCCTTGCCTTATGTGTGTTGTTATGTTTTTGTGTGTTGATTTCAATCACTTGTCTTGTTAGTCAAGTAAATATCTGATCTTGATATTTTCAAAGTGTATTTGACTCCCTTTTCCCAATGGATAGGATAAGGCCATTGATCTTTAACATAGCAACTATGTTACCCCTAGGAATTGCCAAAAGTGTTGACCAAATTTGAATTCTAGTCAAATTAGGTCAACCCCTACATATTAAAACTTTGAAAAGGTTTCCATATGTCCTATAGGGTCTCATGTGTGTCTAAAAATCTCACCTATCCTTGTTCTAGCCTTGGTATAAGCCTAGTTTCCTTGTACTTGTCTAGTCAACTCAAGTCAACTATGGTCAACTATGGTCAAACATGATCAAAGGATAAAATTTTATAAATGTTTTAATAGGGTCATTGAAATTTTATAAGGTGTTCTTAAGTCATGTATTAACCCCTTTGCCATGTTTCATATGCCAAAAGTGCTTTTTGGTCACATTTTGGGTTCATTAAATGACTTGTGTAGAATTTTATAAGGAAGCAAATTGTCACCAAGAAATATTATAATGTGGATGAATTTACAACATGTTAGGAAGTTATTAGAGGTAAAAAATAGGAAGTTTCATGCACAAAAAGGGGAATCTCCTAAAAAATAGGATCTTAATGGCACTTGTATAGACTTGGAAAGAGTCTGTAAAGTCTATTTTCAGATGAAAACATGAGTTAAGTGTATCTTAAGCTTCCTAAAGTATTCACTGCACCTAGCATATAGGGACAAAGTTAGAAATATCAAATTTTGCTTCTTTTTCTGCCTTTTTGCCTTCACAAGCCAAGAAGAGCCAAATTTAAATATTTGGTATAGTCCATATAGATGGAGTTAGGAGGAGTGTCATTAGGGGTTGAGAAGGGTCTTAGTTAGATTAAGATTTATGGAAATGAGTTTTAGTTCTGTGGCTCTTCCTTTATGAATCATTTCTAAGAAGATAGGTAGGTTTTTATGCTTTTGCATTCACGAAGGGTATAGGTTTGCACCTGTTCCTTACTTTAAAAAATCTATGGAACTATGAGGTTTTGATGGAGTATTTGTGGGTTTGAATAGGTCCTCTCCATGGTGTTTTAATCATCCAAATCTCTTTCTCATAAAGTGTCCTTGGTATAGGACTCCTAGTTTATGTTGGGTATTCAAACTTGTAGTCATGGATGCATAGCTTATATTATGGTGAATTGCAGAGGCTCCATGTAGATGTTTTAGTGTTATCTGGTTCTTTATAGATAAATTTTTTCATTATATGATCTTGTGAGGGAATAGGTCAACATCCTTCAAAGAACATTGGCTACTTTTCATGCTCACTACCTATATTATACCTTCTTGCCTACACACTTGAGGATCACCACCTATAGGTGGTCTAAACAGAGAGTTTAGAGTCCTTTTTGTAAGGTTGAAATATGTATTAGCATATTATTTAAGGTGTTAATGTTATTAAAATTTCATTACAAACTTCATGAATTTATGGGTTTCCAAGCAAAGTTAAAGGTCATTTACAAAGAATGTTGATTGAGTTTCAAAG
Source organism: Torreya grandis (assembly GCA_037957365.1). Lineage (NCBI taxonomy): Eukaryota > Viridiplantae > Streptophyta > Pinopsida > Cupressales > Taxaceae > Torreya > Torreya grandis. Next base: position 3,024,680 of record JARHVA010000772.1, on the reverse strand, counting down.
CCACAGTCCCTAAATAGGCAAATTAGAGGCCAAAGAGCTTTTTTAGGATGACATATATCATGGTTAATAAGAGTCTCAAGGCATATAAGTAGGTGATGTTGTATCCTATAACATGGAAAATACCCTTTCCAAGTGGGAAGGGTAGTTGATAAAAGGAAGGTGGTTTTCAAAATTCTTAAAAGTGGCTCCAAAAACACTGATTTTCCATAGTGATATCTATAATAGGATGAATCAAAGATGATAGTTTGGCCTAATAATTAGATTTGATACTTAAGACTGAGATAGTATGTTTTGTCACACTAATAAAAAAACCTTGGAAATATTAACATCAAGGCATGAATAAATATGTCTTGCATTCATTGGTGAAGATAGGACAGTTCGTACAATAGGCTTGAGATGCACCTACAACCAAGACCTATTTTCCATGTCTTGCAAAGGAAGATTTTATGTAATGAATAATTAAGACATAAATGATATTAAATGGAAAGGACATTAAATGAGAATGTAATATAAAAAAAGAGACCCTAATTTACCATGATAAAGTCAAAAGGAGTTAACATAGACACCTACAGAGTTACATCTACTTCAACATTATTAACTGTGATATGGCAGTGATTTGAGAAGTCATTTGTTGATTAGTATACCCCAAGCATGAATGAAATTCATCACACTCAAAATTACCTATTAAGGTTACAATATAACTAATGCAATGTTTCAAGGCTACCCCCAAGCTATGAACACCTTCAGGCAAGGGTCTTTCAATAAAGAATATAGTTAGCAGGGATAGTGACCTAGAGTTGATATCCAAATGTTGATTTTAAGATTTCAAAGTTATGTGTAAGTTTAAGTATAAATTTTGACCTATAATTGGATTCATGATGAGTCCTTCAACATCGTGAAAAAATTTAGTTGATCCAAGTGACACCTTCAGTAGAGTCTAAAGGTAAATGTCTTAGTCTAGCAATCAAAGACCCAATTGAGAAACTAAAGTAATTATGAAGGCTAAATGGAAGGTTGGAATGATGAAAGGTAAGTGAATACATACATAAGTAATATTAAGGTCTCTATTAACCTTATGATTATGGGATTTAGGGAGGAAACAAGTTCTCATCATAAGTAAACATAGTCCATGGTCTAAAACCCTATATAGTCTACCTTGAGAAACTCAATATTGGTTTTTGAGGACTTTAGAGGGTCAAATTACTGAGTTAGGATCTCAATTTTGGTATGAGGAATCCATATAACATAGAAAAAATCCTTCCATATTCATTTTTGTGATAAAATATGGGAAGTGCCCCTATTTTATCTCAAATAGGGGGCACTTTCCCCATGCCTAAACCTTGAAAATATTGAAGAATAGGTAAGAACATAAGCCAAAGGTTGAGGGGACATTGTAATATTATTGGTTAAGTTGTTATATTCATATTAAATCATATAAAACCAATCTAGAAGGTCTGAAACCAAACAAGATTGTCTAGGCAACAAGGTTTGCAAGCAAACCTAAAGAGCAAGACTAGGCCTAGTTTTAAAATGAGAAGCCTTTCAAACTTTTAGCATAAAAAAAACCTTAAAAACTATTGGATAGCATTATTTTGTTGTATATAGAGGTGTTTGAGCCACTATTTTTCATAAAATTTCTTCAAGAGGCCATTCCTTGGTTAGAAGGCACTCAGACCATGCAAAATGTACAGAAAGGACATGGGTGGCCATCTTAGAATGCTTGCATATTCCATGAAACTTTGAATTAAAAATTAATGTGTTTATATATGTTAGATAGGGTCCTAAATAATCCATAAATGGCATTGATGTAGAATTCTACTATGCCATTTTCATGAACAATGGCTAAGAACAGAAACTGCTAAAAACCTTCACAAACCCTCTCTAAGGACCTGATTGGAAAGATAAGAAAAATGGAAAAAATAAATGGAGTGTAAAGGATATGTATATGATTTCAATATATATAGGATTCTTTAGTGATCCTCCCAATAAAATTGAGTTTTACTTCACTTGTACGGATGGCATACAATAGGGATTTATTTGACATATTTACGTGTTTTGTAGATATGGAGAAGCTTCAAATGATGAAACCAACTTTGGGAGATATTATGGGAATTTTTATAAGTCTTAATGATCATTTATTGAGGTATATAATCTCATAAGTATGTCTTATATCTTCCTCATCTCAGCTAGTCTAGTGAACAAGTAGTGATCACTAGTAAAAAAGATGAAAACTTCAATTGGGAAGCCTTTTGAGGATTGATTGATGAGCTTGATAGTAAGGAGATTATTTAAAGGTGTCATCCCTTCTTTTTGATGTATTGGTTTGAATAATTTTAAATTTTGAGTGCCAAGTGTAAGGGGTACATGAGAAGGAGTTATTTGTAACTGTTTGGGATGATTGCTCATGGCTAGGGGAATATGAATGATTAGAGACCACTCCAATCCATATCAAGGCTTGTAAATAACCCCTCCCCCTTATATCTATCATCTTAATTTTACCTATTAAATTGTGAGGTATTCTAATTAAGGAAAATCATGAGGGTAGTTTTATATGAAAGCAACAGAACATCTACACCACATTTGGAGGAGTTTTGATATCTTGAGAGACATTTGTCCTTATTTTCCTTGTAAGACCTATCTTATGCTTGATTCCATTATATTTTAAATAATTTTTCTTGATTTAAAAGTATATTAGTCACTCTTGAGATTCACCTTCTCTCTTTTTTCTCACAATTCCTATATATACTAGCCTTTATGGCTGATTATATAGATATTTCCACTTGAGTATGGCGAATCCCTACTCAATTTTTGCCTTGAACTAATAAATAATGTTATTTTTGCCTCATTCATGACTTAATGAATTTTATTCTATGGTTTTTGGTCTTTTAAAAATGTATTTTTCTTACCTTTACATGTTATCCTTCCTAGTGCTTTGTGTAGTTTGGAAGCCCTCTTTTGCAGGGTAACAAGAAGTATCTAATGGAGATTGTAGATATAGCTAGTGGTATGTTAATTAGTGTTTCTAGAAGACATATTTTCTATTCCTCCTAATCTAATCTCTCTTAAAGACCCCATGCTTGAAACATTGATGTAGAAGAAGAGATTTTAGTTTGTTTAAGTGTATGTGTAGGTTTCTCTTTAGTTTCAAGTGCATTACAAGTGGTGTGAGTAGACAATATATTTGGTGAATCACATCCTTAGCTAGGTTAGTTTAGTATTATTAACCCTTTTCCTCACAAGTGTAAGTGTGGTTGTGGTGTGTGGAAGTGGTATATCAAGGGGAACTAGCCCTAATCTAGAGACTCACCTCAAATTTAGGTCAACCATAGCCCTGAGGTGTTTCTATTGTGCCACTTGAATGAGGAGAGTTGAATCATCTCCTCAAGGGGTGAAAATTCAAGTGACAATAGTAACATAAGTGGGTTTTTAAATGCAAGTCTGTAATTGCTACATGAGATTGTGTTAAGTAACCCACAAAAAAATTTAGTCAAGTGTAAAATAAATGGAATGTTTTAATAGAAGATTCATAGAAGTATAACCAATATTAACACCTAGATTATAATCTCATTATGGTTTCATGGAAAAAAATTGGGGTTTATTTCACATAATCTTATGTAGTAATTAAAAACTTGCATTTAAAAAGCCACTTATGTTAAATATACAACATACACCATCATTGGCACTACAACCATGACATGTTGCCAAATATGCAAAATTATATATTGTGAGATGCCCAACATGAAATTTTAAAGTTTAGGGGGACTTTTGAGGGCATACTTTTTAGTTTATGGTAACTATTTTTATTTATTTTTTATTTGAGTAACATAAATTTTGGAAGTATAACTTTGCACATTTTGTATAATCCTCAATTTGGGAATCACTCTCTTATTATTGAACCTATTAAGAGTGCCAACTAGATATATTATGATTTATTTTTCTTAAATATTTTTTATTACCATCAACAATAAACTAACAACATAAATAAAATATAACTTAACTTTGCAATAAAATCATCCATGTTAAATATGGCATGTGCCAGTTTCTTCAAGTAAGTTGTTAAATGGTCCTTATGTATTTATATGTTGTTACGTTGTATGATTTCAATAAAACATATCAATGCATAAGTTTGGTAATTTTTATCTATTTTTTCATACATTTGCATATGGTTATCATTTCCCATTATTTTCAATGCTAATTATTTATCAATGATGTTTGTTTATGAATGTTAATTTTTTTTTATCAATTCCCCTTGTTTATACATAAATTAATAAGTCTAATTTTTCTTGGCTTGCTCACTTAATAGATGATGTCCAAGTGGAAGATATTTTTGTCTCTTATAGGGAAAAATCCACATCATGAATAGTTATCTTCTAATTAATTATATTGGACTGAGGTAGAGTAAAATATGGACAATGATAAATATATTGTTGTCTAGATACAAAGAGATCATATGGATGGCTTCCTAAATGGTGAATGTAAGAGATCAAGGTATCCCACTACCTTCTATATTGATGATAGTACATTTAATCATGTGTCATATGAATTTAAAAATATTAGGATTCGTAGATTTTCTCTAATACATATTGTGGGTATTATGTTTTGTAATAATTCTTTTTTTAAAATACAAATTGGACTTTTTTTATATTAAAATTTATGTATGTACTATATATTTTTTAGTATACATATGGCCCCTAGGATTATAGGTTCAAAGATGACACACATTATGAGATTTTAAATGTTGTGAAGGATGGTATTGGAATTAAACCTACCCATAAGCATTTGTGTTGTGGATGGCAATGCCACTTTTCTATCTACGTGATGATGAAGATGCAAAAACGTGATTTGATTATGTATAAAAACATGGGCCATATGAACTAGAAAGGCATGGTTTTCCAAGGGAAATATATCTATGGCTTTAGGGGTATTCATTGTACTATGTATCCATTGATTCGTGATACAATTAAGGATTGGGTGGAGTGGTTTTTGTTGTTGGGTCCAACCCCTGAATGTTTTCACAAAAAACATCATGACGTGGTCCATGAAACACTTACATTGTTCAAAGGTTAGATGGATAAGGATAATTTCATGACTAAATATGGCATACACAATATTAATATAAGGATGAATGAATCATAATACAAATTTAAGCCTAGTGATTTGAATAATGTTAGAACATTTGTCACTAAAAATTGTAAAAAAATATTTGTGTATGAAGAATTTGAAAAAAATAGAAATGGAGGAGTAAACCTTTATCTTATGTCACCAACTTCCTCAAAACAATTAGTGGATGTTGAATTATACACACAATAGTATAGCAATGGATTCCACATAGGGGATAAATACATATAAGGTACTTGCATATCTCCAAATTTGAAACTTCACACTTTAATATTGTATAAGACTTATTTTTGTGTTTTATGATGCAACTTTTGTTGTACATACTTCTTGTATTTGGTATAAGACTTATGTTTGTTGCATGGGTGTTGATGTCAAAGGCTATTTTTTCAAACTTGGCATAATGGATGTGGAAGCTAATGGTTAGTACACATTATCAGATGTTGGAATTGAAACCAAATTCTTTCATGGTGGATTATTCTCATGCTGAAATTGATGTTATTAGATAAATTGAGCCCATTTATATTATAAATATTATTTAGTCATTATAAATAATGTTTTATTTGCTGATTTTCTATGTTTAATTTGAAATTATTAGTCTAGGGAAGTATTTGAATGGAATTTATACCTCTATAGTTGGCATATTAAGTTGAAAAACTTGATGTCAAAGTTGAATGATGTTGAAACAAGATAGACAATGTTTAGAAGCCTAGGTTAAATAATGGACATGTATCCTAGTGAGGAAGCAGTGGTTTGTGATGCGAACATGTTCATGGAAAAATATGTAGCTCAAAAATCATTAATAAACTATTGTAAATATTAATGGTTCCATGGTATTGGCATGTGGGTAAGATGTTTGCATACAATGCCCTATGTGGGTCAAGAGACAAATGTTGCCATATAATTATATCACTCTCATCTAAATCACATTTTTCTAAATGAAATCAAAGTTTTTTCCCATCAAATATTATATTGGTTGGTGAATAATATTGTCTATTATATTTGTGTATTATTGGTGGATCCAAATGCAAGGAGAATGGGTTTTATAGGAACTTCAAGCTTGAGAAATTAGAGAAAAAATCATGGATGAAATCAAAAATCATCCCTGATGGTGATGTGATGTTCAAAGAGATTGACCTTGATGTGGCATTGGTGAGAATACAAAGCAAAGAATAAAAAAATTTAAAGGTTACAATGGCGATTAAATATTTTTCAATGTGTGAATGCATGTTGTCAACCCAAGTCTATGTGTGTAAGCACATGTTGAAATTTGATAATTGGGAAAGAATTGGAAAGGATTTTTCTTCAAGAAGCAATGTTCCATTTTATTCAATTTGTAATTTTGATGCCCATGTACGTATTATGTTTATTTATTCTTAGTTATCCTTATTTTGTTGAATGTGTAAATAGTTTTCATGGATTTTCATATGGTTATAGACAAGCATTCATTTATGGCTTGTTTAGGATGATGAAAATAACATTTTTGTTTGCCTTAACCATGACAATGTTACTAACTTGTAAATTAAAATGTTATTGATGATGTGGATGAGCCCAGTGATCATGAAATTCTTAGGATTCACAAGTTTATAGACAAGACACTTATCACTCTTATAATAGATAGGATAAGTCTTAATTTCCTTGAGATGATTTTCAAATATGGTTGTAACAGGTTTCAATAAAGGTCAATTTTCAATAATGGTGAGGTGACTCATTCCCATGCATAAAATTTCCAACACGTAGAAGATGGTTATGGGATGAGTCTATGACATTCAAGATATTTTATGGATAAAATATAAATCCATAGGCATACACAACTAGAAAATAAACATTCTCAATGTCATTCAAAAGGTAAAGTGTGATCATAGAATGTTAAATTTTAAGATGAGTTGGATAGAGTAGCTGTAAAATATGTGGACCAATAATAGTTTTTTTGAAGAATTTTCTATAGGTATTGAAGTGAAGTTTTTTAGGTGTCCTATATTTTTAATGAGAGGCTATGTGTCCTAAAATATCAAATCCTTGTAAATTTCAATGTTGGACATGGAAAAAAACATTATAATTGATTGAAATATAAAAGTGTGTCAAGATTCACAACTAATTTCCTTTTTTTATGGTTTTTTTGGCTTGGATATTTATACAAATAATTTTTTCAACATCTAAAAACCATGATTTTAGTTAACCAATTCATCACACGTGGTGTTAATTTTTTTTAAAATTCCACATTCATGTGAGGCATGCATATTCATATTTTTCAAATTTCACAAACTAAAATGAAATGTGTGTGTGTGTGTGTGTGTGTGTGTGTGTGTGTGTGTGTGTGTGTGTGTGTGTGTGTGTATGTGTGTGTGTGTGTGTGTGTGTGTGTGTGTGTGTGTGTGTGTGTGTGTGTGTGTGTGTGTGTGTGTGTGTGTGTGTGTGTGTGTGTGTGTGTGTGTGTGTGTGTGTGTTTGTGTGTGTGTGTGTGTGTCTGTGTGTGTGTGTGTTCAAAGTAAAGGAAGACACTATATATGTTAAAGTTAACAACTAAAATTAAATGAACCATAGTAAAGGAACACACTAATTATGATAATTGATATCATCATTGAAGTTATGAAGCATGGTTTTATTGGGAATTTTTGTTGATCAAACCATGTAATGGATTGAAAAGTTTTACCACACTTTGACCTCTTATAAAATTTATTTTGTCTTACATTCATATAATTCTTTGCTTCCAAAATAATATTCCTATCACTTGTAAAAGCTTCATATACTCTCAATGATACACTTTGATCCTTAAGCCACATCTGAGGTTGTAGTTTTTATTTCCTTACATGTATACAAACCTTTAGCTCCTTATTATCATTATTTATAGATGATATGGTTGTATTAATTCCTTCAATTAACTCCTTCAAGATTTATTCCCTGTCTTTGTTAAACTTTTGCCATTACTCCTATACATCCAACCTTCTCTTCAAATGCCTTAGTTTTCACTCTCAGAGGTTATTATCCACCTTTGCATTCATTTGTTCAACACTTTTAGATTGTTCCATAAAATTTCTTGGGAGAATGGGAATGGGCATCTTGGAATCTACATAAAATTAAACCCATGGAGATTTAGTAAGTATATGACACTTAAAAAAAATAGACATCTAGTCCTATGAAGGGATGTCACCTAAATTTTGATTGTTGGCGTCACACTCTGCACTCAGTATATCAATAAATTTCTTATTGACATGTTTATTAGTTCCTTTAATTTTACATTTATTTATATCCTTTACCTAGACAAACATAAACATTATAAGATGATGATATGCAAGTTCATTGGGTTCATTCATTTTTTTTAGTAAAATGGACAAAATTAGACAAGTATAAAAAAACTAAAGGGTATTATATAGACAAAAAAGATGCAGGACATTATACAAACTCTAAGATGTACAATAAAAGAATGTTACATAGATTGATGGTTCATTGGTTACTTTACTTCATGTATTAATATGGATAAAAATATACAATTATACATAATGATAAGGGTATTATACAAACAATAAAGATGTATGGCATTAAATATAAATGGTAATAAGATGGAAAATAGTAGACCATTATACAAACTAATGGTTCACTAGCCCCTTTCTTTTATTTAGTAAAATGGACAAAAATATACCATTACATATAATATAAAGGGTATTATATAGAAAAGCAAGATGTATGGCATTATATAGACTACAATAAAGGGTATTAAATAAGCAATAAATATATATGTAGACTCCCTTTTTGACATAATGTCAATACTTGATCTGTGTAAACCATTATAAATAATGTAAAGTCTATGAGTTTTCCCTTACCTCTAAGAAAGTTGATCAGCATCCTTGCATATTTTATGGTGTGGTTGTATAAACTTATAGTATGAATATATACTAAGATGAAATGTTGAAATGAGGAAATCCTGACACTATCTCAGGAAGGGATCAAATGGGTCTCTATCATGATAAACTTATTATTATTATTCCACTTTATAGTAATTCATTTTCATGGGTACATGAACACTCAAAATTTGGATATGAATATAAAATAACATGGCACATTACGATTCATAAATCCCCTTTACATTTTGTTATGAACCATACATAATGGAACTTGTAGATAATACATGCCACATGGCATTAAACATGTAAAAGGCATATGTAAATATATATTTGATTAAAAAAAAATTATGTAAATGAAATTCGTTTTCCTTGGTATATACTTAGTTATTTATTCATACCCATTCGCCTTGAGTTACTGAAAGGTGAGGATCAAGGACTCTAACATATTATTGATTTGTAAGCTTGATAACATTTATGAAATTATTATCAAAAGGCCAGAATGTCACTAAATAAGTAGGACAAGGGCATGGTTTCATTTTAATTTATATATTTAGTAATAGGGAACTAAATCTTGATGAATAAAGACAAGTAATTTATTATACAAGATACAATTTGTTTATGACCTTCACATCTCCCTTACTTTCTCTTTTCAATGAAAAATCTAGATATTAGTCTTTACCAACAAATAGTAACATGGTTGTACATGGTAAGACCATTGATTCAATCAAATCTATTGCTTTCATTGATAAATCATGAACATCAATCTAAGCCATAACATTATTCTGATTAATTGGTTGAGATCATTGATCTAACATGGTTATTATTTTTATATTTCAACCCATATGACTATGGCCACCAAAAAATATATTGGGTGAAAAATCATTGATGACATTAAAATATTAGTTTATTATCCGATTGACTTCTTATTCAAATTTCAATATCATAAGTTACTTATCTTCTCATACTTCTAGCTACCAATACATGCAAGGGGTCCAAAGTACCCACATAGCCCAAACAAGGGTTTCATTCTCTAAATTCACACCTAATAGATTCTATACATATTCAAAATGACCCCACTCCATGATGTTATTACACAAACATGTAAAAAAATTTGTAGACCTCAACCATAGTAAAATTAAGTTTATAAAAAAAAAGTGTATGTGTTAGATTCTTTTTTCATGTCCCACCTTTGTGATATTGGCAAGTCTTGATAGACTTATTGAGTGCTATCATGTTTGTCACAAGTATTAATTGATTATTCAAATAAACTCATCTAGTATATAAACTCAATCAGAGTTACATGTCTCAACTAATCTAAACCATGTGCTATGAATATTTATAAACTTGAATTTTCCCAAATTGTTTAATGAGAAATGGCCTAGGAAATATTAGGAAGAATGTGACATCCTTGTATTTCTCAATTTGCAATTTATGGATTTATTTATCAATAATTGACTACTTTAATATCTTCAATGCACATGTAAAATGATCTATTTTTCCTCCATCTTATCAAACTCAATTCATACCAATAGTAGATGTTTTCCATAGCTTATTTTAAACTTATCTTTTAATTATGTTATCTTGTGTTCAACATCTTAAAATTATTCAATATTTAAATAGCTATGGATAGCCATGTATGAGCTTAAATTATTCATGTACACGCACAAATTTCAAATTCCTATTTTTGAAATAAATTGTAAATGAATAAGCAATACATATAACCAAAGTATATCTTAAGATGCAATTTGTCACCTTGAGCAAGAATATAAATACATCTATCATCTTCAAATAGAAACCAAATTAATTTAATGTTTTTTATTTTCCCCATAATATAGTATATAGGACTCCCACAATTATAATAACACCACCCACATTTTTTGCATGAATTGTTTTGTTAGGATTAGGAGCACAATTGATTACCTTGTATAAGCAACCAAACACGGAATTTAACCAGAAGTAACAAGTAACAAGAAATCAGAAACAACAAAGAATTTGAGAGATAATACAATATTGTATTCAACTCATCCAGAAATAAAATACAATCAAGAAGATGCCACACTCTTCTCACACCTATGAGGCTTCCCACACCTCTAGGACTTTCAGTAATTCTCAATCAAGAGTTCTCTCTCAATTACGGTCACAACAATCAACTCAAACACAGAGTTGTTGTTCACCTCCAACCAGTCAGTAACAATACTATCAGTACACAAGTACTCAAAGTAATTCAAGTAGATCTCCCATGAACTTGCAACAACCTACAAATAAAATGATCTTACTTAGCATGTAGATCTAACATGATCATGCACAACCTACAGATCAACCTGATCTTACAACTAGAAGGATCTCTTCCTTGCCTTACTTACAATACAGCCCATGAGTCTATTATATAGATCTCATTCAAACAATAATTAGACACCTAATTACAATAATTAGACACGCAACTCAAGACTAAAATTAAAATTAGCCTTTTACATGCAAACAACCGGTTCATTAACAAACTATCTGTGAAACTCGCAATTTTGGAACCGCACAGGCAACTGACGTCAGTCGCTATCTGTCTAGAGATGATCGACATTGGCCAATACCTGACCGATGTTAGCTGCTTTGTGACTAGATGTGATCGATGTCAGTTGTGCCTGCCGATGTCAGTTTCCCTGTAACTCAGCAACCTCCTCCATGTTTGCAATAGTGAAGCTTTTAGCTCCATAACCTAACAATCTCCCACTTAGAGATAAATAGTTACACCTGTACCTATACATTATCTAATTTGTTTCCTGGCTTGTATCCCTTTTCAATCTCAATCTTGAAGACCAACCACCACACAACTTGTGGTGCTACTCCTGTCATCCAAGTAATCTACCATATCCGAAGTGCTTGACCCTGCATAGCATGTCGACCTACTGTTGGTCCCTCTTAGATACCTAAGAATCCACTGAACAACTTTCCAGTGTTTCTTTCCCAGATTAACCCCAAACTCACTGACAACACCCACTACTTGGGTAAACTTAGGTCTAGTACATACCATGCACTTAACCTCATTATGTGAATTGGGACATCATTCTGTGAACTGTCCATCCATAGGTGTGCAAATTGGTTCTGCATCCTACATCTTGAACCTTGCCACTACCTTATTCACACAATCATCTAGAAACAAAATCAACCTATGACCTTCCATGTCTCTAGATATACTTATGCCAAAAAATCTTTCTGCTCCCAGATTCCTCATGACATACCTCTGAACTAACTTTACCTTTAGCTCAGCAACTCCCTGCATGTGTGACCCTACAACAAGCATACACACCACATACAGTAATAGGATAATGTAGCTAATATTATCCAACTTGATAAAGAAAACACAATGGTTAAACCTCCATTGTCTTGTAGCTTTCTCAAGACAATATACCCTGGCCTTCCATCTCACGTGTCCATTCTCTCTCTTCTTTGAACTGGGAATCCATTCATCTCTTAGTGCTTTCTCTTTGACTGGCAACTCTACCAAATCTCCCATTTGGTTCTCATCCAAAGAATTCATGCCATGCTCCCACTATTTCTTAGATTCTACCTGCTCTGCTTCTTTAAAACTTCCTAATTCTTGACCATCAGTGAGCAATAAGTAATCAAAAGAAGGGGAATAATGAATTTGAGGCTTACTTACACTTTCAGTCCTCCTCATGGGCATTTGAGACTCCTTGATAGCTTACTATCCACCCAAAATCCATTCTGACAATGACCATCATCGGTCACCCCTAGTCTGCATCCGACCAACATCAGTTCCATGTAACTGTCTTGACTACCGACGTCAATTCCCTGACTAACATCAGTCTTAACCTGCCTGACACCACTGACTCTGGTCTACACATGACTGGCATCGGCACCTATCTATTCGACGTCAGTTCCCCCTGACTGATGTCAGTACCTATGTTTACCTGTGAGTGATGACTTTTTACCTGCGAGCTTACTTTGAATCATTCCCTTATTCAAACTACCCTGCTCAGAATTCTTCAGCCTCTGTGACTGATCTCTATCTGGCATCTCCTTCTTGAACACCAAGGCTTTCCTATTCTTGTCAAAAACATCAAATTTCCTCTTTGTGCAATAAAGTCGATCCTTTCTTGTAGCATGAGTTTCAAGAAACCTCACTTTCTTCTGTTGCTTATAGAAATCTCAATCTATCCTATCTGGATCTGAACTCTTACCCTTTGACTCAAGAACATGCATCCCTTTCTTATTCATGTGACCAAGCCTACGAAGCCACATCTCTAAATCTACAACTAAAGTAGATAAACCAGAAGGAGAATCAATAAGACAAGTAGATAGATAAAGAGTACCTACTTTCTTACCTCTTGCTAAAACAAGTGCACCCTTGGAAACTTTCCAAGAGTCTGCTATGAGGGTTACTGTGCATCCCTCATCACCCAACTTTCCAAAAGAAATCAAGTTACGCTTCAAGACTGGGACATGCATGACCTCTTTCAACACCCATGTGTTGCCCATCTACAATTTTAGCTACACTTTCCCTTTGCCAACCATTTGATAAGGCTTACCATCCCCTAAATAAATTTCTCCAAAGTCTCCCTAGACATATTCATGAAAAAATTCCGTACTTGGGGATGCATGGAAAGAGGCACCAAAATATAAAACCAAAGATTCCACTTTATCCAAGGAACATACCAGAGCATCTTGTGCAACAATATCTGCAACATCTGCTTCTTCATTTCCTTCATGATAATCTTCAACTGACCTGCAATCTTTCTTTCTATGCCCTGCCTTTCCACAATTCTAGCAGATAATCCTACCATACCTGGACTTGGATCTCTTGCCTATCTTGGACCTTGATCTCCCTTGCTCGATCTTCTCTCTTTGCCTTCCCCTAATTTCAACACTTAAATCATTCCCTAATGATTCAACTGTGCTTTTCCTACGAATTTCTTCATTCAAGATTACACTAACAACATCATCCATTTTTAAGATATTTGAAGCAAACGCAGTATTACTAACTGCCATTACTAAACTATCCCAACTTTTAGGTAATGAGCATAAGATTAAGAGAGCTTTAATTTCATCATCAAAAACAATATTTACTGAAACTAACTAGTTTACCAAACCATGGAAATCACTAAGATGACTATGTATAGATCCACCTTCCAACATTTGCAAATTAAATAACTGCTTCTTAAGAAATACCTTATTTGAAGCTGAGGGTTTTTCATATAAATTTGCCAAAGATTCCATCAACTCTACCGTTGTCTTTGCCTGTGATAAGCTGGAAATCATAGATGATGCAAGGCTCAACCTTATAGATCCTAGAGCCTTCAATCAAGAACCTTCCATTCTTCATCTTTCATATCTGTGGGCTTGCATGCAACCCCACCCAACGGTAAGTACAAATATTTTTGATACAGATAATCTTCTATCTGCATCCTCCATAATTGATAATTCTTACCGTTAAACTTCTCCATTCTTAGCTTACTTTCTTCTACCATTTCTATACTCCCACTCAATCAGAAACCCCTGAGAGTGACCTGTAATCAACAAACACTTAACACACTCTGAAACCAAGGTGTTAGTAAACTAGCTCCTACAACCCTAGCTTTGATACCACTTTGTCAGGATTAGGAGCACAATTGATTACCTTGTATAAGCAACTAAACATGGAATTTAACCAAAAGTAACAAGTAACAAGAAATCAGAAACAACACAGAATTTGAGAGATAATACAATCTTGTATTCAACTCATCTAGAAATAAAATACAATCAAGAAGATGCCACACTCTTCTCACACCTATGAGGCTTCCCACACCTCTAGGACTTCCAGTAATTCTCAATCAAGAGTTCTCTCTTAATTACGGTCACAACAATCAACTCAAACACAGAGTTGTTATTCACCTTCAACCAGTCAGTAATAATATTGCCAGTACACAAGTACTCAAAGTACTTCAAGTAGATCTCTCATGAACTTGCAACAACCTGCAAATCAAATGATCTTACTTACCATGTAGATCTAACATGATCATGCACAACCTGCAAATCAACCTAATCTTACAATTGGAAGGATCTCTTCCTTGCCTTACTTACAATACAGCCCATGAGTCTATTATATAGATCTCATGAAAACAATAATTAGACACCTAATTACAATAATTAGACACGTAACTCAAGACTAAAATTAGCCTTTTACATGTAAATAACCAGTTCATTAACAAACTGTCTATGAAACTCATAGTTTCAGAACCACACAGGCAATCGATGTCGATCGATGTCTGTCTGGAGATGACCGACGTCGGCCAACACCTAATCGATGTTGGCTACTTTGTGACTAGATGTGACCAATGTCAGTTGTGCCTATCGACGTCAATTTTTCTGTAACTCAACAACCTCCTCCATGTTTGCAACAGTGAAGCTTTTAGCTCCACAACCTAACATGTTTCTTGAATAATGATGACCATAATTGTCATATTCAATTTCAACAATGGAGCAACATAAATACCATAATCACTGTCAATAATGGACTAAACATTTCAAAAAATCAACATCACCATGTCTGAACACAAAGATCAAGCCCTAAACAAACAACTTTATTGTTATAAGAAGAAGGCCATATTCATGTTTAAATGAGTTAAGCTAAGTTGAAACATGAATGAAATTATATGTGGAAGATGAATTGAGCTCAAAAATTTCTTAGCTAGGATATGTTTATGCAAATAAAAAACAACACATTTGTATTGATATTGACTAAAACAACAAAGCATAAGAGAAAAATAGTTTTATTCCATATAGTAGTATCAAATACAATTTCTCAAAATAAGGAGGAATTGGTGTAGACACCTTAATTTTTCCACCAATGGATTCATATCCGACTTTAGATCAATTCTTTCCAATCATTAAATACCTAACACAAGAATTTATATTAGTCTTGAATTTGGCTTCATAACCTTGCATTAAACCAATTTGGCCTATTAAATCAATTAAACAAGGAAAATACACACATTGAATTAATCAAAATCAAATAAATGACCAAATGCCTAAAAATAATTAATTAATTTGCACACCCTAATAAAATAAATTAGCAATCTAAATCAATTTCAAATCTTAATTGAGTTCACCCATGAGATAATAAATAAATTACTAAAAAGGAAATTCAAGAGCATCTTAGAACATTCTAGAACACACTCATTACTTTTGTGAGTTGTCACTTTTAGAAAATATCTAAACTATATTCTAAAAATATGCCAAACTCAACCAAAGTTAATAAAGTCAACCATGGTTAGATTTAACCTCTTCCAAGATATTTCAAAGCCATAAAAAACAAGCCTAGAGCTCTTTATTTAGGGAGTTCAATCAAAGTAGAGTTATAATGCAGGAATAGATTCATGAAGCTAAAATCTTAGTGTTATAATGTTAAAATTTAGACAATCCATATCAATAAATCTAATCATTCAAAAATGGTGCATATAGGAGATGATGTTATCCATACTTCATCGATGAAGACTTCTTATGCATAAACCAAGCAAGCCAAATGAAGAAATCATTTGAAGCTCTCAAGGAAGGTAAAGATTGTTGTTCTTTGCATTTTATTTGGGTTTCTAATTGTTGTTTATTCATTAATCTCCCCCTAATATCTAGGATTAGAGATGTTATTATGTTAGTGTGTTTATTTCATAATTTTATGAACTAAAACTTGATCTAACCTCCTCTCTTTGTCAAATTTCTTGATAACAAACGGCACGCTCAATGGGACCCCAAAAGAAATTAGCACTTGATTAAATAGATATAATTTTTAATATGTTTATTTTTTTAATAATTTTTTTGTAGGACGTTCTTATTGGTTTTATGTTAATTTTCTTAAAATTTCATTAAAATTGGATTTATAGTTTAATACTTATGACTCTTTTAATGACTGACATTTTTTATTTATTAATTTATTGGTTAAAACGGTTAGTAAATACATAATAACTTTTTTTATTAAATTTTTTGACCTAATTTCTTTTACAGAGGTTCATCATGGACATATATATAACCTTCTTAAATTTTATGACAAATGGATGTATATTTTAAAAGTTATGGCTAAATTACTAACTGTAAGTTTTTATGATTTTTGTGTTCAGTTTTCTTGTTGTTAACCTTCTAACTTATTTTTTGCATGTTTCATAGGTATATATATATATTGAGTTTTTTATTGATATTTTTATAACATTTTCCTAACCTAACATTTTTTATTTTTTGGGGTTTTGCCTTTGGGTCGATAGATTTTACCCTTCAAAATTGCTTGTCTCATTTGATAAATAAGCTTCAAGGCTAAATTAAGTTCTGACCATTTCTTTGTAGGACCTATTTGGAGAAAACTATTTAAATCTAAATTAGTCTTTTCACACTTCATTTGGATGTCTAAAATGAACTAGGAATCTTTCATTTTGGTGTTTAAAGAAACTTTTTAGGGTGTTTTATTGGTTAAGTTTTTTTAGTTTCTTTCAAAGTTCACAACTTAAATCCAAGGGGATAAAAGAACACCACTATACATTTTTTTAGTGATATAAAATTGAATACACTTTAAATTTTTTGCAAGTTATTTTCATTATTTGTTTAGTTTAATTTTTTTTATTAAATATAGAGTTGTGCATGTATGTTCTCCCATCCATCCCCTTTAGGGAACTTTTCGGGATCAAAAGCATCAACTTCTTTTAGAGTGGTTTACAATTATTTTCATTTACACATCTTAAATTTAAGGGGATAGTAATGAATCTAATCAAACACTTTTAATTTGGTGCAAAAAAATAAAATTCACTTCAATTATTTTCAAACTTGCTTGTTGATTGTGTGTTTTTGTGAAAAGAGACGTGCATGTATGCTCTCCCATCTATCCTCTTTAGGGAACTTTTGGGATCAAAAGTTTCATCTCATCACACTTTAATCCTACTCCAAGACATGAAAATAATGTGATTTAAATCCCTTCCCAAAAAATTGCAATAGTATTGGGTGATCTTGAGGTGACCATAAAGTCTTTTTATTGTGTCATTTATTTCATGTAGCTTGGCTTGTGAGGGGGACTTCATTACTTTTCACAAGTTATTTAAGGAATATTTGACCTAAGGTTTCATCTCTCAACATCCAATTTATCACCCCCACTAGGATTAGAGGTTGGTGCAGTTAAACCACATTTTAGTGTTGGGGATAAGCACCAAGATGTATCTACACAATGGACATCGCACTACGCACTATACTGACCAAGCAATGGATGTAGTGGTTGAAAAAAGGGCAAGACTTTTTTGAAACAAGTGAAATACTAAAAACACCCAATTAAAATGCACTTATTTTATATTCTGATGTGAAATTTGTCTGTATTTGATCCATTTATAAACATTAAAAACATAAGTAGTTTAGTCAACCCTACAATACCATACCCTTACTAAGATTTAGATGATTATACTTAGTGTATTCTCATCATTTTTGATTTCTATGTTAGGCTAAAATTTATATTATTCAAACCATTTCATTTTATGTTTCATGAGTCCACATCACTCCACTATTTGAGGAGATTATACATCATTTATATGACACTTTGATTTAACTTAGCAAACATTCCCTTGTTGTGTCAAAACATTGGGAGTAGCACTTAATTGAGGAGGGCATTGTTACACTACATAAATAATTTCAAAATCTTGTGCTTTTTAAGTCTTTAAACTTAAAACATTTATCACATCATCTTTTGGGAGTGCTAACGTTGTTAGGCTACCCATTTTGTTTGAAAAAAACTTGTCTTATTTCATCTTTCATCTCCATTATCATTTGTTTGCAACCAATCACTTGAACCTTGTTGAATCTTGGATTATCATGGTCACATTGTTCAAATATTTATATCTCTTTGTTATCAAATTCATAGTTTATCCTTAGTTGACTCCTTGATTAACTATTACAAGTTCAAATTCAAATATTGGTTGATTTGAATTTAGACCTCAATTCATGGGATTGATACCCAGATCTTCCTCTTTTGGGTTATGTAACTT
This sequence comes from Torreya grandis, assembly GCA_037957365.1. Classification (NCBI taxonomy): domain Eukaryota; kingdom Viridiplantae; phylum Streptophyta; class Pinopsida; order Cupressales; family Taxaceae; genus Torreya; species Torreya grandis. The sequence goes on along the minus strand of JARHVA010000772.1, from coordinate 3,005,722 downwards.
GGGTTAATTTGTCACTCAAATTCAAAAATTTATATTATTTTTTACTTTTATTTTGATCAAATCAATTTATCTTCAAACATCTTTTGTTTAGCATCTTATACAAATCAGGACATGTTTTATGGCTAGAGTTATGTACCTTGTCTATGTTAAACTATTCCAAGTTTGTTAGATTAATCAATCATCCTTTTAAGTCAATCTTTGATATCATTTGGCCATTAGTCCTTGTATATCCTATTTGAGCCTAGCTTTTGACTCCATGTTTGGACAAAAGACCTAGTAACTTTTCCCTTTAGTAGTGTAGACCTACTTAAAACACATTTCAACATTAGAGTTTGGTAGTTTGATTCTTAATTCATTTTGTGTGACCTTTTCATGTATCAAACTCTTAACATTTGTCATTTGACGCTACACTACTTTTATCAAGTCTCTACATAGACTTTTTGGAGATTCAACTCCACCTTTGACCAAGTTAGATAACATTTGAACCCTTTGTCTTTCTAAAAGGCATAGATTTTTTGGATTTTATAGAACCCTAATTCCTTCTCTTATTATGAAATATTTTTCATTTAAATTTAATATGGCTCACTATACATGTAGTGGAACTATGTACAATTCAGGATATGGAAATCCTTTCACATAAGGAGACTTTATAGAAAACCTTGCTGAAGACAATGTCATTTGAGAAATATATTCTTATCCACAACAAAACATTAAACTAGAGGGACAAAGTCAATCCTTTGGCCAACTATTTGGTTAGTACACCTCCATATATGGAGTAAGATCAAGAGATAATGAACTAATACTTATCTAGCATACCATCAGTTGTAGAAAGTACTCAACAACGACCTTATCACATCATAATGTCATCAATCTATGATCCCAATAAAACCATATAGGTAGGTTATGAAAACTTACAAAATATAGAAAGAGAACCTTCCAACATGTTTTACAATCAAACTCATGAATAGTTCTCTTCTAGTAATCCTAATGCCACTATACCAATACCTTATCAAAAACCCCATGTGTTTATCCCAAAAAGAGGTCCCATGGGTGACCAATTTGATCAAATGAATCAAGCATACCAAACATATCTCAATTTAGTGCATAACTTTACTAATATGGCCTTATCAAATGCACCTCTTATTAATCTAGCTCCTCAAATAGAAGTTTTAACAGAGTTTATAGGTTAAGATAATCAGGGTTTAGACCCATTTACATAAAAAAAACTTTAGTAGAAGCCATGTTTAATACATCGATTATAGAGGAAATATATTTAGATTCTACATAAGATACTGAGCAAAACATAGGGGATAATGCATAAGAAACATCTAATTTAAACCAAAGTGGTGTTGGCACACAAACAATCAATCAAAAACAAAATGTTCCTTAAACTATCACCATTGGTGGTTTTCAAAATAAGGGAGTAGGAGCTTCTATGTCCCAAACTCAACCAACTACTTCTAATCCTCAACCAACTACTCCTTCAAATGCACAACCAACAAGCATTATCACACTACAACAAAATGTGTCTAATCATACTCCTTAAAATGTGATGAGTAATATTCCACAAAAATATGCATAATCAAGTATCCCAACACAACAGAGGCTAAACACATTGCCATCTCAACAAGGGAAACCAATGTTCCACCTCACTAGGTAGCAACAAACATACCTCTTCCCTCCTAGGCTAATATACCAATCTAAAATCAAATGATGTCTAATCAATAATGTATTCATATTAGTCAATGATAGGTGCCAAATATCCAAAATACATCCAGTTTTCAATAGTTATTTGTGCAAAAAAGATGTTCTAATGTTCCTCAAGTACTTTCTAGGCAATCATTGCCTTTTATGTAGAACATACCACAGGTTTAGAGACAAAGTCTTGGCTTGCAAGTTCCCACTCAATAACAAGGTTTGAATAGTTGACAACAAGTCCCTATTCAACCATAATAGGCACAATATGGCTATATCCCTTCATCTGAGCCTTAATATCCACAAAATCAAACATATATATCTAGACCCAACTAGAATGTCACACTGCCATAGGTATAATTTCAATAATTGCACCCTAATCCATGTATGCACATTTTTGGACCATTCCCTAGACAATCTAACCTAGCCCAAGAAATCCTTCCACCATAACCTAGTCTAACTAATCTTCTTGTGACCACCCAACCATCCATCTAGGCCAATATTCCAATAAGTTTCCTTGAGCAAGAATTAAAATAAATGAAGGATGTAATTGCTACCATCCAAGCTAGGAAATAGGTTAAAAAATTTAAATTGGATGATGTGCATTCATATCCTTTTAACATGGAGTACTTATAGATTCCATTACCTCCAAGATATGAGCCACCCAAGTTTGAAAAATATAAGGGGAAAGGTGACCCCAAAGCACATCTGATGGAGTTCTTTGTTGCATGCTAGCCAGTGGCATATAGTGACATTTATCTATTATTATTTCCAAGAAGTTTAGCTAGATAGGTCTTAGAATGGTTTTTGAAACTATCAAAGAACTCAATGTCTAACTTTTATGATCTATCAAATAAGTTTGTGTAACACTTCTCATACAATCTTGAGCATGAGATTTCACTAATCATCTTATTATAAGCAAAACAAAAACTAGGTGAAAGATTCACAAGTTATCTACAATGATAGAGAGCCCTTGCAAGTTTTTTTACCCATAGTCTACCAGACAAACAACTAGTAGTTGTGTTTATCAAAAATATACACAATGAAATATCCTACTATCTAGAGTTGTAATGTGCGCATACATTCAAATAGAACATCGATAAAAGTTATGATCAAAATAGCCCTTATTAACAAATGGATCATAAAACTAAACTCAACCAATCAAAAGAATGGCCAAAAACAAAATTAAACCAATAATAATTATCAAAATCCAAACCAAGCACAAGCATCACAACTATCATAGGCCAATAACAATGATAGGCCAAAACAATTTAATTGTAATAATAATCTTGTCAAGGATAAAGTAATAGAGTCATGCCATGTTTAAATAGTGAAAACACCATGTGCTCAGCCAATGCCACCTTTTCATCTTACTCCTACCCAAAAACTTTTTCAATAGTTGTAGCATGCATAACAAGCACAACCTAGGCTAGCATAGTAAATGTAATAATTACAATAGCCTTTGACTTTTCAAAACCCACCTCCTTCAAGGAGCAACCCACATACTCATCATCCTTTTACCAACGTTGGAGACCCCGTTGAAGTATTCTTTTTAAATATTGTAGCAGCTAACCTAATTAGATACCCTATTCCAAAAGAGTAATATCATGAGGGTACATGCATGCCAGACTGGTACAATCTAGAAGAATTCTATGAGTTTTATGGGGTTAAAGGCTATAATTTTCAACATTCTATGTAAATCAAACATGTCATTCAAATATGTTAGATAATGGTGAGATCACATTAGATAATAGAGTTTACAAAACCAATCAGAACCTTGGCATCTATCACAACCCATTTCCTCAACATAACAATCAACCTATGCAACAACAAAAACAACTTCAACAACAAAGGCTAAATCAATAGAATCAATAACAAAACCAGTGAAACCAAAATAATGGATAGAACCAAGGCTAGAATAGTGGCCATAACCAACAAACCTACCATGTCATTATACATGACTATAACTCAGTTGTAGGTCATATCTCAAGTGGTAGTGTTAACACTATTTCCATCAATCCTAGACCAAATTTCAATCGAACAAGACCATTGCTAGTCATACCAAACCAATCCAACCATTTTGATAACCCTTCTTTGACCTAGGACCATACATAGGTGAAACATCAAACAAGGATTCCCACCTTAGGAACTTAATATGATAACTCATCATTCACCCATGACCACACTCAAGTGCATTGGTGACTGAGACTTATCTTATTTGGCCCCCTTCCACCATCATCAATTAGCAATAATAGTCCTGTATATAATCTTGATTGTGCAATCATAACTCAACGACCTAAAATTACCATACTAGGCCCACAACCACCTACCATGTCAGCCATCATCTAACCCACCATTTAGCATTGTTCAAGAAAAGACATTTGATATAGTGAAATAATTACAAAGGATGCCATCATAAATATCCATTTTATATTTGTTGTGCACATCAACAATCCAAAAGAAAATATTGAATGAATACCTTAGCCAATCCACTATTCCAAATGACATATCCCATAACCAATTTCAAGCTTTGGTTGGACACCTAGCTCCAACCTAATAAGTCACATTCAACCAAAGTGATATGTCACCTCTTGGCTCACTGCATAACAATCCATCATACATTGAAGTATCTATAATGCAACACAAAGTCAAATGTGTCCTTATAGACAATGGATCAGGTCTAAACATAGTGTCTCTCAAGCTCATCAAGCTTCTTAGGTATACAATGATGGATCTCCAAGTAGAAATAATCACCATCAAAGCATACAATAATCAAGAGCATTAATCACAGGGCACCATTAACTTGTTAGTTATCATTGGGCCCTTGACTCATGATATCATTTTTCATGTGTTGGATCTTGATTTGTCATACAATACGCTTTTGGGTAGGCCTTGGTTACATGAGATCCATGTAGTCACATCAACATTGCACTACTATATCAAGTTCTCTCATTTAGGGATAAAGGTTAGCATTCTAGGAAATTTGCATCTATATGAGAATTTTAAACATTTACAGGTTGAGTTCCAAAGTTATAACTACCATTTCAGCATGAATACATCTAATAAGTAGTATAAGGGGAAGGCAATACTCCTTAAATTACCAAATGACAACTGCATTGATCCTAATACCCTTGATTCTCTTAGTCATATGTTGCCTTCTAAAGTATTCAAACATTTTACCATCTTGGCTAATGGCCTAGGAGAGTAATTGAATCATGATACATTTCATATCACAAATCTTCCTCAGAAACCAAAGCCTTTGGAAGACCTAAAGCTATGCCATGCATGCACTAGCAAAGAAAGGGCAAAGGCCACATTAATAATCCAAGACCAGTTATTTTCATACCAAATTTTGGCTTAGAACAAGACCCTCTTGAAGGATATGAGTCATTATTATATAATTATAATTTGGCTAATTTTTACAAGAAGCCCAAGTATCCCATTCCCAATTGCATCATGGACTATCAATATTATGAAGGAAGGGGCCTTAGGAGAAATATATAGGGAATGTTGAAACCTATTTATATGACCAAGTATGAAGGACCCTATGGAATTGGATCTAAAATTCTTGGGGATGATCCCATATACCTTACTCATGATCCATTTTCATCGACTAGTGATGAGTATACTGGTAGCAAATCATAGTTTAATCATAGCTTATTTGATGACTTAGCCTAGACTAACCTATTTGATAATCACACCATTTACACCCTTTTCCAATCACTTGTAACAATCCCATACCATTATATTATACCTAAATAATAGATTTGAACCAATAAGAGACACACATACCAATTGATGAGTTAGAAAATGATGAAGCATTCTATGATTTTACAGGCCTTAGGGATAATGTTTCATTGGGAGATCATAAATCAGGATTCTCAATCAAATTAAATCTTGAACCCTATTTTGGAGAATGAATGAACACCCTTAACCAAAAGAAAATAAATAAAACATTGAGGTCTCAAAGTGAAAACCTATTTGAGGCACTTTTTGATCAGGGAAATAGTAAAGATAAAGGCTAGTTTAGTAATGAAAACCTATTTCAAGCACTACTAGATAAGGGTGTTCAACCTTCTTCATGTATAAACCAGGAGACCACCAATGATGAACTTATCTATGATTCTAAATTTTTTATTGAAGAGCATCAACATTTTAAGCAAATCATGCAAGAAACTAGCAATGATGAAGTTCACTATGGATCTAAGTTTAGCCATGAAGAGCAACATGCATTTGATCAAATCATTCAAGAGGATGCTAAAAATGAACATGATAATGGGTTTGAATTCAATCTTGAAAGGAAAAAATCCTTTAATAAAGTCATATATGAATTTTTCACTATCTTTTTCACATGGCCTAATCTCCCATTAGGATATTATGATTCCTCATGTCTTGGAGAGCTTGTCAAAGAACTAGTTCTAACAGAGGACTCTAATATTACCAATTAATTTAAATCATTACCAACTATCCTTGATGATGGCTCAACCCCTCTAGTCAAAAATACAATAGAGGTTAATATTAGGTCCCTATATGACCCAAAGTGGATCAATCTAGGTGTATCCCTTACTAAGAAGGAGTGTGGAGTCTTCACAGCCCTACTTAAAGAGTTTGTAGATATATTTACTTGGGCATATTTTTACATGCCTTTTTTGGACCCCACCTTAGTTCTGCACCACCTTATGGCCAATCTTTATGCCAAACTATTAAAACAAAATTTATGTAAGATGCATCCTCGCATTGCTCTATTAGTGAAGAATGAGTTGGACAAACTCTTAAAAGTAAGATGTTTTAAACCAATTGACTACTCTGAATGGATTTCCAATGTAGTAGTACCTATCAACAAGAAACCAAAGGGAACCAAAATTTTAATTGATTTTCATGACATGAATAAAACATGACCTAAATATGACTTTCCATTTCCTAACATTGAAATGATAGTTGACTCCACAGTAGGTTATGAAATAATTTCACTAATGGATGGTTTCTCAAGTTACAATCAATTTAGAATAGCACTAGAAGACCAACACAAAATAGTGTTACCACTTTGTGGGGAACATTCTATTATCAAGTCATGTCATTTGGCCTTAAGAACATTGGGCCCACTTATTAAATAGCTATTGTAGTCATAGTTAATGATATGATGCATGACACTATCGAAGACTATGTCAATGACATACTAGGTAAATCCAAAACTAGGGTTGACCATCTAATAACATTAAGGAGGATATTTAAGGGACTACATGACTACAAAGTTAGGCTCAACCCCAAGAAGTGTGTGTTCAAAGTTACATCAATAAAATTAGTAGGATTTATTATGTCTCATAGGGGCATTGAAGTTGATCCAACTAAAGTAAGAGCCATAATAGAGATACTGCAATTGACCAATCTGAAGTAGCTACATAGTTTGTAGGGCAAGATCTAGTCCATTTGATGTTTCATATCTCAATTATCAGATAAGTGCCATCCATTGACACACCTACTAAAGAAAGCTGTCACATTTCATTGGGATAATGCTTATCAAAAGGCTTTTCAGTAGCTAAAGGACTATCTCACAAATCCCCCAGTTCTATTTCCTCCAACACCAAGGAAACCATTATTGTTATATCTTTCTACTATTGATAATGCTCTAGGGGCACTTATATCTCAATATGATGACAAGGGAAAAGATCATTTAGTATACTATATAAGCCATACACTAGTTATGTATGAGTAAAACTATACACACATTAAAAAATCTTGTCTCGCTATGGTCTTCATAGCTCAAAAACTACGTCACTACATGTTGAACAATAAGACCATGGTTATTTCCAAAGTAGATCTGCTTAAATATCTACTATCCAAAATAGTTTTGTAAGGAAATATGGCCAAATGGATCATGATACTTAGTGAGTTTGAGATAGAGTATGTGAACCAAAAAGTAATCAAGGGGCAAGTTTTAACAAATCAACTTGTTGAAGCACCTCTTGAAGACATAGAACCATTAATATTCCATTTTTTTGATGAATCCATCATGACCATCATTGAAAAACATATTAAGGATAATCACTAGAAATTGTATTTTGATGGATAATTCACTACAAATAGATTGAGGGTAGGCCTTTTATTCATAACACCTCAGGGGAATCTAATCCCCAAGTCATTCAAAATCAGCTTTCCTTGTACCAATAACATTGCCAAATATGAAGCACTCATTATAAGGCTTCGACAGGTGGTAGAATGGAACATATGTCATCTTAAAATTTATGGTGATTCTTAGTTAATCATCAATTAAGTTATCGACCACTTCTAAACTAAAGATGATAAGCTAATTCTATATAAGGCAATGGTTTACACTCTCAAGCAATAGATTATTGACATTCAATTTGAGCATATACCAAAATCAAGAAATAGAATAGCAAATGCCATGGATACCATTATATCATTGATTCATCGTGTAGACATAGCTAATGAGTATCAATTTCTTGTATAAAATCTAATAACACCAGCTCATGAACCTTTAATAGTTGAAATAATATGTGATATTTTTGGTCCCAACTCTAATTAGTACTCAAACCTATATGCCTATTTACATGAGAAAATCCTCCCACCAAACATATCTTGAAAATAAACCAAAGCTTTCATCCACAATTCCTAATGTTATACCCTACTCAGACCAACCCTATACCACCATAGTTTTGATGGACCTTTACTTCATTTTTTAACTTTGATATAATCTATACCAGCATTATCAAAATTTCATGAAGGAGTATGTGGAGCCCATACTAGCAGGGTAGTCCTATCCAAAAAGCTCTTACATATTGGTTGTTATTGGCAGACAATAGATGTAAATGTAGCTACATATGTCAAGAAATGTGACAAGTGTCAATAGCATGCTAATTTGATTCATGTACTCACCAAGACCTTAAAACTAATGCTAACACCATGGACATTTTCTACATGGGGCCTTGACCTCATTAGGAAGATAAACCCCACCTCATCAGATGGCCATAAACACATTCTCACCACCACTAAATATTTCACTAAGTGGGTCGAAGCTATACCTCTCACATGACTAAAAATCAAATTTCCAAATTCATCATTAACCATCTCATCTATGGATATGATATCCCTTCTAACATTATATCTAATAATGGAGGATAATTTAAGAATAAGGATGTTGAAAACCCATGTGTTGAATACAACATCACATAACACTTTTCAATGACATATTACGCTCAAGGTAATGGCCAAGCCAAAGCATTAAACAAAACCATTGTCAACATTCTCAAAAATATTGTCAATAATTCCATCCATGATTGTCACCTTAAGATATTCTATGCCCTTTGGGCATACTATACCAATCATCACACACCCACAAGAGCCACTCGATACTCACTTGTTTATGGCACTAAAGCCATACTTCCCATTGAGGAAGAGTTGCGTTCATTAAGCTTATATTTTAAACATGTTCTTGATGATAATGACTATTGAGTAGCTCACCTGCAACAGCTAAATTTACTTGACGAGAAGTGCATGGATGTTGTGAACAATCTACAAGCCTATCAAAACCAACTTTAGGGTCAATACAGTTATCATGTAAAACATAGAACATTTAAACTTGGTGATCTTGTCCTAAAAGAGAACCAAAAGAATACCCTAACTAAAAAGAAACATAAAGGAAAGTTAAAACCTAATTGGGTGGGTCCTTTCATCATCATTGTAGACTATGGCACTAGAGTATACAAGCTTTCTACACTAGACAATAACAAACTTGATGAGCCAATGAACATTATTCACCTCAAGCGGTACTATGCTTGAGTAACTTGATGTATTATCTATAAGGACCATTTTAGGTTGTACCATATTATCAATATTCTTCTTTACACCATTGTCAAACAATTTGTTATACCATACTCTCATTTTAACATTCTAACTAGATCATCCAACCATTCCATTCCTACTCAACCAAATATGTTTTGAATCTATCAACCTAGCCCATTTAACCTTGGTTCATCCATTGGTTTCACATTTTTAACATACATAATCAGATCAATTTTGGTAGTTATTTTAAGCAATTCAGACAAAGGTAGTATTTTGGAGTAGTATGATAGAAGTTTTGGAAATTGCATCCTTCATTCCTTATTCTCTTCTTATCAAGTTTTTTTATGTGAGCCTAATTATATCACCTACTAGGGAAAATCTGTGTTCACCAATCTTGATATTAATTATATCACCTACTAAGGCAAATGGGTATCCTTAATCTATCAGTTGTATCCTAGTTATAACCATATATGGTAAAACTAGGGGCAACATTTGTTTATTATGCCTTGACATATAACCTAGCCATTCTTATGTTGTACTATGCCATCATACTAACTGTGCCTATTTTGTTTGAATTGAATACTACACTAGTCACATGCCTCTACTGTGAGGTGAACTACTATGAACTAAAACCATTTTAGAATTATGTGGGTCATGTTTGATTCATGTTGAGGTCAACTTAGTCACCCTTTAGATATGCTCTCTCCATTTTGTGAGTAACTTCATCCATGCTCTCACCATTTTATGAGCATCATTTCAAGTTCTCACACTCTCACCATTTTGTGAGATTTGACCATTTTAGTGTCTCTTCATTTTTTATTGAGTTGAGATGATTTGAAAATTCCAAAAACATTTGAAAATCATTTACAAAAATCAAAGACATTAACCACTTCTTTACCTTAAGAATTTCAGAAACCCTCACTAAGTCATAAACAAATCACTTATTCCTTAGTTTCCCCATCCTTTTTAGCCTTTTATCTTATGTTATCACCATTTTACGAGTTCATCCCTATTCTTCTATCACATCCATCATGTTTTCTATCAATCATCATTTTCTTCCCATTTCTTGGAAGAACTATATTTGGCCTAAAGTTTTATTGGATCATCATATCCATGGAAATATATATGTGGTACCCACTTGTCTAGCACATATGGATATAGCTCGGTCACCCCATTCCTTTTCTTTTATTCCCCCATCTTGTTTGTTTGTTTAGTTGTCACCTATTTCTAGGGGAAATATTCATCATGTTGTTTATACTAACATATGGACTAACACTTGTTTGTTTTTTTATTTATATTATTTATTTATTTGTTTGTCTTACTTGTTTCTTTGTTTATTTATTTTTTTATGTGCTTGTTTGTTTACTTTCAGCACTATGGCCTTTATTCAGTCTATGTGTGCTCATTGGGTGATTTCTTGCACATTTTCTTGAATCTATCCATACTCAAATGTCTACATTATCATCATGGTTTTTATCATTGGTGCAATTGTTTTCCATTGAGTATTGGATATTAGGAGTTAGTCCTTAGATATATTTTAGCAAAGCCCCCATGGTGTTCTATCATGAGGCCTACCATCAAATGCTATAGCAAAAATCAGCTTTGAGAGGTCTGCAACATCGCCATCTCCTTGACAATGTCATCAATAATAATCCTAATCTAATACCCAATCATATCCTAAATAAATTAATTAAGTAATGAAATAATTTCAACCTTTATTAGTTTAGATGAGCATCTCCCTACTAGCAGGTTATCCTAAATCATCTTTATCCTCTGTATCAACTTATCAATCATCAGCCATCAATCATGTTTTCAAAATCACGGTATAATGCATTAGCATTATACACCATCCCACATGCATTCTCAATGATTATATCACTTTTTGGGGAAAATCATTATGTTATCACCAATTTTATTTTCTTGTTTATCCATCCTAACTTGGGCAACTCCATCTTCTCAATGATTATATCACTTGTTGGGGCAATTCATTGTGTTATCATACCACATTACCACTATTAGGGTACAATGCTTATAACCATCTTTAGGCAAACTATTGTACACCATCCCACTTGCATTTCTTAGTGATTTTACCCAAATTTGGGTAAATCATTATGTTTTCAGCCCATCATCTTCATTTGTTTGGTCCCCTCATTTCACTTCTTTATTTTGAGGGACCATTTGCTGATCCACTTGCCAACTGCTCTCTTGAGGGGGAAACTAGAGTTCAACCATTACCATTTCAATCATAAACATAAAAAAACATTTTATTCTTTGAAAACATGTTACTATGCTTACAACTTGTAACATCCTCCCAAATACGGGCAAACTGTAGACACCTAAATTTGGCCACCAATGGTTTCATATCTAACTCTTGCCAATCATTGAATACCTATCCCAATAATTTCTATTAGTCTCGAATTTGGATTCATAACCTTGCATTAAATCAATTTGGCCTATTAAAATAATTAAACAAGGCAAATACACACATTGAATTAATCAAAATCAAATAAATGATCAAATGCCTAAAAATAATTAATTAACTTGCACACCCTAATCAAAATCAACTAGCAAGTTAAATTAATTTTAAATCCTAATTGAGTTCACCCATGAGCTAATAAATCAATTAAATTAATTACTAAAAAGGAAATTCAAGAGCATCTTAAAACATTCTAGAACACACTCATTACCTTTGTGAGTTTTTATTTTTGGAAAATATCTAAAAGAATATTCTAGGAATGTGCCAAACTCAACCAAAGTTAATAATCTCAACCATGGTCAGTTTAACCCATTCCAAGAGATTTGAAAGCCTATAAAAGCAAGCCTAGAGCTTTTCATTTAGGGAGCTCAATCAAAGTAGAGTTATAAAGCAAGAATAGATTTATGAAGCTAAAAGCCTAGTGTTATAATGTTGAAATTGAGCCAAGCCATATCAATCAAGCCAAGCATTAAAAAATGGTGCATAGAGGAGATGATGTTAGCCATACATCATTGATGAAGACTTCTTTAAATCGAGCAAACCAAATGAAGAAATCATTTAGAGCTCTCAAGAAAGGTATAGATTATTGTTCTTTTCATTTTAGTTAGGTTTTTAATTATTGTTTGTTCATTAAGGTTCCCCTAAGATGTAGGTTTAAAGATGTTAGTATGTTAGTGTGTTGATTTCATGATTTTATGGACTAGCACTTGATCTAACCTCCTCTCTTTGTCAAATTTATTGATCACAATTGTAACAACAATGCCCTTTCCCTAACATTCATATTTATGTTTATTAGACAAAAATCCCAAAGTACACAGTTGATTTGTAATAAAAGTATAAATTTGATCTAATGAGTGTATGAAACATTTTTGATCTCATTGAGGATCCCAACATTACACTATTAAAAATAGAATATATAAACAATTGACATATATTGATAATATGGCATTATGTATCACATCTAAAACACAAATTATTAACATGCAACATCAAACATTTATTCTCCTCTTTCATTTCTTCTTTTGTGCTGAACCATTCTTATCTTAGAATTATAAAAAATGAATACAATTAATTTCATAAATTAAAAATAAAAACCACAATAATTTGATTCAATAGCAAGAGTGATTAAAAATTGAGGATAAACAAATATATGCACCATCAACTCTCATTTTCTCTCCTTCACATCTTTGTTTGTAGCCAAGGCATTTTTTTCCTATCAAATTTCATAATTCGTGTGTAAGCACAAGATGTGAATGTATTGGTGAAAAAAATTAATATAATGGAAAACACATAATTTATTACTTACTTTCATAAATTTCCTTTGCCTTAAAATCTCCCACCTCTTTTTCTCTTTATTTTATTTGAAATTATAAATCTTGAGTTTTTATTGTATAGATGCTAACCCTTTAGGGCTCAAATCATTAGTATCAAAATGTTTTTTTAAATCAACTTTCTTACATTTGTGCATCTCACATAGTTTTTTCTACAAATCCCATTCCACATAACTTCATTTTATTATCTCAATTGTATGCCTAATTGTTTGATGGTCTAGAATGGGAGGAAATGTGTGTATTTCAACAAGGTGTGAATTAAATTATGGATTTAACCAAAATTTATTCTTACCTTCATATAATGCAAGACATTATGGTGCAATAAAATAAAATTCAACCGGTATCCAAACTCCTGAATAATATTGTAACCATGGTCTTCGTACTCAAATATAGTCTACACACATCAAAAGGTTCAAATTAAAAAAGCATATATTTCAATAAAAACATCACTAATGCCACCAAAATTCATTGGATATGCATCTAAATTTAAAAAAAAAACATGGGATAATTACCCCTTATACAATGTGGATATCATGGCATGCCACTATGGAAATCCTATGGAAGTTTAAATTCCACATCATCCTCACACTCACATGAGACATGTTAGTTTTTTTCATGCTCGGAGATAGTAATATGTTTCTATGTAAGTAAAAATAAAAAATAAGATCACAATCTCATTTCATAGCACTTTAAAAAATCTCATCTCCCCACATTTTACATTCTCCTTTAGAGGATGCCATTGTGCATGTGAAGAGGTTATAAATGTCATTCATTCCATTATTTTGATCTTCCTACAAGGGAAGATAATAGGTGGCTACGTAGGAAAAATACAAATACAAATATCATAATCATGTTTCATATGACTTAAAAATAAATTTATAAATCCCAACATATCACCTTCTCCTTTCAACTATGCCCACATCCATAGAGCTTGTAGAGCTCATTTATTTCATTATTTTAATCTTCCTATGAGGGAGGGTAACATGTTCCTATGAAGTTCAAAAAAATGAAACAATATCATAATCATGTTTCATACAACTTTAAAAAATACTCAAATCATAACATATTACATTCTCTTTCTAACAATGTTTATGTGCACATAGAAAGGTTACCAATGAATCATTTGGTAGCTCACAATTTGTAAAGTATTCATCCTCCAATGAATCATGTGTGCACCACTCCTCACTACCATTGTTTACATAACAAAGAATTTCAATATTTTGAAATCTCAAATAATTATGTCATAAGATATACATACAAATTGAAAATGGATGAACATGGAAGAATTACTCTTATATAACAGGGATCATTTACAACATCATAATTTGGATCCTTCATGTCCTCCAATGAAATAGGTTATTTTGTTTCTTCCTTAAATATAATATTAGATTAGTTTGTAGGTAAAATAAAAAAGTGATGATCACAATCAAGTTTCATACCAATTTCATAAACTCTCAAACCCCACATATTACCTTCTCCCATATTACCTTATTCATAGGAGGAATATATCCATATGCATGAAAGGAGGTTGCAAAGCATAATTTTATTTGTTCAATTCTTCTAATCTTCTTATGAATGGGAATAGTATCCTTTCACACTACCATTATCATGATATAAAAATAATGAAGTAATTATAATTAAACAAAAGAATATTAACATTTGAATATAACAAATTAATAAAAACTTACCACCTCTCCTATTTATTCCATTTTTTATTGATGTTGTAGGAGGAACTTAGGGAAGCATCTCCTAAGTTTTACATGGTACTCATGCTCCACATTCTCATTAAAAGGCTGAAAAACAAATGAACTAGTTAAATATTAAAATCATGACTGATCAAAATAATATAAAAGTTAAATTTTGAATATCAACAATTCATGTTAATAACAGTTTTAACTGAGCATGACTGAGGTCTAGGTTCAACAACATTAAAATCTTGCATTGGTTATGAATCACCAAGATTTGTATATATCTAATTTCAAATCATAAATGATAAATGGTTATAATTACATACAACTTTAAATCACTTAAAAATTAAATAAAAAACCTAAATCTAAAAAATGTTTTCATATTACTAACAATTCACATTACAAACATTTGTAACTAAGGGAGATTGAGGTATATGTTCAAAAAAATTAACATATTAAATTGGTTGTGAACCACCAAGGGTTATCTATATACAATTTAAATCATAAATTATAAATGGTTAGTTTTGTGTACAACTTAGAATTGTAAAAATTTAAAAAAAAAACTAAAACCAAATAATGTTTTCATATTACCAAATCAATGCCATTTCATTAAACCAACATGTCCTTCATTATTTGTGTTTTCATCTATTATAATCCATTAGATGACTTTCCAAATATATACAAGTTATTTTTTCCTTGCTCAGTTTTGCCATGTAACTTTATTGGATACATTTTAGATGTAGGGTAAATGTTAAGAGCCCAAATCTGAAATCCCCTTAGATTCATTTGGGTGAATCTGATTCACAGCCTTGGTGAATTGACAGGTCCAAATTTTATTTGCTTTCTAGGTTTTCTACCCAACTAGGGTTTTTATAACACAAGTATCATTTTTTACACCATGATTTATGTCCTCTTGGAGCTGAATGACTAGGATTAATGGCTTGGCTGAATGACAAGGCTGAATGGCTCGACTGAATGGTAGGGTTGAATGGCTAGGATGAATGGATCTATCAAATGACTGGGTTGAATGGCTATATCAAATACATGGGTCAAATGGATCTATCAAATGGAAGGTTTGAATGGGCATAGGTCAAATGGATCTATTGAAAAACTAGGCTAAATGGCTCTATCGAGCGGCTATATCAAATGACTCTATTGAACCCCAAAAATAATTTATATCATAGGGTATATTGTGTGTGTGTGTGTGTGTGTGTGTGTGTGTGTGGTGAATTAAATTGATTTATAAAATAATGATGTAAATGGTTGGTGAGTTGAACCCCAAAATAATTTTTATCCCTAAAATTTTAGTGATTTGGTCCCATCTATTAACCCTAAAAATTTACCAAAACCAAAATCCAAAAATTAGAATATTCATGAATTAATGAATATTCACTCCTAAAATTTATCTTGTTTGGATGTCAATGAATGAAGGTTATCAAAAGGAATGAAACCATGCTTTTAGTCAGGAAAAGTCACAGAATCAACTCATAACATACACACCATTTCATAGTCATTATATTAGAGCATTGTATACTAATGAAAATATAATTATAATAATAACAAATGCATATAGTCATGTATGTGAAAATGTGAACAAGTAGAGAGAACCAAGAAAAATGATAATTATTTATATTCATTTCCTATTTATGGAAAGGATAAAAGTGATTTTTTTATACATTTAAGGTATTGAATGTAATGGGTTATCTATATGCATTGTATAGGATTAAATGTGATGCATTGTATGTGCAATTAAAAAATAATAATGTATTGTCTTTACATTGAAGGGATTGAATTTAATGTGTTGTAGGTATACATTTTCAAGGATTATATGTAGTGTATTATATGTGTAATTTATATATTGAAGGATTTATAACACCTTATGTGAACATTTTATATATTTTCATTAAATAAACCATCTGGTAAAATAAAACACATGTACATAGAGCTGTATTTTTTTTTGTTTCTTCTACCATGGCTAGAGAAGTAATGCATGAGAATTGAACCAAGAGGGAGTGTATGCAGAGTGAGGACATTATTTTCTACTGAGTGACAGTGTTATTAACTCTTCTTTGCACAACCTAGAGAATTAGGAGGTAAATCTTCAAGATATCATTTTTTTTAATCATTGTCTCCAAGTAAGAATAAAATATCCTATGTGATGGTCAAATAAATGTCAAAATAAGGGCTAAAATTACATTATGATGGTAAAGTGGAAAAAAAGAAATATCACACTATTACATCCATCACCACTATGGATGCCATTATATGTTATGTCAAATGATCCCAAAACATAACATCAGTACATGGCATAATAAATTTAGTTATCAAAATAAAAAGAATAATATTTAAATTAAGATAATCTATTAATTTTAGTGGAAAAAATAAAATGTTGCATACTATAAATTATAAAAATTTAAATAACTCTTTAATAATCATCCATCCTCTTTAATAAAGCTTAAATAAAATCTAAAGGAAGCAAACAAATATAAAATAATGAATTGGAGATAACTATACACTTCAGAGTATAAACCATAATAACAAGACAACTAGTGAGTTTACATACTGTATCATGAAATACATAACATAGACAATATAATTCATTATTGAGGATAATATTTAGTGTGGTAATCCACAATGAATGTATTAATTTAAAAAAGCATGATTTATATTTCATTATTTGCTCATCCACAAATGTAAATGTTTATGTCCTTCTAAGATGATAAACCAATATTATGCTAAATGTGGTTTGAGATTCAACAATGCAAATAATATAATTCATTGTAGGTAACCAACTAGTATAGTAAATGCCTCCTCTGGGATGCTCCTACAAATGTAGTAAGTGATTATGGAACTAAGGAATGATGCATGAGCTCATGTAGACGTCAAAAAAGAATAAACTAATGGAAAATGAGAAATATAATAGGGGAAAGGTGCAAAAGTAATAGTTATAGCTTTTAATTTTAATATAAGCATAACCCAATTAGGCAATACAAAGAAACGATGAAATATTTAGTCATTCTTCATTCTAGTAAGTGGGATTCTATTTTTTAAAAATTAAATAGAAATAAAAACTAATAAAATTCAAAAACAACAATTAATTATCTAAAATAAAATATTAATTTTTAAGAAAGTCCAAAATAGTGAGTGTGTAACTAATGAGAGATTTCTAGAAGGCCTTTGGTGAAAACAATGCTTCAAAATTAGTTACAAAAAATGAATATAAGGTTAATATGCATGTAGTTCTAGTGCTACTAAAAGCAAAACATATAAAAAAACATCTATTATACATATTATTATATAAAACTAGCTTGTATAAGACACATAAGTACCTCCTATTCGCATTCAAGGAGACTTTCATGAACTAATAAAAAGAAGTGGAAGTAAAAGTAATACATTTTCCAAGACACCAATATCTCTAGCTTTTTATATCCATCTATGAAGTTAAATGGAGGAGGTAGTTTAACAAGCATACCCATGTAGTAAAAGTGATATTTGCATATTCATTGCCTTTAGCATCCACATTCTTTTTATCAGTTAAAAGCCAGATTGAATATGCATTTGAGGTAACTACATGGCCTATAGAGGGTGGTATACAATGGCTTAGAAATTGGATGTTTTGTATAGATGTTGTTTTAGTAACACAATATTTCCTCTTAGCTTTTGATTCATTTAGGGAATGTAATTTTGAAGTATATTTGAGATCAAATGTATTTTAGAGCTTTCTGCTAAACTTTTCAACACTCACTATCTTGGCTTTATTTTCCTATTTTTTTTTAAAACAAATTAGATTATAGTTTTTTGGTTTAGTTTAGTTTTATTTTAATTTTAATTTGTCATTTTTTAAAAACTAAATCCCACCAACCAAAATGAGTAATGATTGAATGAATGGATGAGGAATGCCTATCAAAGGTTAACATTTAATTGGTTATGCTCAAAATTGAGGATGTAAAAAATGGGGCCCATCATTGAAGGGCTAATGGGATAATACAATGGATAGAGTGAAGGTTAGATTAAGTATCCAATAGGAATGTGGAGGTCACACTAATAGTTGACCTCCACATGTCTACTAGATACTCTATCTACTCTCAGAGTATCTAGCATGCATATGAAGGTCATGCTAATAGTTGACTTCCATGTGCGTATTAGATACTCCATTTACCTTCATAGTATTAAATAGGCACATGAAGGTCCCACTAATAGTTGACCTCCACATGCCTATTAGATACTATATCTACCCTCCCCTCCATCCATTTTTTTGGCTTGTCAGCCCTCTAATGATGGACCCCACTTCTTACATCCTTGATTTTGAGTGTATTAATATAATAGTTCAAAAACACAAAAACATTCACATATTTAATCAAAAAATACAAATTATAAATTGTATACATTTATATTTTTCTATTTATTATACTTTATAGGTGCTACATATGTTATATGTCACTATAGTCAATTTTATCACACATACATACTTCACTTGTTCTATTTGTAGAAGAATACACAACCTAAGTCCACCACACACATCCTGATTCAATACTATCTACCCATGGGGGGCACATACACAGATACACATGTTCTTTATTTGACACATTCACCCATTTGGGGAATCTTATAAATATTTTTAATGCTAGGTTACATTTTTATAAATTCTATATCACAGATTTAGCATTATTTATATCTTGATATTTATCATCCTACATAACTTAGATTTTTACTGACTACTACTACTACTACTACTACTACTACTACTACTACTACTACTACTACTACTACTACTACTGTTGTTGTTGCTACTGCTATTACTACTATTACTACTATTGCTACTACTACTGCTACTGCTACTACTACTGGTATTGCTACTGCTACTACTGCTGCTGCTGCTACTACTACTACTACTCTAAAATCAATTTATGTACATATTTTCTCATATACAAATTTGTATCACATGTTCATACATACTTTCATTTCTAGCTTGATTAGTTTAGACTTGATTGTGCCTTTATGCTTCTACATCTAATTGAGGTCATTTGAATATGCCATTATTCTATGGATCTATTCCACTTCCTTAATTATATGTATGCCTTGGACATATGCCCATGGCCTTTTGTGTGTCTCCCTAATTATGAATGCATATATTTAAATATTACCTTCCATGCAGATGTAAGCCAACCTTGCTTTCTCTATGCATATGTGGACATTTGAACATGTCCATGTATGTCTTTACATTCTCATATTTAGTGACATGTGTCCATGTCCCTTGTATTGTAGCGCCGCATGGCCTACTTTACATTCCTCATGTGTGTTGCATATATGCTTTTGTGCATGCATCATGGCCATGACACTTGTATTTTATTTGATACACACTCTATTTTATATGCCATGAGGGACCTCATGTATCTCCCCTTCCTCACTGGGTGCCATGATGGACATTATGCCCCATCCCCCTAGGTAATTACTCAGTTTATTACTTAGATTTTGTGTTCATACACATGATTACATTATTATATCTATCTTGATAGCCTTGTGAATGTTATATGTAACATACATAGTACATTACCAACTTATGCTCAGATTATCTTACATTCCAATGTTATGTATAGACATTGTATTGGTTTATTATGAAGATATCATATAGGCTTAGCATAACATATATCATGTAAAGATTTTTATTTTGAGGATAGTTCTTGTACATGTTCAAAAACTCCCCTAAAAAAGGGGGAATTCACATAGGTTTTTCATAAAGATCAAGTCATCTGAATGCACTCAAATTATAGTTTCAAACATGCAATCACATAATATAGAGCTCATTTTCAAGAAAATATAGTGAAAAATAGTCAAACATAAATCATACTTAGTTGGCATAAAATAACATATTGGGACACTAGCACCATAGTGCTTCTATCCAAGGTATGGTATTATTGTCTAATAACCCTAGAAGTAGAAAAAATTAGATTTTATAGAAAGGCAAAAAAGTTAAAATCCAAGTTTGCGTAGACTTAATTACATATTATTAGTTTTTACTTAGTTTTGCTTATTTTTGCATAAAATCATACCATTTTACTTAGATTGGGGGCATCATGCATGGCATGAAAAATCTTTTTTAATTTTATATGCTCAGATACATATTATTGCAACTCAATTTGGGGGCATCATGCATGGCATGAAAAATCTTTTTTAATTTTATATGCTTAGATACATATTATTACAACTCAATCCAAAATCCATATGCTCATATACATATTATTACAACTCAATCCAAAATCCATATGCTTAGATATTAGATTTGGGGGCATGTTCATGACACACTATTTCTATATGAACACTTATACCCCAATTGATTAGATGGAATGGTAAATTTCATGTCAGTATCTATGTTGTACACACTAGACACAATGTTTTAAGTAATACACTAGATTGATTCCTTACTCCATATATAGTGCTTGACATTACTATGTAGTCCTTGAGCTACATACCCAAGTGTCAGAGGAGGCCCCTAGGCTAATTCTCATTATAGAGTTCTAGAGTAGCCCTAGACCCATTATATATAGTTTTAATTACTATCATAGAGATTCAATTACATTTCACAATTTAGTTACATATTCATCTATTATTCATGGGTAGGCAATGATGGAGTCATAGTCTACTTTAGTTCTTGAGTCACCTACATAAGAGGGTTGGATAAGACATCACTCCAACCCAAGCTATTCATAGGTCATGATCTATCAACCATGGGTTGGAAATAATGGAGGAAAAATTGTATTAAGTTATTGAGCCACCCACACATGGGTATTGAATAATACATCAGATCAATCCAAGTTATTAACTAATTTGATCACTATCTACATGCACACACAAGATGTCACCAAGTTTAGGCATTGGTTTGCATACCCATTGAGGTGTATTTGTTCCTTTCCTATCTCTTATCTTTTTAATTATTTTTGTCTTTGATTTTGATATCTATTAAGGACTGATCTATGCACATTTAATTTATAGGACACATAATGGAGCATGCTTCACATACTCAGATCCAAATTCATAGATTTTGCCTCACAAGTAGGTCCAAGTATGCTTCTTTTTCTTAGTTATTTCACTTTGATACATCTATAGAATAAATGGGAGGCAAATGTAATCATTTAAAAATAAAACTTGTATTCTAAGAGTGTTGTTTGATACCACCCATTCCTTGCTTAGCCCTAGACCTATCTTAGGGCCTATTTAGACAATTATCTAGTTTTTGTGTGGGCCACAAACATCCCTATACATCTCAAAATCAGTCTCAGACCCTTCCTTAGACATTCAGACCCCTAGTACCTTAATTTATACCACTAGTATGCTAAACCATAGTGGACACTAGCACCATAATGTTATTGTCCTATTTGGGCATTATTGTCCTTTTCCCTATTTTGAGCTCCAACAGATATCTTTTCAATTCTTAAGACACTTAAGTTCAACCTATACCTATTTAAAACCATGCACAAACACCATATCAGTATATATACATGAATTTTATCCCTTTATCCACTATATGTAAATCATATGCAAATACATACAAATAAGCTTAGAACAAGTTGTGCACAATCAAGGTTATTAATCCCTATTTTACCCTTTTACTACATACAATCATCTACAACCTTCCTAAGTTCATAATACTTAGATTTATAGTCTCAAGCCTCAACCAAATCACTCAAACTAGCATTCATACTATATTCACTTGTACTTTCACCAACACTTAGGTGGGCAGAACTATGTTGGGATTAATCCCTCCTCGAAGTATTGGTATGTAGGCAACTCTCATCACAATGGGGTGTTAAGGATGTCCAACCAACGTAACTAACACCACACATTTTATACTTCTGACAAATCAAATACCCAAATCATATATATTTATAGGGTTTCATATAAAATAAATCATAACAGGTCATAGATAGTGAATTAGGGTTTGTCTACATAAGAATAGGTTTGGTAGATTCAAACATAGGGGTTCCTAGAAGCTTAGAATAGTTCCTTCATATAGGGAACTATCACCATAAGTAAACACTTAAACTATATCACTATTGTCTAAGGTATAATGATTGTCTAAGAGATTTTTTGATACCTAGATCTTATTTATGGCACTTAGACTAGCTCCTATTCAAGTTTTTAGCCTCTAAATCATTCATCTCAGGCACTTTCTTGCTAAGTATTATTTTTTCTCTATTTTAACCTTTTAGGAATTAGATGTGTGTAAATATTATGTTGTTAAAGAGATGAGTATATTAAATTAGGGTATTAATTTACAATAAATATGTTGTTCCCAAAATTTGTCACTTATTTTTGGGGACAACATTTCAACTATTTTGGTCCTGTAAGCCAAAATTCTCTCTTCCCTTCTCAAAAAATGTTCTGAGCTCTCCAATTCTTCAATTATTCAAGCATTTTTAGTCAAGGGACTCGTAGGTTCAATGGGTTCAACAAATTCAATAGGTGATCTCTCACAAAAGAACAAGTTCCAAAAACTTAGGCAATTTCAAGGTTGGTTCAACATTGAGGTTCAACCAAAGGGTCCATCGACAGGCTTCAAGCAAATGGAATGAACCATTCAACCCTGCCTCCAAAGGTTCAAAGGTTCAATGGGTTCAAAGGTTCAATGACATCGACAAACTTAAAGAGTTAAGCACTTTGGCAAGTTTAAAGTTTAACAGCTTTGAAAGACTTAATGAAAAGAAGACTTCAAAGAAGAAAGATTAAACTGTTGAACCCTTGAACCTTGAACCAAAAGAGTTCAAGGTTCACAGGTTCAACGAGTTCAATAAAGTTTGAGAGACTTAGAAGAACAAAGGATTCGAAGAGCCAAGAAAGAAAGGTTGAACCGCTAAACCTTGAACCTCGAAAGGTTCAAATTTCAAAGGTTCAAAGGAGTCTCCCAAAGCCTTAAGGGACAAGTGCCCTTGTAGAGGGCAGGGAACAAAAGGATATCTTTTGGAAAGATTTTCCATGGAAAATTTTCATAATATAAATCCTTCAAACAAAATGTTTGAAGGAATTCCTTCAAAAATTTTGTTTGAAAGAATGTTAAAAGCCCTGATTAAAAGCGACAAAGGTAGAGGAAAGATTTCCTTTGGACAAAATGTCTGAAGGAATTCCTTCAGACATTTTGTCTAAAGGATTTGAAGAACAAGGCCACCCGAAGGACCCTAAAGGGCAAGTGCCCTTGTAGGGGACTCTTGACGACCATAAAATGGACCATTATCAAGGCCTAAAGGGACACATTCCCTTCGAGGGGGTTCTAAAGATAGAAAGTTGAAGGAATTTCAAAGTTTGAAGAGAAGGTTCAACCGAAGAGGAAAGAAAGTGATTGAACCAAAGAAGTAATTGAACTAAGGAGTCGATAAGAACGCCTGAACCATTGAACCATTAAACCAATGAACTCTCATGGTTCAAAGGTTCAAGGTTCAATGTGGTTTAAGTGACCAGAAACTAGTGATGTCCTCATGGATGTCAAATTCAAGGTAATAAACTGCCCATTTATTTTCAAATATGGCACAAAACTTGAAGAACAAAACTTAATGAATAGCTAAAGAAAGAAGCTAAAAGAGCCTATTGAAGGTAAGAGGATAGCCTAAGAGCTCAAATAACAATAGGAAAGAAGGAAACCTATAGGAAAGACTAGAAATATCTATGTAAGAGTTATTTTAGTAGGTGGAATAGTCCACCAAGTAGACATCTGAATGCATAAATATTAAAAGGCATAGCCTATTTTTCTCCCTTTTAATAAAAGTGAGTGGACAGTCATGTACACATCTAGAAAATAGACTAGATGACCCATGATGAGGAGAAGACATTTGAGATGATTCTGTACACCAAAGTCAAGGCTGATGCCCTATTTCAACATGGCACCTTGACTGAACTAAAAATGCATTCAAGGCATTGAATGCAGCATGGGCCTTTCCATGAAACAAAGCACCAAGTCTTTCTTAGCTGATATATATTGTAATCTCTTATTTTATGCAAAAGGGGGAGGTCTCTTGATTATAGAAGCAAAACTCTACCCAAATTGAAAGGTGATTACTGAGACTTTGAGCTCAGATTGTTAATCATATTTATTTATTTGAATGAGAAAGCAAGTGACCTTTCAGAATTTGTACTAGAATAGCTTGTGTTGTTGAGGAAATTATTCTTATGTCTATTTACTGAATGCATTCTTGTCCATTTAATTAAATAAGTAGAACTAGTGTAAGTAATTAGGAAGGTGTCCTGAAGCCAACTGTGTTAAGACTTTAAGCTGCCACAATTGTCTTTAGTGTGTGTGTTTTTAGTTTGTTTGTGTAAAGGATCTTGAGATGACTTTGTGCCCCCATTTTCCTTCGTATTTCACTCTTTGGAAGTTGAGGTGGAGACTTTGTGTTACACTTCAGTCTTGTTACATTTACTTATCACTACCAGAAAGAATTCCTACTGTTTGCTACAGACCACTTTTGAAAGAAGAGAAGTGCATTTAGTATTTTCACCAAGATTTCTCCTTTGTCTATGAACATCATCTCTAAAAAAATAGAGATGGATGGTTTTGTCCTACCTCTGAGTGTTATTTTTAGCTTATTTATAGTATATATAGCACCTTATAGTTATAGGGAACCTCCCCTTGATGAGAGGAGAGATTTGTCCCCTTTTGATGTGGTAAACCTACACATTTGGCTGACCAATTTCCTTATGCTATAGTTGAAGTTGAAGCAGCCTATTTTTCCTATTAGTTAGCTGGTGACAAAATATTCACCCAACAATTTTTGGTGACTCTACTAGGAAAGAATAAGCAGTTTGGAGCCTCAAACTCCAAGCTAAAGTAGGGCCAGTTCTTTTCCATTTTTATTCTACAATCTGGTAGCTCCATGCTATACTAAAAGCTAGAAAGCTCAAGGGATTATTGACCCTGCATTCAATTTGGTACAACAAAGTGTTTTTTACTTGTGTCTTTCTCCATCTCATCTTCAGTGAACTAGGAGTTTTCTTCCTAAAAATGCCAGGTCAGTAATAAAAGGTAGAGCTTCTTTTTCCTCTACTAGCAAAGCTTTGCCTATACATACTCCACCCAAATTTGTTATCCCCCCTTTCCATAGTCATACAATGGCAGCTCAAGGGCCCTAGGGTAACTCTTTTGGCCCACTCAATTTAACTCCACCTATACATGAGCTACCTCACAATTCAAGGAAGAATTTCTCCTAATTATATGGTGATGGGATAGTTCATCCTGATGAACATATTATAGCCTTCAGCATAGCTTGTGGCATGATACATGTGGAGTATGAAGACGTAGTAGTCAGGCTATTCATAGAGACATTACAAGGTACTACTATAGACTAGTTTTATCATCTACAAGCACAAATTATGACTAACTGGAACACTCTCAAAGCTAAATTTGAATCCAATTTCAAGCCTATAGAAGATGCACATTCCCTGCTAGCCTAGCTCACATAAATGAAGAAAGAACCTCATGAACCTATGAGGGAATTCATTGCTAAGTTTAACAAGCTAAGGAACAAGATTCCTATAATTGATTAGCTAATAGCTGAGAATCTCAAATGCTTCTTCATCAACTCATAGCTACTTGAAGTGAGTTAAATGTTGAGATGAGCTGGCCACATAGACCTTGCTACAGCTCAAGATTTGGCCACTGAGGTGTAAGATGATCTCATCTTGACGGGGAAGATAAAGAGAGATCCTAACAAAGGCAAATTTTCTTCATCTTCTAAATATCCATCTATAGGCACCACTGATCCAATGGTGTAAAAGCTAGAAAATAAGTTGTTAGCTCTTAAAAAGTAAATGGTGTAAGGGATGTCTTATGCTCCTTCATACAGAGATATACCAAGGAGGACATTTCCCAATCAGTCATACCAAGGCAATGCTGCCAGGAATCAAGGGCAGCCAAATCACCTTCCTCCCCCATAAGGAAAACCTTCCATTGAAGCACCTCTAACCAATTCAATAGTTGGATATCTTGAAATAAAACTGATTTCTCTTTCTAGCCTAAGTTGACCCAAGAAGATGATGCTAATCTCTTTGCAGAGGGAGAAGAAGAATTAGCTAGAGACTCCAACATTGGTTTCTTGAACTACCAGGATGAACCTAGAAGTAAAGGTGAAGCATCTGATGGATCATACACTATATTCACCTAGTCCCAGAACTAGTCAACTCAGCAAGCTGATAAGAAAAAAATAGAGGAGTGATCTCAACTAGAAATTTCAATTGTTAAGCAGGGAACCACTCTGCCTTTTCAATCAAAAGACCCAGTTACCCCTAAAAAGGTAAGTATGTCAAGCATTCCTTCATCTTCAACTTCAAATTCACAGACCAGTACCACCCTTCCTAAAAACTAGAAGGATAAAATGCCTTCCCCTATTCCTAATTCATTTCAGACATTTGACAATCGAACATGTCAAGAAAACCAAAATTCAAATGTTTGAATTTGAATTCCTACAATCCAACCCTGAGTAGTTAGATAAGCTGGTTCAATGTATAAAGAATAAAACTATCCCTATAGGACTAGCTATTCTAAAGGTGACTCCCACATCCACCTAAAATAACCTTGTCATTACTCCTCCTCCTGCTCTCAAGATAACAAAACAATTTTATGCCTCCCTACTGATAAATGGACACCAGCTAAATAATTATATCATAGACTCAAGTGCATCTAAAAATGTCATGCCCACCAAAGTAGCTGAATATCTTAGACTCACACTGATCAAGACCTTTGGGAGATGTTTCTCCATGGAGAACAAACAAGTGCCACTACTAGGACAAATCAAGGGTGCCTAATTTACATTTGCGGCATTCCCAGACAAGAGAATTAAGATGACAGTCTTGGTGGCTGATGTTCCAGCCTCATACAACATTCTTCTTGGGAAAAATTTCTGCAAGGATGTTGGTGGCGAGTTAAGTATGGACCTATCTAATGTAAGGATCTTAGTCAAAGGCATCATGCAGAGATTACTCCCTAAAAAGTAGGCAAAATACGTTATCACTCAAACATCAGTGCCTGAAGCTCAAATTCTATTTGAGTCTTCAAGCATGGGTAATTACTTCTTATCCACAAAGGAGGTTCATGTGGTGTTTGATGAAATTCCTAAATGTGACAACCTGAAAATTGATTCAGACAAAATATTAGAAGAATTGATAAGATGTAATGCAAGTGTAGAAGAATCCTCCTCTCTAATTAAAGAGAAATCTAAGAAAAAATTGGTTTCTGATGATGTATGGATACTGAAATTTGATGGCAGTTGTTCTTCTACCAGCTCAAGAGCTGAGATTGTGTTGATATCTCCTCAAGAAGATATTTCCCCTTATTCTTATAATTTTCAATTTAGCAACACCAATAACACTATTGAATATGAATCTCTACTACTTGGATTAAAGGCCACTCAAGACAGGGACATCAAACTCCTTCATGCCAAAGGAGATGATGAGCTAGTGGTTTGCCAAGTCAAGAACCTGTACCAAACTAGAAATGAGAGATTGCACCATTACCATAATCTAGTTTGGGATCAAATTGAAATTTTTGAGGCTTTCAGCATCTATGCAATACCCAGAGAATTTAATGACTGAGCTGATGCATTAACTATTTTGGCTGCTCTCTTGGTTCCTCACCAAGATTTTAAGGGAGATAGGTATACTATCAAACTAGTCTTTTGACCAAGTGTACCTGACAATGCCAATCATTAGTAAGTGTTCAATGGTGATAACCAAATCATCACCTTTTTGGAAAAAAATATAGCTTTGAAAAGCTTCACTTCAAAGGCAGTGAGCCTCAAAAACTTGAACCAGCCCCTGAAATAATTTCAGACATAGGTGATGGATTCTTACAGCTTAAAGGGATTAAAATTCCCAAAGGATTGGTTTCCCTTGAGAAAATATTTGACAAGCATGATAGGTTCATCAAATAGCAACAAATGGATTCAAGCTCCTCCCAGGAGTTTGATCAGATAAATTTGGGTACCAAGGAAAATTCCAAAATGGTGAACATTGGGAAGTGCTGCACTCTAGAGGAGAAACACAAATTTACTAACCTACTTTACCATTACATGGATGTTTTGGCATACTCCTATGATGATCTGAAGTCACTCAGACCTGAATAAATTCACCATGAAATTAATCTCAAGAGTGATTCGGTGCCTTACAAGTAGAAATCAAAGCAGTAAAATTCAAAGATATCAGGTACTATTTTATCTAAAATACAAAAAATGTTGAATGCTAGAATAATTTTCCCAATCCATCATTCCACATGGACTGCAAACATAGTTCTTGTGAGAAAAAAGAATGGCAAAATTTGCCTCTGTGTGGATTTTAGGAATTTGAATCAATCCTCCCTAAAGGATAATTACCCTCTACCCATCATGGATCAAGTCCTTTAGATGGTGACTGGTTCAGAGATGTTATCAATGCTAGATGGCTTCTCGGGGTATAATCAATTTGAAGTTGGCAAAGTAGACCAACATAAGACTACCTTCACCACACCTCGGGGCACCTTTGCATATCAAAGAATGCCATTTGGCTTGATAAATGTCGGAACTACTTTTTAGAGAGCAATGGACCTTGCTTTCAAAGATGAAATGGGTAAGTTCATTATGGCTTACCTTGATGATTTAACAATCTTTTTCAAGCATCATCCTGATCATGTGTGCCATTTGCAACAAGCATTGGAATGATGCCACAAGAATGTCATTTCTCTAAATCCAAAGAAGTCTATTTTTGGGGTAATAGAAGGGAAGCTTCTCAAACACATTGTATCATGAGAAGGTATAAATATTGACTCAAAAAGAGTTAAATCCATCTAGGAGCTCACTCTACCCATAAGTAAGACTGTAGTTCACTCTTTCTTCAAAAAAGTGATTTTTTTACAAAGATTCATCCCTAAGTTCACAAAGAAGACTCACCACATTATGGACATGATGAAGGGAAAAACCACTTTAATCTAGACTAAAGAAGGCAAATTGACATTTTGAGACATCAAGATAGCTATCGCCCATGCCTCAATTCTAGTTTGTCCAAATTATACCAAAGATTTCACAATGTATAGTTATGCTTCTGACCACACACTTTTAGCAATTCTGGTTCAATAGAAAAAAAAAGGTGTGGAATCTCCCATATTCTTCATGAGCTATCCTCCCAAAGCTCATGAACTAAAATATTAAAATCTAGAGAAGCATGCTTATGCAGTGGTAAAGGTAGTAAAGCACTTCCATTTTTACATCTTGAATTCACACACTATTTCCCTGGCTCTTGATACTACAGTCAAGTCCATATTAACTCATTAGGAGTTTAGAACCAAAAGGGGCAATTGGATTGCTAAAATCTAGGATTTTGATCTTGTTATCAAACCAACAAAGCTTGTATATGGAAGGGGTCTCTCCCAATTGATTGCCGATAAAAGACTAGAAGAAACAGGGCATGAAGAAGCAAAAATTGAAGGCACGCCAATAGTCCTCTTTGTCTCCACCATGAATGAGTGGTATTCAAGTATTGCTCATTTCCTTACTTATGGTGAGTGTCCTGCTCACCTAACTTGTAAAGAAAAGAGGACTATCAAGTTCAAAGCCACCAATTTTATTTTATGGGACAATAGCCTATATAAGAGGAGCCTTGATGGAGTGTTCCTTCACTGCATGGATAAAGAGCACTAGAACCAACTTTTGGAGTCCTTCCATAATCTAGCTTGTGGAGGACATTTTTGTGTGCCTATAACTACCCATAAGATTCTACGAGCTAGGTATTACTATACTTCTCTATTTCAAGATGCATACAAATGGGTACGAAGATGTGAACTGTGCTAATAGTTCGTTGGAAGACCCAAGTTAGCTACTTTGCCTCTTAAGCTAATGGTAATAGAAGAGCCATTTTAGCAATGGAGAATCGATTTCATTGGTGCTATAAACCCATTTTCAAGTGATGAACATGATTATGTCCTCATAACCATAGATTATCTCACCAAATGGGTGGAAGCTATTCTAGCCAAGCATGCTACTTCATAAGTAGTATGCAATTTCCTCAAAGAAAACATCATTTCTAGGTTTGGGGTTAAAAACAAGATTGTGATAGACAATGCAGCCTATTTCTCTTCCCATGAGATTACTTAGTTCTATTTTTATTATGAATTACCCTCTCCCACTCTGATTATTTTCCATAAGGGAATGGCCAAGCAAAATCGAGCAACAAGAACCTGGTGACCATCATCAAGAAGCTGGTGAATGACAACCAATGAACTTGGCATAAAGCATTGGTTGATGTTTTATGGGTAGATAGAATTACACCCAAGAGGGTGATAGGTATGTCACCATTCTAACTTTTGTATGGTCTCAATGTAGAGATACTAATCACTCTAGAATTGCCAGCACTAAAATTGTTAAAGGCGATCGAGGATCAGACATATGAAAGCTCCATCGACAAAAAGATCATATGCCTAACTGAGTTAGATGAGCAGTGAACTATGGTGGTGGACTAAATCACTGCACATCAAAGTTTGGTGAAGAAGCTCTTCAACTAGAAAGCAAAAACCTATGATTTCCATATTGGAGACCAAGTCATTTTATGGGACAAGAGAAGAGAAACAAAGGAAATGCATGGTAAATTTGATTCCCTATGAAGAGGCCCATTTGCTATTCATCAGCTCAATGGTGAAAATAGTTTCCTACTAAAGTATCAAGATGACATGCCTTTTTCTCTACCTCATAATGGGTAGCATATGAAGCACTTTAATTCTTGAAGTATCAGATAAGTCTGGTTGTACATTTGTATAGTGTTTAGTTCTATTTTATTTTGTTCATTTTTGTGTCTTTTTGGCACCTTTCTTTTTGGGTAGCATGACTCCATAGCCCAATGGCATACTTGAAGGCACTAGAGATTCTGGATTCTACTCCCTTTAATTGTTTTTACAATCGATGGAAGTTCCCCAACTAGAGCCAGCTATTGTTCCCAAAATTTATCACTCATTTTTGAGGACAACATATCAACTATTTTGGTCTTACAGGCCAAAATTCTCTCTTCCCTTCTCAAAAAATATTTTGATCACTCCAATTCTTCAATTATTCAAGCATTTTCAATCAAGGGACTCGCAGGTTCAATGGGTTTAACAAATTCAACAGGCGACCTCTCACAAAAGAACAAGTTCCAAACACTTAGGAAATTTCAAGGTTGGTTCAACATCGAGGTCCAACTAAAGGGTCCATTGATAGGCTTCAAGCAAATGAAATGAACCATTGAACCCTACCTCCAAAGGTTTAAAGGTTCAATGGGTTCAAAGGTTCAATGACATCAACAAACTTAAAGAGTTAAGCACTTCAACAAGTTCAAAGTTCAATGGCTTCGAAAGACTTAACGAAAAGAAGACTTCAAAGAAGAAATATTGAACCATTGAAGCATTGAACCTTGAACCAAAAGAGTTCAAGGTTCAAAGGTTCAATGAGTTCAATAAAGTTTGAGAGACTTAGAATAATAAAGGATTCGAAGAGCCAAGAAAGAAAGGTTGAACCGCTGAACCTTGAACCTCAAAAGGCTCAAAGTTCAAAGGTTCAAAGGAGTTTCCCAAAGCCCAAAGGACAAGTGCCCTTGTAGAGGGCAGGGAACAAAAGGATATCTTTTGGAAAGATTTTTTGTGGCAAAATTTCATAAGAAAAATCCTTTAGACAAAATGTCTGAAGGAATTCCTATAAATATTTTGTTTGAAGGAATGCTGAAAGGCCCGATAGAAAGTGGTAAAGGTAGAGGAAAGATTTCTTTTAGACAAAAGTTCTGAAGGAATTCCTTCGAACATTTTGTCCAAAGGATTTGAAGAACAAGGCCAATCAAAGGACCCCAAAGGGCAAGTACCCTTGCGGGGGACTCTCGATGACCATAAAATGGACCATTCTCAAGCCCTGAAGGGACACCTTCCCTTCAAGGGGGTTCCAAAGATATAAATCCAAAGGAATTTTAAAGTTTGAAGAGAAGGTTCAACTGAAGAAGAAAGAAAGTGGTTAAACTAAAGAAGTGATTGAACCAAAGAAGAGATTGAACCAAGGAGCCGATAGGACCGCATGAATAGTTGAACCATTAAACAAATGAACTCTCATGGTTCAAAGGTCCAAGGTTCAATGTGGTTCAAGTGACCAGAAACTAGTGACATCCACATGGATGTCAATTTCAAGTTAATGAAATGCCTATTTATTTTCAAATATGGCACGGGACCTGAAGAACAAAACTCATTGAAGAGCTGAACAAAGACGCTGAAAGAGCTTGTTAAAGGTAAGAAGATAGCTCAAGAGCTCAAATAGTAATAGGAAAGAGGGAAAGATATAGGAAAGACCATAAATATCTATGCAAGATTTATTCTAGTAGGTGGAATAGTCCACCAAGTAGACATCTGAATGCGTAAATATTAAAAGGTGCAGCCCTATTTTTCTCCCTTTGAATAAAAGTGAGTGGACAACTGTGTACATATCTGGAAAATAGACTAGATGACCCATGCTGAAGAGAAGACATTCGAGATGATTCTGTACACCAAAGTCAAGGCCGATGCCCTATTTCAGCATGGCCCCTTGACTAAACTGAAAATGCATTCAAGGCATTAAATGCAGCATGGGCCTTTTCATGAAACAAAGCACCAAGTCTTTCTTGGCTGCTATATATTGTAATCTCTTATTTTATGTAAAAGGGGGGGATATCTCAATTATAAAAGCAAAACTCTACCCAAATTGAAAGGTGATTACTTAGACTTTGAGCTGAGATTGTTAATCATATTTATTTATTTGAATGAGAAAATAAGTGACCTTTCAGACTTTATGCTGGAATAGCTTGTGTTGAGGAAATTATTCTTATGTCTATTTCCTATATGCATTCTTGTCCATTTAATTAAATAAGTTGAACTAGTGGAAGTAATCAGGAAGGTGTCCTAAAGCCAACTATGTGAAGACTTTGAGCTGCCACAATTGTCTTTAGTGTGTGTGTTTTCAGTTTGTTTGTGTAAAGGATCTTGGGATGACTTTGTGCCCCATTGTCCTTCGTATTTCACTCTTTAGTAGTTGAGGTATAGAATTTGTGCTTCACTTCATCCTACTATGTTTATATGTCTTGTTACATTTACCTATCACTACCAGAAAGAATTCTTGCTATTTGCTGCAGACCACTTCTGAAAGAAGAGAAGTGCCTTCAGTATTTTCACCAGGATTTATCCTTTGTCTGTGAGCATCATTTCTAAAAAAAAGAGATGGATGGCGTTGTCCTACCCCTGAGTGTTATTTTCAACTTATATATAGTATATACATAGTATATATAGCACCTTATATTTATAGAGAACCTCCCCTTGATGAGATGAGAGATTTGTCCCCTTTTGATGTGGTAAACCTGCACATTTGGCTGACCAATTTCCTTATACTATGGTTAAATCAACCTATTTTTCCCATCAGTTAGTTGGTGACAAAATATTCACCCAATAAAATATAGCCATTTATTTCTAATAGAATTGACTAAATTTGACCTTTCTACAAATAATAATAAATAATATAAATAAGAACTTAGTTGTAAAATAACTTAAATGAGAAATCTAGAAGTTGTAAACTGAGATAAAGACTAGTCTAAATTTCAAAAGTAAGATATAGGTGTCAAAACCCCTATAGGTAATAGTTCCATAATTATATAATAGCACCATGTGGTACTAGTGTTTGTAGAATTATTTCAAGCTTCTAGGTGCACCTGCGTCTAGGTCTGTCAAGCCTATTCCTACACATGAGTTTTAGATCTTTATAGATGACTTATTTTGACTAATTTTATTTAAAAATCCTAATATTCCATGTTGATATGGAATCCAATTGATATAAGTAGTAAATTATGTTATTAGTTGGGTAAGTTAGACATCCTCAACACCCCACTATGATAAGAGTTACCTACATACCAATGCTTTGAAGACGGATCAATCATGATGTTGTTCTCCCCACCTAAGTGTTGGTGTAAGTGCAAGTGAAGCTAGTATGATTATTAACTTGAGTGTTTTGAATGTACTTGAGATCAAAAATCTAATTAATATGAGCTTAGTAATGTTGTAGATGTTTGTATGTAGAAGTAGGATATAATAGGGATTGATAACCCTGATTGAGTGCAATTTGTTCTAAGTTTATATGTATAATTTGTATCTAATTTCCATCTAGTGGTTAAAGAGATAAAATTAATGTATATATATTTTTCTAGTGGTTTTTTAGGTGTTAAAGGAGGTCTAGGCCAACCCTAAATGGTCTTAGATTTAAATATATCCATTGTTAGAAAAAGGAGGGAAAGGACAACATCACCAAAATTAGGACACTAGCACCATGTGGCACTCCTATTTCTATTACGGTGATAATGTCTAGGTGGTATAACCTAAGGCAAAAAGGGCCAGGTTATGAGAATTAGGGCATGGGACTACTTTATGGATGTCTAGGGATGTTTATGGCCTATATAAAGGCTAGATAAGTGTTAAAATAGGCCCTAAGATAGGTGTAGGCATAAGATAGGGATGGGTGGTCTCAAGTAGCACTCTTAACACTCAAGTGTTATTTTTAGGTGATTACATTTATCCCATTTTATTCTAGAAAAGAAACAAAGAGAAATAACTAGAATAACATAAAACGAAGCATATCTTGACTTACCTAAGAGTTGAATCTCATGAATCTAGATCTGAGTATGTGAAGCATGCTCCATTACATATCTTATAAATGAATTTTTTATAGATTAGTCCTTACTTAAGAGATATCAAAAGTAAATACAAAATTGAGTAAATAATAAAAACTAAGTAAAAATATAAGAGAGAGGAAATGACTGAATACACCTCAATGGGTATGCAAACTAATGCATAAACCTAGTGACAACCTATGTTTATGCATGTATACAATGATCAATCAGTAAATAACTTAAACTTAGCTAATCAATTTATTAATCCAATTTTGACTCCATCATTTTTATCCCTTACTAGTGGATCATGACCTATGAATATCATGGATTGGATTGATGGTGTGTCTAAACCTCTCATGTAGGTGGATTAATAA
Source organism: Torreya grandis (assembly GCA_037957365.1). Lineage (NCBI taxonomy): Eukaryota > Viridiplantae > Streptophyta > Pinopsida > Cupressales > Taxaceae > Torreya > Torreya grandis. The sequence goes on along the minus strand of JARHVA010000772.1, from coordinate 2,969,718 downwards.
CTCAAGTAGACTATGAATCCATCATTGCCTACCCATGTGTATTAGATGCATATGAAACTAAAACTACATGATGTAATTTTAAATGTCTAATTGGAGATGACATCTCTATAGCCACTTGGGTATATTAGGTGTCTTTAAACCACTCATGAATGCCAACCACTACATATGCAATAAGGCATGAATTTGATGTGTAACCTAAAACATGGTGTATAATGTGTGCAATGTAGAGAATAACATGGAGTTTTTCATTCCATTTGATCAATTGGTGTATAAGTGAGTATATAGAAACAATGTGCTACACACATGCCCTCAAATCTAATTATTAAGCATATGGATTCTAGACTAAGTTGTAATAATATATATCTGAGTATCTGAACTAAAATGGGAATGATCATGCTACACATGATGCCCTGAATCTAAATAAAATTATATGAATGTAATCTAGAATGAGCAAAAAATCTTAAATTGTAATCAAATCTATGTAAACCTAAACTATACCTATTTTACTTTTTTGGACAATCTATCATTTTCCAAAACTGAGGCTACTGGATAATAACACCATATCTTGGATAGTAATGTCATGTGGTGATAGTGTTCTAATTTAGGCACTAATGTTTGATTATTCTATTTTTTGTGTAACTATGACTGATATCTATGTCACCATTTCCCATTGTGTTTATTTGAGTCTAAGTTTTATGTGTTGATCCTATGTGTTAAAAATTATACTGTTAGTGCATTCAAAATAGCTTAATATATGTGACAAATCTTTTTGAATGCCCCCTATTTTGAGGGGAGTTATTAAAACTATGAAATAACTATCCTCAAAATAAAAATCTCTATAAAATGTGTGTTAGCTAGAGTATATATGATATTTTAATGATAAACCAATATAATGTGCATACATAACATTAGAAAGTAAGATAATCTAAGCATAAGTTTGTAATTTATGATGTATGTTATATGTAACATTCATAAGGATGTCAAGATAGATATAAAAATGTATATGAACAATAAATTTGAGTAATAATAGAGTATATACCTAGGGTTATGGGGCATGATGTCCATCATGACACCTAATTAGGGGAGATGCATGAGGTCCCTCATGGAATCTAAAATGGAAGTGTGTAACAAGTAAGAGACATGTGTCATGGCCATGACGCATAAAATAAAGCATACATACAATACACATGAGACATGCAAAGTATGATAAGAGGGAATAATACAAGGGACATGAGCACATGTCACTAAATCTTAGAAATTAAAACATACAAGGACATGTTTAATTGTCCATATACGCAAATAATAATCAATTTGACTTAGATCCACATAGAAGTAAATGTTCAAATGTTTGCATACACAATCAAGAATGCACATGCAAGGACATGGGCACATGTCCAAAGCATAAAAATAATGGAAATAATTGGCTTAGAACCATAGAATAATGTCATATTCAAATTCCCTCAAATATAATAAGTATATAGATATAATAAAGTATAAATTAGGAAAGATAGAAATGAAAGTAAGCATGAACATGTAATACAAATCTCTGTAATGTCTAAGATATACATATGTTGAGTATAAAGTAGTATTAGTTGGAAAAAAATTTGAGTAGGTGTAGCATGATCAATATCAAGATACAGCAATGCTAAATCTATGATTTAAAGTTTAGAAAGATGTAACCTAGCAATCAAAACTATGTATAGGATGCCCCCAAATGGGTAAATGTGTCCAATAAAGAACTCATATATCTATGTGTATGCCCCTAGTGGGTAGATAGTATCAAATATGGATTAGTGTAGTGGACCTAAGTCTTATAGCAATCTATGACCACTCAAAAATAATAAGTGAAACATGTATGTATGATAAAAATTGACTATGCTAAGATAGCTAGCATATGTAGTGTCTGAAAAATATAAGATATGTAAACATGGAAATGCATACAATATATATTTTTTTTGTTTTTTGAGTAAGTATTTAAATTTTTTGTATTTTATGGATATAAGCTATGTATAAATAACATGAAAATGAAACTATATACAAGGATTAAAAAATAAGGAAAGTATGTAAAAGAAGGGAGGAACAAGTACTAACTGATGAGTCTCATGGGAGACTCACTATCAATGTGGCCTGTGTCAAAAATAGGAATGGTAATATATCATGCACTATGATTTTTATGTTGTATTTGAATGGTGTTATAGTATTAATATGATTATTTTTTATTTTTGGTATCATAATAACTAGAAATTCTAGTGTTGACTTCTTTTGTATCTAGATGAGTGTAAGGAATTGACTCATACTATGGAATTGACCTTTCTAAATTATGATTTGTAAGATTGATTGTGATTTTTCCCTTTGAAAATGTGCTTATTATATCCATATGGTGCTTTGGAGGCTCTTTTTCTAGAAAGTCTCTTGTGAGAATGATTGTTGGCTTAGCAATTTAAGTTATTACTCTTCTTGTAACATTTCCTATGTATCCAAACTTTTTTCCTTGATAAATTATATCCATGAGTGATTTGCCTTAGGATGTTCAATAAATCCTAAACCTTTTTGACTAACATTATCAAATGCTAGAATAGTAGTGATGTTTTGGGCCTGATTGCCCAAACCTTGACCATGATAATCAAACTGTTGTATATATTTTTGACCAAACCCATACTTATTTAAAAGTTAAGCCTCATTTTGGAGAGGTATATTTTCATATTTTACTTTATTTACCTATGCTTATTATATTATTTATTTCTTTTATAGTGTTTTGTGAACCTTTTTTTGTTTTGAGTTATGCTTTGGTAACTATTTTTGTACTATTTTTGAATTTAACCCTTTTTGAATTTATACATGTGCCATTGTATGTTGTTTGAATGATGTATCATTGTTTGAGTCCTTTGTATCCATCATTTGATGTATTTTCATTTTCAACACTAAACATGAATCAATGTGTTTCCCATGTACTCCATGATATGCACAATAATATATGGATCTCCTCACTAGGTGTAGAGGAGGTAGGCTGATCAATTTAACTTTAATCATTTCCTTTGGTATCTCACTTGAACTCTTATTCAAACCTTTTAATATTTTTGAATCACTTATAATAGATACATTATGTTGTAATTTATGATTTAGATATGAAATAGATATAAGCACCATTTTGTTAGGTGTAGATGCATATATATGATGAACACTATCATATTATGAAGACCTTGTACATGTAATTTAATTTGAAAATAATGTGACCTTTTCACTTGATAAATGATTTTGATTTTATAATTTATATATTATCTTGATCATACTGATAATTTTATCCCTTAGAGTCTCACAAGTGAAAACCCTAATTGCTTTTGATTAAACATGTAAGCACTCACCAGATAGGGGAGAAATGTGGATAGGCTAATTATGGGCATTAGTAACAATAGTATAGGTTGCTTCATCTTATGAAGGAGTGATATCATGGACCTAGTTATATGGAAAGTAGATATCACCCTCATGGAGATAAGGAGGAGAATGAGATTCTTTCCCATGTTGAAGAATGACATTGAAACTTGAAACATAATTATTATCTTATGTACCAAATCCTAAATGTGTGTAAGGGTTTACTTCTTAATGGAATTCCACATAAGATAACAATAAAATTTTAGAGATAGAATGACATATGACATACATTTTAAATCATACAAATCATCATGCACATATGTGTTTGTGTCATCTTTGAATTTATTCTAAATGAAAGGAAATAAACATGCAAACGAAGCTAGAAAACTTTGTATTAAAAAGTGATAAACTTCAAATGTCATTATTATCATGATTTTATGAAATTAAAATGATAGAATAAATATATTTAAAATTCAAATGTGTGTCCTAAAAGGTTATAAATATAAACCCTAGGGTTGTTTAGGGTTAGGGTTTTTGCATTGTTCAAAGTACATTGGGTTCATTAAATGTTTTAACCTTTTAGGACTTAAATGTATGTAAATCATATAATGTTAAAGAGATGAGTATAGTAAATTAGGGTAGAAATATAAAATAAATAAAACCACTGATCTGTAACATAATTAACTATTTAGCCTTTCTCTAAATAGCAATAAATAATATAAATAAGAACATAGATGGAAAATAACTAAAATGGAAGATCCGTAAGCTACAAACAAAGATAGAGGCTAGTCTGCATGTCATAAATAGGATTTAGGTGTCAAAACCCCTCCTACATAATAGTTCCATGTGGTTCTAGTGTCCTAATTTTGACATTAGTGTCCTCTATGCAAAACTATTTTGAGATTTTGGGTGCACCTATGTCTAGGTCTGTCAAGCCTATTCCTACACACACAAGTTTTGTCTTTATGTAAATGACCTATTCTAACTTATTTTATGTGCAAAACCTAATACTCCATATTTCTAGGACATCTAGTTGATATAAGTAGTAAAATGTGTTTTTAGTTGGGTAGGTGGGAGATTTTCAACACCCCATTGTGATGAGAGTTACCTACATACCAATACTCTAAAGAGGGATCAATCCTAATGTATTTCTCCCCACCAAGTTCTGATGTAAGTGCAAGTGAAACTAGTATGGTTGTTGACTTGAGTGCTTTGAATGTACCTAAGACTATAAGTCTAATTAATCTAAGCTTATGAATGTTGTATATGAATGTAATTAAAAGTAGGTTAGAATAGGGATTGATAGCCTTGATTTTGTATAACTTGTTATAATTTTGTATGTGTAATTTTCATCTAATTTCCATATAATGGTTAGAGGGATAAAATTCACACACACACATGCATGCGTGCACACACACACACACACACACACACACACACACTTCTATTCTTAATTTTAGAATATACTCAATTTTTAGTTTGTAGCCTATCATCATGATTATCATGACATATGCCATTTTCTACTTTTTGGTACAAAGTCTTATGGTTTATCTTGCATGCTTATTACTCACCATTTGTATAAAGATGCGCATTAATGTCACTCCTCTCATGGACCATGTTAGAACTCAACTGATTTCACACATGGGTCCACCCTCTCTTCTATCCCCTTCTATGAGGATTATTTTTACATGGATCACTTTTAGTTACATCTGGTTACTATTCAATGATAGAGAGCTAAGATAACTCCTTTTGTTCCACCTCCACAAAGACCAATTGATTACTTTCACTCACATCCCACCTCTATTACTTGCCCTCAAAAAATAGTATATCTTATAGTTTGAGATGTTACTATATGGAATATGATGTCTCCTCATCCTATATAGGAATAATGTAACCCACCATCCCTCCTCATCCCTAAAACACTAAAATAGGACCTAGGGATCAACATAGAAAATTTGATATTGTAGATCAATTAAGAAACATATTGACTAAGATAATTATATGTAAAGGTAAATGTAATTTATCTATAAATCAATCCTAGCTTAGAAAAGATAAATCCTACTTACACTTTTTATTATTGATACATTGGATATTCAGGGTCATGACCAAGATGGATCTACTAGACCTAGCCAAGGAATCTCCTACCATAATAAACTCACTAGGGAGGGTTCTAAAGCCTCTAGTAAATCAAAATTATGCAATAACCCTAAGTAGGTCCTATGTTTTTATATTCATAATATATGAATGATAAAAGTAAAGTCTAATCTAGTGCTCACCAAATCTTGTGGCACAAAATGGGGATTAGTAAACATAAAAGTAAACATGCATAATATAATCCTAATTAAGCTATGTATAGGTAAAAACCTAATGCATGGAGAGAGAAATATATTTAAAAGTCATTACTTATACTACTTCTATCTACTAAAAAAGAAGAACAAAGTTAGATATACTTATCTTGAAGGCAAACCCATTGAGACTCAATCTCTCATTTGCCCAAATGTGCTTTGCAAAACGTTATTATGGTTTGTAAGGATCATTAAGAAAGGCCAAATCATCCTCAAATTTTTCATAAGATGATTGTTATCCAAGTAGAAAACTTAAGCTAAAATTCTTCAAGTAGAATGGAAGAAGAGAATATTTTAAAGAAGCACAAATGAATAATTAACTCTTATTGTCTTTAAAAAATAGTAAATCAAATGTGTTTATATAGTTTAATCTAACCCTAAACCTTTCCAAAAATTTAGTCGACAAGGTTGTCCCAATCAACTCTATATCATTATTGATAAAAATAAATTAGATATTAGTCTAAGTTAGTAATGGGTTAAACTAGACCCTAAATGAGTTTTATCTATTAGAGTATAGGGTTGATGGAGCTAAAATTGTATTTTAAACTATTGGAAAGGGTTTTTAAGATAGGGAATATCTAATGAAAGTGGTAATATTTTAAAGAAAAAATAATTAAAATTAAATGACTAAAAGGGAGATAGCTAAAAAATTAAATGTATGTGTACCTTAAATTACCCTTATCACTAGATGGTTATCTGATATGTTTGTAGTTTTGACTATGGAGAGTATAGATACTAATTTTGACAAACCTAAGGATACAAAACTAAAGAGCAAAAAAATATATAGGAAAGTCAATATAATTGATGTGGTGTAGAAAAGACATAATTATAAATTTGGTTAGTTGTGGTAATAAATGTTGAGTTAGGACCAAATGACCAAGTCAAAATTTTTAGAATAAATTGGTAAACAAAAACCCAAGGCTACTAAAGACTAAAAAATTCAAATAAATAAACCTTAAGGAAGAAAATTAAACTCACCAAATCAAACCAAGGATATATGTCAAAAATGATAATCAAACATCAATGTAAAATTAGTAACAATACTTAAACAAAGATGAACAAATAAAATGGTAAAACAACAGTGATGAGTGAGAAGTAATAATCCTTACATAATCATGAATGGAAAAAATGCATAAAAAAGAAAACAACATAGGTTAGTGAGAAGTAACAAGCCAACCTCACTCAACAATGGAAAAATAACATGAAAGGAAAAATAGACTCAGGTGTCCAAAAAAGTGATACAACAATAGAAAATGGTAAAAGAAAGCATGCCAAGTGGAGTAATGTAAATCCAAGGTATAAAGAAAATAATCCATAGTCACTCAAGCATATTTTTTTGTTCCAAGGATAGATAAAACTAAAAAAAAATAGTGCTAGCATGTTTTTGAGATATGAAGGAGAGGGAATAGAGACTTGGGAAAATAGATTTAGAATCACAATTACTTGTAAAGGGGGGAAATGAAATGGGTGGAGGGGAGAATGAAGGAAAAAACAAGGTAGAGGAACTCTTTATAAGAGGACTTTTGACATTAAGGACTCTTAAGAACTTCCCCTAGCCACACAAATATTACGTCAATAAATAAAAGATGTAGATCATCCTATGAAGGCTATATACATGAAAATTAAAATACACCTACCTTCCAATAACGTATTTCCCATTCTTGAGGACCCCTTATGGAGTTTTTGATCTACTATGAAGATTGGGTACTTGCATGAGAATTTAGGTATCACCATAAAGTTTGTTGAATTCTCCTATTCCAATATATTTTCCTACCACACCTTAATGGACCTTATCTCTGTCATGAGGCTAGATATGGAATTTGAGATTTGATTATAGATAAGACATGTGCTTGTAATCACATTTTTTGGTCTGATTTTGACTTTATATGTTTCCTTTTATATCATTTCACTTTATTTTAAATGATTTGGATTTTAAATTTTTTGATGGATTTTTCTATTCCTCCTCCATACATATTCAAAAAACTAAACATGGGTGTTAAATATGACTATCATTTGAAGACTTTTGGTTGCTAAGAAATAGAACTTAGAGAGCATGGTGTCTAAGAGTCTTGTTAATGTAGGTGAAATAAAGGTTCTATCTTGACTTTGACCTTGGTTTATCTAGAGTAGAATGAAAGGAAAGGAAATTAAGAGGAATGAAACATGAAACAATTAAAATTAATTAAAATCACAAAAAATGTGATAAAGGGTGAAAAATGGATACAATTATAGTAAAGTGTGATTCTTTATCATAATAATTAATGAAGTGTAGGAAAAGATGCTAACACTTTATTGTTGTACAAATTTTATCTACAAAATAAGTAAAAGCTAAAACTAAGAACAAATGATCAGACACATGTAACCATTGCTAAGCATTCTAGACAAAGAATACTAAATTTAAAATGGTGATTTCATGAGGAAGGCCCAGTCCTATCTATGGTCTTACACTTTAACTCATAAAAGAGAAAACCCAAGAGGGTGCACAAATCATGTGAAAACTAAAATGAGAAAGATGGTATTTGGGAGGAAGGCCAGGTCCTATCCATGGTCTTACACTGTAATTCAAAAAATAAAAACCCAAGGGATATAAAAATCATTCAAAAGAAACAAGTGAAATAAAATAAAAAGGAATTCAAGAGTAATACCAGGTCCTATCTATGGTTTTACAATGCAACTCATGATAAAAAGAAACCAAAGGACCAAAAAGAAAGAACTAAGGTTTGTGAGAAAAAAGACTATTGCACAGGGTGAGACTCATGTAGATATCTTGAAAAAAGTGTTAGAGAGATAACATATATAAATAATGATAATAAATTAAATATTTAGGTAAAATGCTTCTTTAAAATTATGCATTGGTGGGCTCTTTGAAAGTATGGCCTTCATTAGTTTGAAGGTGATAGATGTTAGGACCAAGGTTGTATTTTATTAAGGGCCCCACCATTTTTGGGAGTATTTAAATTCTTTGTCATGAGTGTACTATAATTTAATGACAAGATCACCAAAATCAAAAGTGAAAACTTTAACTCTTTTGTTATGTTATTTGTCAATGCAGGCTTTATATTGGTGATTATGTTGTAGATCAAAAAGATACTGTTCATCAACAAGATCACTAACATGAATGCCATATTCATGAAATTATTCATTGGGTATGATACCATGAATAGATATACAAATATATGGTATCTCAACTTCTAATGGGAGAATGGATTCATAACCATAAACTAGAGAAAATGGTGTTGCCCTAGTGGTAGTGCATATGCTAGTGCGACAGGCCCAAAGAGTGGGATATAGATGAAGATGTCAATCTATGCAAGTGTCACAAATTATAATTTGGATAATTTTATTAATTATTTTATTATTAGCCTTATCCATTACATTGGGGATGGTAGGGTGTGAAAAATTTGTGATTGATTTTGAATTTAACATAGAGCTATTTAACATCTTTATTTTTGAAATTACCATCATTGTTTGAAATGATAGTATGAGGAACACCAAAGTGGAAAATGATTTGGTTAAGGATGAATTTATCAATGGTGGTTTTGGTGACATTTATGAGTGTCATGAATTTGACCCATTTGGTAAAATACTTGGTAGCCATGACAATATAGACATGCTCATCTTGTGATCTAGGTAGTTTACCTATGAGATCTAATCTCCACATTAATGATGGATAGGGAGACTCCATATAGTGAATATCAGATGGAAGTGAATGGATTACATCATCATGAATTTAATAGGGAATACACTTTTTAGTGAACTTGATGACATCCTTTTCAAGAGTGGGCAAAAAATAACCCTTATGTAAGTATTTATAGGCTATAGCATGTCTGCTATAGTGGCCATTGCAAATGCCCTCATGTGCTTGTTCAAGGAGAGGAGGGACCTCTTATTTTAAACATAATAGAGTAGGGTACCTTTAATGTTGTAATAATAAAGGATGTTATATCAAAATACATATTTAAAAGGTTGTTTGTGAATTCAAATTTTTCATAAGAATTAGTGTTGGGAGGATAGGTTTGATGTTTAAGGTATTGAATGATGTCTCTATACCATAGGATTTATCAGATAGTAATATCCTCAATGTGGTAGATATGTGAATCTCATGGTTGAATGGAATATGGGGAATTTATTATTTAGATAATAACAGTATAATTGATAAGAACTTGGTGCAAATGAAATAAAGATGTTGAAGAAGTAAGTGAATCAATGATAAAATTTTGATCTCAAGGGATGAGCTTGATGGTAAAATAAGTGATTTTTTTGGAAAGGGTAATGGCTATTTTATGATAATCAATGATATTTTCACTTTTGCATTGATAATCACCATTAAATTGGTGGTAGATGAGTTGCGAGTCACCCAAATCATGTAGAAATGTAATATCTAAAATAAGGGCTGCTCTCATTTTTAGGATTAAAGCTTCATATTCAACCATGTTGTTAGTGACATCAAATGTATGAAAAAATTCTAAAGGGATAATTTTACTAAGAGAAATAGCGAGCATACAACCTACCCTAGCTCTTTGAAGTTATTTGGTACCATCAAAATAAAGGGTCCAAGTATCTTCATGTAAATTGACATTAATGTCAGCAAGTTATTTGATGACTACTTTAGATTTAGTAGTATTGGGAAGGATTTAAGACTCTTCTAAATTACTTGCTTCAAGATCAGAATTGAAATTATGAAAGTAATATCTAATAGATATGACTTGATTAAGACCTTCAATATAGAGGATATTATCATCCATAAGACTATATTGAAGGTGGTCGATAGCTGGTATAGGAGCTCTTGTGAGTTTATTGAAAATGCTTTGTCATTTGACATATTTTTGCATAATAATGCAGAGATCAAATTCTATGAGAAGGACCATCCACTTGCCAATTTTGTCTCTAGGAAGAAATGTTTTGGATAAGAAGTGATGAAGTGGATCAGAATGGATGATAATGTAAGTTGTTTGATGAAGCATATAATGCTAGAGCATTTTTAGTTGTAAAATATATGACAAGGCAATCACATTCTAATTTTTTTAAACATTTTTCATAGTCAATGAGGCCTCAAATGATATAATAGATGACATACTCTCTTCAGATATCATCTTATTAGGCAAGCATTGCCCCAACTGATAGAGTGTGGAATAAGTATATAAGATCAAAAGATGATCATTAGAAAGTGGATGAAGGGTAGGTAGGTGAATCAAAGATTATTTCATATTATCAAATACTTTTTTGACAAGGACCCATCCATTCAAGGGAATTACCTTTATTTAAAATAGATTTAATAGAATAGATGTGTTAAGTTATTATGCGGATACTCCATGTTATTAACCCAATTTTGACAAGGTAAGTACGAATATCTAAAATAGAATGAGGGATGGGTATGTTGACAATGGCATTGATATTATTGAGATCAACATCAATGACACAAATAGAGACTAATAACCCTAAAAATTTTATAGATGTGATGCCAAAGACGCATTTTAAGGGATTAAGTCTAACTTTATATTTGATGAAGTGATCGAAGATAATATCAAGATTAGAAAGATGATTTTTATAGTTCTTAGATTTGGAAATTAGTTCATCCACATAGGTTTCCACAATCTTATGGATAAGGTCATGGAAAATGTGGGTAATTGCACACTAATAGGTAGCTCTAGTATTTTGAGGCTGAAGGGCATTTTAACATAACGATAGGTTCCCCATTTTAGGGTAAAATTTTTCTTATTTTGATCTTAGAGGGCAATGTGAATTTGATTATATCCCAAGAAACCATCCATAAGGGATAACATCTCATATCCATTAGTGGAATAGATGATGGCATATATAGAAGGTAAAGGGAATTTATACTTGGGACAAGCAAGATTGAGATTATAAAAATGGATACAAATGTGGATGACATTGGCGACTTTTTTCTAAGCAAGGATAATTTTTGAGACCCATTCTGAATAGTCCATAGGATTAATAAATTTAGCATTGAGAAGTTTAATGATTTATTTATGGCATAAATTGGAAAAAATTGGTGTAAATTTCCATTATTTTTTCCGCATGGGTCTAGGATCAGGATAGGTAATGATATTATGCACCATGATGCTAGGATCAATGTTAAGCATGTCTTCATACTACCATGCAAATGTTTCATAATATTTATCAAATAATAAGCTAAATTTATCATGCTTAGTTGGTGTAAGTTTTTGAAAGACTATGATTGGTCAAGGGCATGATGGGGTACCATATTTGATTCTGGTAGTTTCCTCGATAAGCATATCATTTTTGCCTTGGAAATGATATGGCACATTAGGTAAAGCGGAAATGGGATTTGTTTTAGGATCAATACTAGTGATGAAGTTATTAAAATGAGGGGATTTTTGCTTAAAATTCCCAAGTTTATGATGTGTCGAGGAAGTTGAGGTTCTCAGGCATGAAGCAATTTAAGAATATCTTCATCACTAGGCAAAGTGGGAAGAGGACCATAATACTCGACATCTAATTCAAGAACAGTAATTTTTTTATCATGTCAATCATATTCAAAATGTATTTGAGATACATTTGTGGCCTTGGCATCTAATGTAATCTCAAGAGTAGGTGGAGTATAATAAGAAGGTTGATCTGGTGTGATTGGTTTATTAGTAGTATTATTGAAAGGGAAAAATTTGGATGGAATAATTAGTTTTGTAGGAATAAGAGATGCAAGAAGCTCCAGAGGTTTGAAAGGTAAGATTTTTTCTACCTCCTAAGGAGTATTAATAAGTGGATAATTAGTAGGAGGCACATGACCTTTAGGTGTTGATTCAAAATTGATGGAAATGGTATGAACATCATGATTGAAGGCATGTAATTGAGCTAAATTTTTTTGATATTTTAAATTATCATCATAGGTTGGATAAATTATACATGCTTGATATTTGGGAGGAACTTCAGAAAGGGAGATACCTAGATAACTAAATTTATGTAGAGACATGATTAAAGGATATTGGAATAGTTTGACCACTCCATAATCATTACATTTTAAGTCATCTTCAGTGTAAGAGGCTTCTTGAGCATTACATGGAGAGGGGAAATCTATGATTTCATCTATGAGAGGGATGGTGTAATCATGAGGTAACAAAGAAGGAAGAAGCCACTCTAAGATGTAAGGAGGTAGCTTGGTAGTGTTTCAGGTATTTTTTAAATTATTAGGCTTATCATCATCTGAATTAGCAATAGTGGCATGTAAATTTAGATTTATGTTGATGAAGTCAGGTAAGGGGGCACTATTGATTGTTGGAATGGTGGGAATTCAATATTGAGATTTAGGATTTTGAAGTTGAATACTCCAAGGTTTGGGATCAGCCTCACGCATATATCTTTTGTCATTATTAAGGAATTTGATACATTGGCTACCAAAAGGGGTAATATCCCACATTCTGTGAGTTCATGGGTATCCTAAGAGTATATTGTAAGATATTGATAAATTGAGGACCATGAGATTAGTTTAGATGGTCTTAGGTCCAATCATACGAAGGAGCTAAATAAAACCAAGAGGTTTTTTATTATTATTTTCAAATCTATGACATGTTAATCAAGTTTGTTTGAGATGATATTTATTATATTCAAGTTATTCTATGATCTCACATTAATACTAAACCCTTCATATACTAGTAATTTATGAATGAGGGTGGTATTATTGGTTATTTTAAGGAATAAGTATGGATCACTGACTCAAAAGAAGATCTCATCAATAATCATGTCTTCTTTGAGGAACTTTATGAAGGGTTTTAAAGAAGGACAAATGGATTCAATGGTATGCACTTTGATTGATTGAGCCTCATGAGAAGATGGTTCTCATTATAAGGGACATGGATCTTCAATTTTTTGAAGTTATTGCATGAGGAACTTGTGATGATAAAGAGAGGTGCCAGATAACTCCATAAGAGGAATATTTCAAGTCATAGAGTTAAGTTATTTTAAGAAGTTCCAATGGGATTTGTAAGAAGAACTAGCACAAGGCTTAAAAGGTAAATTAGATTTGGGAGGAATAAAAGTGGTTGGGGGTTTGGAAGGAGGAGATGGTTCCTCATTAGTTTCTAAACCTATGTGAGTGGTTTTAGTATCTTTGATGAGTTTCTCTTCCAAAGATGTTTTTTTAGGTTTATTGATAGGATCTCTGTGACTAGGTTTTCATCATTAATTAACCTTAGCCACATTTACATATTGATAGTTTTTATAATATTGGTCATAGTCAATGTCAATGGAATAAACATCCTTATTGGCTTATTCAATGTTGGATGAGGAAAAATATTTTTGATTATTAGAAGAAGAATATTTGGGAGCTTGTCATTTTTGAGAAGCGGTGTTGTAATCTTGATGACATAATCGAATCATGCTTCATGATTGAATGAATCACCAAGCATATAGAAGACAAAAAAAATTGTGATCCATCTACATGTTTCATGGGAGTGATTAATATCAGCATAGAACCAATAAAATTTATTAGTTTCATACCATTTAGGAGAGTTATTAGGATAAGTAAATGGTTTAGAGGGCGTAAAAAAATGTTTCATTTATTACACAGTTAATAGTGTGTGAAAATATGGAGGATTGTTAGCTTTGGTAACTCATAGCTTGGTTAGAGGAGGATTTCCAATTATTGCATTAGAGGAAAGTTGAAAATATCCTTTAATGATTTTGGTATTAGGTTCAAACTATTTCATTAAGTTGAAATTTGAGAGATTTATTGAGAATTTGAGGAGCAAAAGTTTGAACCTTATATTGAATTGAAGGAGTTAATGAACTTATAAAGAGTTTTAAAAAATGATCATCATTCAAATTATGATCCACCTTATTGGCCAAATATTTACATCACTTGATAAAATCATGATATGATTAAGTGGGAGATTCCTTAGCATTGATGAAATGGCTAAGACAATTTTTGGTAAGATCATTGTGTTAAAACTCTTTAACTAGAGGATTGATTAAATCCTCAAGTTTCCATATGGAATGTTGGGGAAGTTGATTGTACCATTCAAATACATAAACAGTGAATTTTTTAACTAGAATTTTAATTATGGTGAAAGTATTAGTTTGGATCCACTCCTTATAAAGATTTCCAAATGCCTTAAGAAAAGATGCAGGGTCTTTTGTCCCATCATACTTAATAGTTGGATATATGCACCAATATTAATAGAAATAATGAAGGGGCATAAAATCTCTTTTTGAATGTGTTGGAGCATATTATTGTTTATGATAGGTTTGGGGATGACATTTCCCATGACATCTCTAAGAGGAGGAGGAATAAATTTTTGATTATTTTGAGGGAGAAGAATGGAAGGCTGACTATCCATATTGATCAAATGATGTTGAATTTGAATAATTTGAGAGGTGTTAGATGTTTACATTATGTTACTTTATTGCACTATTTTTGTAAGAATTTGGGTTGTGTTAATTGGTGGTTTGGTATTTTCAGGAGGATTCCCAAAATTGGTATTAACAGGAGGGTTATTAGGTGGTGTATTGCTTATGGGGTTATTGGATAGACTTGTATCAATTTCCCCCACAATGTGATGATATGTTTGAAGTTGGGAATTATCTTGATAGGTATGGAAAGTATTTTATCCACCAATCTCTTCTTATTGTATGATTTGAACCATGTTGAAATTAAAAGATGAGAGAGGAGAAGAAGTACTCCAAGAGTGAGGATTCTCTTTAGAGGTAAATAAAGGAAGAAAAGAGTAGCCCATATAGTATCTAAATGGATTTTGGTTGTCCAAGAGTATTTTGATAGGGTATTTAATTATATTTGCTGAAAGAAACATATATTAATAAAAAAATGAAAATTAGGGATAGAGTTAGCTAAACAAAGAATAGAGTTGGCCAAGTAATGAAAAAAGTCAGCCAAATAAGGAATAGAGTTGGCCAATAGGTATAAATGGACTAGGTCAATAAAGTAATACCTAATTAGATATAAGATGAAAAGATTACATATTTGCATGGGTTTATGTTGTACTATTGAATAGGGGATAAAATAGAGAGATAAGAATACATAGTTGTGTAGGTCAACTGTGTACTATAGACAGGAAAGTGAAGAATAACTTATGAGAGATTGTATCAATCAAGACAGTCATTTACTAAAAAAAAGGGACATTTTTGCAAGATAATATGAAGCAATAATTAAAGCAATCACATAAATAATTTTATCAATGTGACTAATCCAATTGGGACACACAACACAAACCTTGCATCAACACTAGCCAATGCAAATTTTTTTAATACAACACATAATGATCAAAGATCAAGAATCAACTAAAAATTAAATGCTAACTAGTTGATCATCCTAAGTTTTATTAAGCTATAATAAAGTATAATTTTAGTGTGATAGGTAAGTTGGATAAAATAAGGTTAGTTTTAGGATGTTTGGGTTGAAAGGGATTTGTATTAGTGATGGTAATGGATTCGTATTGGGTCCTACCCCCTCAGTTCATAATCTCATAGTGATAAGGGTGTTAGGTTATTTTCTAATAAATACCATCAACCACATATTTATACTTGTCCATAAAACCAAGTCAACTTCCCCCTTGTTGATGAAATCCAAATAGGTAGGCCTTAGGAAGATAAATTTTTAATGATTTTTTAATGTAAAGTGATTTGGTAGTGTGTGTAAAATAGTAAAATAGTTTAACTAAAATGGTAATTTGAAAAACCACATATTTAAGCTATGTGAGTTACTCTAAGCATGAAAACAACTAAAAAATAAAGGTGAATTAATTACTAGGATGTAGATGTTAATTACTTAATTAATTATAGTACATACTCAGTTCAAAAAACACTATATGTAAATAGTATAGAACAAAGTTGATTATGTTGCTACTATTCTAAAAAAAACAAGGTCTTTTAAGAACAAAGTCAAAAAATTCAATTATGTCTTTTAGAAGTAAGTAGACTACATAGTTAAGTTGATCAGGTGTTGGATGTAGGGTTACAATTTTGTAGACTGTAAACTTGTGAAGAATAAAATTGAAGGAAGAACTGAAATGATAGAGAAAATTTAAAGGAACTTTGGTAGGATTAAAGATGTTTTAGCTTGAAAATTTTATGCTAAGATGTTCAAATGTTGATTTCAAAATTATGCCAATTGGGTCGACTACTTCAACCAAGTTTGCAAAACCTTGTGTGTTGAATAAGAGATAACAAATAGAGTCAACTTGTTTGACAGTGTTTATTGACTTGTATGTCAATAAAAAAGACATAGAATATAGATTTGCTTTGTTTGACTATGTATGCTAATCTAGAACTGAATAAGAGTATTGTGTCAAACTACTTGATCTAGTAACGTATAATTCATGAAGACCTACATAGACATAATATATTCATTTTGAAGTGATTATATGTTAAACTTATGCAAAAAAATTATAACTATACCAAGTGGTTTGATACAATACTATAAATATAGAAATATATAAATGATGATAAAAAATGATGGAATGAAAGAAAAATTAAAAGGTTTAGATTCACATTGGGTTCACTAAAATGTATGCAAAGTGAAATATAATTGATCTATAAATCAATCCTAGATCTAAGAAGATAAATCTTACTTACACTTTCGATCGTTGATCCATTAGATATTTGGGGTTATGACCAAGATGGATCTGTTATACCTATCCAAGGGATCTCTTACCATAATAAAATCACTAGGAAGGGTTCCAAATCCTCTAGTCAAGAAAAATTATGAAATAACCCTAATTAGGTCTTATGATTTCATATTCACAATGTATAAATGTGTTTTATTATTTTTGGGAAACTATTGTTTAGTTCCTAAATAATAAGGGGTCTAAAATAAGGGGAACATTCTAACCAAATATAGTAAAATATAGGTTTTGGATAATTTAATTAAATTAATTGCATAAGGAGAGAGAAACTTATCTGAAAATAAGTCAAAGTGGATGATTTAGGAGTTAGAATTGAGATGCAAGACTAGAACACTATCTAAAATATGGATCTAACCTTCATTCTATGATTGGACAAGAGTGCTAAAAGTGGATAGGAGTGGCATCAGTGATGTAGTCCACCTCTATCACTTTGTCCTAGAGATATGATATTTTTAGATTTTGTTCACCACCTTAGTGTGAGATTATATACAAAATTTTGGAGGCTAGAAATTAATAAAGATCACTATAGGTCCATTTAAATCTCAAAACCCTATATCTATCTACACATATGCAAACAAAAAATGCAACAAAAGTAAAAAGGGAAAACCTAGGTTAGAGAAATAATGATCACATGATATAGATTCCTTGATATCTTGATCACTAACTACATCAACTCTCAAGCTAAGGTCTCAGATCAAATGTAGTTATCCTTTAGGGAACATGCATAATCAATGCACATGATAGATGCAAGAATGAATTTTACCTAGGCCCTTACTTGATCAAGAATGCAAGTCTTTGTGTGATGTAGAATAGTGAGCTATACTATTGACTAATTTTTATTATGTCTAATGTGCCAAAGTAGTAAGTGCTAGATATAAAATACCTTTTGTAGTTATTTATATAGGAGACTATTTATTTTGAATTTGGGAGATTTATTTGCATTTGGCCAATATAAGAAAACTTAGGGATGAAGCTAAGAAAGGGGTTGGCACTCAACTAGTGAAATAAAATGACTATTGAAATTAAAAATGACCTTGTACAAGAGTGCTAAAAATGAACACTAGTGGCACAAATATTGTAGTCTAACCCCAACGCTCGTGTCCTATAGTCTCGAGACCTAGGGGGATGGAAAGAAGATAGAAAACCTAACCTAGCTAAGGTGGAATGACTATTTTAAAGGCTTGAGATGACTGGGAATAGGTAAAAAGGTGACTCAATCATAAAAAAGGACTCAAATGAATAAAATGAAAGAAATGGCTACATGTGAACAAAGCTCATATTCTCCAGTTAGAGTTTCTTATGAAAGGACTATGAAAAGGCATTATATGTGTGGTTGCTTGAAAAATTTAGGGTGTAAACATTTTCCCCCATTTTATTCTATTGATGTGATGAAATGAAGTATCAAAATAAAATAAAGAAAAAAATTCATACCTAAACCTACCTGCATGGAGATAAGTGTCTTGAAAAAGGGTCCAACTCACTTCTTAGCCAGGGAAATGGATGGAGAGATGAATAGTGCCTAGAGAAAGAAAGAATCATTGAAATGGATGCCCCTTATGCTAAATATAAATATGGAATCCATGTAATCATGGATAAAGAGGGAAATGATTACCCCCTATGTTAAATCTAGATAGAAATGAGAAATTCTCAGAGGCCCAAAACCAATGTCTATCATCTATCCCACATAAACTCATGTAATCTAGAATGTAAAGAATCTATATAATGTGAAGAGTAAAATCTATCATTTCCCCACTCCAAATATATGAACTAGAACTGAGAAATGCTTAGAGGCCCAAAACCAATGTCTATCCTCTACCCTGCACAAACTCATGTAGTCTAGGTCTGGGTAATGCTATGAACCAACTGCTATAGATGGTCATATGATCCAACTTGGTGATAACCTAGGTATAACTAGATGTAATCTAAAACTCTAGTGAATGTGAAAGAATAGAATATCATGTCTTTCCATTCTACTCTATATAATCTTGGATGATGAAGAACATGAACATATGTGTTATGCCCCTAAATCTAATATGTGAGTGATGCATATGTATAGTCTAGAAATCTGTATAACCACATGTGAAATGGCATAGCATGCCATGACCCATGTGTAAAAATGGAGATAAAAAACTGTGCTCTATACTATGCCTATAATCTATTATCTACTCTTGTAACTATGCCATGCTATATGAAGCTATATGTGTGAGATGTGTGGTAATGTAAATGCCCCAAAATCTAGTATCTGAGTCTAAATCTATAGCATGAATTCATATAATCTAAACCATTGTATCTAAATAGTCTATATATCTATAAGCTAAAATCATTATGGATCCATATGATCTAAATCACTATATTTTAATAGTCTATGTATCTATAGACTAAAGGTATATCCCCCTAAATGTCCTAAGTAATGTTGAGTGACCCATGTATTCTAAATCACTATTTATTTTGACCATTTTAAATAGAATCTGGTAATTTGAATACTGGAGGTGTAAGAACCATGTTGAGTAACCCATGTAGTCTGAATCATTGTATATTTTGACTGATCTAAGCTAAACTTGATAATCTGACTATTAGAGGTGTAAGAACCATGTTGTATCCACTTATGAGAGTGGATGGATTATGTTGGGTAAGTGTAAGAATAGGAATAATAGGAATAATTCCCCCATTTTGGGGATAGGGATGGGATCTCATGATAGAGGAGTTTGAGCCAAAAGTTATGATTAGTGGTGTAATGATAAAATCAAGGTTGGTATATTTTGAATTGATTGAGAAGTTTCTTGATTGATTAGACTGAGTTGTTTGAAATTTGAAGGAGCTTTTTATTGATTAAGACTAAGTTGTATATCTAGATATAAAAGAGGTATAGTTATGTGTGTGTCATGGTAGGAAGATGATGTAGTAAGAGAGAAAATCTTGTGTGATGTTAAAGGTATTGTTTTTATGATCGTGACACAAAATGGTATGTAAAACAAAGATACAAGGTTCAAGTTATAAGGAAAATGGTATTTTGCTTTGGATGAAAAAGTTGTTTGATATAGGAAAATTGGCTTGATTTTTGATTCATTTGCACATTGACTAGTTTTAGATTTGGAGATATAGAGTGAGAGATATGTTAAGGATATGAACACCTGCTATGACTTATTTTGAGTAGTTGGTAGCTTAGGTAGAGGCTGGAAGTGATGTTAGCCTAGTGACTAAGCTTAATGTTTGATTTTTGCCTATTTATAAGCTTGGTTTTATGCTTTTGATATGTTTTAAGTAGCCTAGGAAACTTTTAACTAGTTCTAGAGTTCTTATCCCTCCTCTAGTACTATTGTCTAGGCTCCAACACTACTATCTAGGTTACCACACTCCTATCTAGCACTATTATCTTGTACTTAGCATTGTTGTCTTAGAGGCTAGATTTTCTAGGATACTACTTGGTTTATTATTGTGTTTTTTATTAGCTATTGATTTATCATGGTGAACTTATGTATATGTTTTTTTTAGTGTTTTTTAAGGAGAGGTATGAATGAGATAATTCCAGTGAGGTTAGGTTATAGAGACACTATGTTTATTGCCTTTATCAGCTGATGAGAGAGTTGTGATGGATAAAACAGGGTTGGGTCATGTGTGTGACGTAGGCCCTATGTAGTGGGATAGGTATTTGATTACTACCTTATGTGAGAGGTAGAATGTAGATATGTGTACTTTATAGTTTCCTACTAGGGAGACATTTGTTAGTTAGTAGACATCAGGTGACTGTAGACACCAAAATTGTGTCTAACCCTTGGTCATTCTCCTTCTTGGTCCCTTTCGAACTTAACCATGCCTAACCTATGCTTTATTAATTTAAAATACCTATTTTAAATTAATAATTCCTCCTTGCCACCTCACCCATCACACCTCACCTCTCCTCAGATACCTCTCCTTGGATTCCTCCATCACCCCATGCCAAATCTTAAATGCTTAAACCCTATTTCATTCCTCACACTAGCTTCTCACGCTCATTTAACCCACCTTCGACCGTTTTCCCATGACCCGCTGACCTCGGCAGATGGGAAAATGGACAAAAGGCTATTTTTAGCCTTTTTACACATCTTCTAGCCATTGACGTCAGTCAACTGTCGACTGCCATCAGCGGTATTTTTGACATTGATTGCCTTCAAAATAGCATTCTGCATTCAGAATGTGGATCTTTTTCCAATCTTTCGATCAGCCAACCTTCCAATCTTCTGACCTCTCTCACTCCCTCTCTCCCAAATGCACAGCAAGCATCACAGGGTACATGTACTCTACATCAGTCACTCCACTCTACAGGTAGTCTTCTACATCAGCAGCATCAGCAACATGTCTCTTACACTTCTTCTTCAGTAGGCAAGAGGTAAGTATTCTTCTTTTGTTTCATCTCAATATTTCAGAATGCTTTGATAATCAGTCCCCATTTGCTACTTCTAAGTGCTATGAACTAGACTCGACTATCAACCAAACTAGACTTGACTTCTTCTTGGAAAGGCTGAGAGGCCTTCCCCATGTCCTTATCCCTTTTTTAGCCACACTCTTTGCCCTACAAACCTAGCACAAACCTTGCACAAACTCTTAGACTACCACAGACCATTTTGCAGACCATTCCATCGACCAAAGACCAGGCCTGAAGCTCATCTAAAGCCTCATTTCCATGACCAACACCAGCCATCAGACCCATTGCCCCTACCGACGTCGGCAGACTAACCGACGTTGGTGACCTTGACCAACCGACACCGGCAGACTAATTGATGTCGATGACTATGGAAGACCGACAATAGAATACAGGTAAGCTTTATCTTTATTTCTTTTGTTTAGTCTTTCACCATTTCTTTCCTTTATCAGACATTCTTTTTATCAAAAGTGGACTGTCATCCCTCAAAGAAGTCTTTGCACTTCCGGGATCAAGCTTTTGCTTGACAGCCCACCATCTATCTATCTAACGCCTTCTTTGTTTAAGTCTCTTTCTTCTACCGGTGTCATCCTCCACAGCCAAAGAGGAGTCCCTACAACGTCTAGATAATGGTGCGTAGACCTCATCTAGGTATGTACAAACCCCTAACCATTATCTTAGTTTCTTTCATCTCTTTTGAATGTGGAAAATTAGAAAACTTGTTAGAAACATTCTGGCACGCCCGGTGGGACCCTAGGAGTTTTCCTTGGGTTCATACTTTTTTCTTCTAAACAAACTTTTCATATAGGTGCATTAGGTCTCTTCTTGCATTTTTTCCTTCTATCTCTTCCAAAAGACACCATTAGCAAAGTTAAAAAGAATCCTTCTTTTTCTTTCTTTCTTACATCTTAGACTAGTAAAAGTCATACTCTTCAACCTCTTCTCACTTGTCTACATATGAACACACAATTCAATTTGGGCTTAAAATACATTGCACTTCATTTTTGCCTGAAATGCACATTTAGCT
Source organism: Torreya grandis (assembly GCA_037957365.1). Taxonomy (NCBI): domain Eukaryota; kingdom Viridiplantae; phylum Streptophyta; class Pinopsida; order Cupressales; family Taxaceae; genus Torreya; species Torreya grandis. The sequence continues at coordinate 2,946,963 of JARHVA010000772.1, read as the reverse complement.
CTCACATCTAGTAATTAAAAATGCATCATGAATAAAGCGTAGGCCACTTATGTTACACATCCAAACCACTTGCACAAAATCAAACATCTAAACACACCTGAGACAAGGTCCGACTAGGATTTCATCACCTAGCGGATACCTTACCCTTCTCGGTGATCCCACTTGGACTTCACTACCAAGGGGAAAGCCCACTTTGTTCTCTGGCAGAGGATAATCTCTAGGGGAAGTATATACTATCTAAGCGAGACCAACTTATCACCGGGCTCGTGAAGTGAGGGGAGCTTGTTCCTTAGCACTAGGCCACGTACAGAACCTAACACAGATCTTGAGCACCGAAACTAACCTAAAACCAACCTTAGACAACCTCTTCTAGGACTCGTTCTACAAGCCAACTTCCCAAACACACTCTAAGGAATAAGCCAACACGATTCTAAAATTTTATTCTTAGGATTTAACATTTAGGGTCTATTTGTCTTCATCTTATTTTCTATCTTTATCTAGTTTTTGGAGCTAGTGAGGATGTTTTATTCTTTCTTCCAAAAACTCTCAAATTTTTTGAGTTTCTGGAAAACACAGTAACCAATATCAGTTTTACCACCAATGTCGGCAACCTTTCTTCACCGGCATCGGTTATCTGACTGACATCAGCAACCTATTTCACTGGCATCAGTTTTTCTACTGACGTCGATCACTATCCAAATTTTTCTTCTCAAAACAGCAAGCTTAAAACCCAGCTTTCTTGCTGTCCAACACCCATTCTAGTTTTTTGAGACTGAAAAACACAGTTTTTAAAACCTAAATATTTTGCCTTGAATGGTTTTGACATGCATTCAAACCAAGACTTTTGTTGACCATGCGAGGCAACAACCACTTCTGCCTTCACCTTCCATTACCAGTCCTCTAATGGAGTATCATTCAGAGACCAAACGAACTCATGTCCGACCAACCCTGACTCGACCATCTATTGTTCCTAAAAGGGACCAAAACTTTGAAAGGTTCCTTGACCTCAATGTCAAGGCCCTTCAACATTATCTCGTGAGAAGCCAAATGCGAGACTCTTCAGGCAACCCAATCTATGGGATGCCAACCTCCTTAACTGAAGCGGCAACGATATCCATAGCATCCGCTACCCAACCCATGACCACTCCGACCTTTGCTTCGACCATCAACCCAACCATGACTAATCTTCAAAGTGTGGCTTCTCCTTCTATCTCTAAGCCCACTTCCATCAGGGTTTCAGCCCTCCATCAACCACAGACTATTCAACAAAATTCTACCCCTTTCCAAAATCTAGTTGTCTCCATCCCGCCTACTCTTGCCCCTATCAACACAAGAGTAACTACCTACCCTTCAACTAGTGCTGCCACCCCTCAACCACCTTTAGCAGCCCGTATTCAATTTGTGCCCTCTAACTCCATGGCACAACCACCCCTAGCTTCCACATCTATCCCAATGACTAGTTATCAATATGTTGCACCTATACAAGCGCAACCAACTACGTCATACGCCTCTTCTAGCACCTTCCAAGCGACTTACAACCTAGGGGGCACCCCATCTACCAATCTGTTAGCTGATCTCATCAAGATGCTAATGGACAAAATGTCTAATCTTGAGGCTTCCATTTTTGGTTCAAGCAATGTCCTTTCATATGACCAAATTTGCAACGAACCCATTCATCCCTCTGACCGTATCCCAGTCAGTGGGAGCTTCCTAAGTTTACTCACTTCTAGAGTAAGGAAGACCCATAGTAGCATCTGTGAGCATTCATACATGCTTGTTACTTGATAGCACATGATGATGCACTACTACTACGCACATTCCCCATGTCACTTTCTGGTGCTGCCCTTGATTGGTACAACTCTCTCACCAGACACTCTCTTTTCACATTCACCTAGCTAGCTCAACTTTTTCTTGACCATTTTTCAATCAATATCACCAAAAAGGTCTCCATTATAGACCTCTACTCTATCAGGCAATTTGACAATGAATCAATAACTAATTTTGTCGCCTGTTGGAGAGGCTTAATCAAACAACTCTCCTTCCCTTTACCTCAACCCAAGCTCATTGAGCTCTTCTCTCGAGCATGTGCCATGCACATCTCATCCACCTTGTAGGTTCAAACATTCTGCACTTTTGATGAAGCTTTCACCATGGCCCGAAAGCTTGAACTCCACGCTATTAAAGAAAACAAGGTTAAATTGTGTAATACCAATGCAAAAACTGATGACCCTTCTTCTTCCAGACCTTCTTCTTCCCACTCCAAGTCCAAAAGAGTGGCAAACATTGTGGTCTTGAGATCACCATCCTTGACAACAATCGACCAATCTCAACCTTCAACATCACAAAGCATCACAAAACAATTCCAACAATGATACATACAGCGTCAATACAGTCCAATTGGAGAGTCATACGCTTCCGTGTTGGAAAAACTCATCAAGCAGGGGGTCCTCAATCTCCCTCCAATATGACCACCTCAATTCAACTCCTCAAAAGCCCTCCCTACATGGTATAGGGAGAATGACTTCTATCACTATCACCGTATCAAAGGCCATGACATAAACAACTACCAAACCTTCAAGAACATTGTCCAAGACATGATAGACAAGGGGGATCTTGTTTTGGATAACCCAAACACACCACCCAACCAAAACATCGATATCTTCAAATAAATTTTTCCTAACCATCTTCCTAGCCAAAACAATATCCAGACCATGGCCGATAGCTCCCAAGAGCATGATATACGCACGATCAACACGGTCTCACCTCTTGTCCCTGACCAACCTCCTCCACAGGTAAAAGAGCTTTCTTCTCCTATTTGTCCATCACAGGTAGAATAACTATCTTCTCCTATTAGTTCTCCATTGACCTCTCTTATATTGGAGGATGCTTCGACCATACCAATGCCATTAACCCCACCTTCATCCTTCCTCCTACCAATGGAGGACCATACCTTTCTTTCTCTTCAACCACAAGTAGAAGGCACGATCATCCCTGCCCTCTACCCTCTTGAGGAGCCCCATTCTCCTATTCCTTCTCCACCAAGAGAAGAACTTGTCTCTTCACCCACTTCGATCAAAGAAGACCCAGTGATAGTTTTCTCTTACCTTTTGCCTGAGATCGCTACATCTCACTCACCTCCATCCACATCTGAACCCAAACCCATGCAGGCGTCCACCATGCCAAAAGAGATTAAATCTCTTGGTGTTTACCCCATATCTAATCTTGCATCGTACAATAGTGGCTCTCAAACCAAACCAAAGAAGGCCACTAAACCACACCAGAGAATTCCTCCCCCACCTTCATCATTGCCCTCTATTTTGGGCCCACATCTATCCACCTTAATAGGAGTGCTTCCTACTCCAACACCTCACAGAGGCAAATTGCCTCCATTATCCCCTTTACCCATTAAACATATATTTCCTCCAAAACAACCAATGCCATCTATGCCTCTAAAACAAAAGTCATCAACCCCTACCGCAACAAAACACGCAGACCCATTGGCGGGTTCTTATGCCTTGCTGTTACGATAATTGTTGTAGTCTTCTCACATCAATCTTCCACCTCTTAAACCATACCAATCTCTTAGACCAAAAATGCCCTGGTTTGATGACACTAAAGTTTGTGCATATCATCGCACGTCAGGACATGACACTGAGCATTGTTGTGCCTTCGAGGTTGTCACTCGCCAATGCTTAGAGAAAGACACCCTTCTTCTTGACCATATTATCAAAGAACCTTCAACATCATCCCATGCTTCCCATACCTCCTCACCTTCACACTCATCAACTCTTGGATCAAGACCATCTTGGTTCGACAACACTAAATTTTGTCACTATCATCGCACACTGGGACATGACACTGAGCATTGTTGCACTCTTAAAGTTGTCATTAGTCAACACTGGAAAAAAGATACCCTTCTCATCAAGGATCCTCTTGACTACCCCTTTGCCAAATCTTTGACACCATCACATGCCTCACAAACATCATCACCTAAATCGAGATCTCAACACCAGACTATGGTCCCTCGATCACCTTTAACCCCTTTTGAAATCAACACCATCAATGTGGCCAACAGGTCACAAACTTTAAAGGATAAAGGGAAAGAGAAGGTTTCTCTCCCTCAAACATATCCATTTGTCAAGTCTCCTCAACCATCAAGACCTAAGATTTCAATTTTGGGCACATCTCGACCAACTTTTTCAAAACCAATTAATGACCCCATGGTGAAACATCGCCAAACCTCTGTGAAGACATCTTTGTATGACCTCATACAAAACTCTCCATAGCATTGTCTAACTTTGATCAAAACCTTACAGGTAGTGAAGGTCCAACCTGATGACCCCCAACCACTGATCACTTTAATCAAATCATTACCAACCATTGCCTCCATCACCATCCGTGATTTTGAGATTCTTGCCTCCAACCTGGCAGATCAAGATCTCGCCCTCTTTAATTAAATCTATCAAACATTCTCCCTAGCAACTAGGGGAATTTGACCTTATCCCGACTATCATGACCTTAACCAAACATTCAACCAAACAGTGACCAAGCCTTGACCAAACCTTAACCAAGCCTCGACCAAGCATCGACCAAGCCTTGACCAAGCCTTGACTAAGCCTCAACCAAGCCTCAACCAAGCCTCGACCAAGCCTCGACCAAACATCAACCAACTTTTTAATCATGACCTCGACCAAGCCTCGACCAAGCATCGACTAGGCCTCGATCATGACCTCAACCAAACATCAATCGACCAGGCCTTGACCAAACATTGACCAACATGTCAACCAACTTCATGCCAACAACATATCAACCAACTTCTTAATAATTGACCAACACATGACCAATTTGGAAAGAAGTAAATGAGGCAAGTTTGCTCCTAATTGGCTCAGACCTTACATCATCATCCACAAGCATAGATCAGGGACTTATCGTCTATCTTCTCTCAAAGGCTGACTAGAACCTGAGCCTCTTAATTCCTTACATCTATGACCATTCTACTATTAGTCGAGTACTCACTCACTTGACATTTAATTTGAGCTCGTCCCTTGAGCAATCTCGATCCTCTTAATCCTCATTCCTTTCAACCCTATTTCCCTAAAACAAACCCTATGTAACCCTTTTATAAAGTATGAATGCTTTGTCTTAATAAAAGGGAGCCCTTAAACTTCTATAGTCTTGTCCATGACTCAAAATTTTGTCAAAAATAAATTTGGATGTCAAAATATCCAAGGTCACAAACTCTAAAGGCAGACTGCTCCCTCGAAGGATAGCTGTATCATCATTGTTGTAGCTAATAGACTGCTCCCTCAAAGGATAGCTATTCAAAGCCCTCAAATATATATAAAGCGAAAATATAGACCACTCCCTTGAAGGATGGCTATGCTTAAAATCTTGCTACAAATAGCACTTTCTCAGAATCTTTCCACATCGATCAGCTTCACAAATGACCACAAAACCAAATGACATCTCTATGTAGACTTCTCGCATTGATCAGTCTGCCAAAAAAAAAAAGGTCATGGACTTGGCTTGTAGTCATCTCAGGGTCTCCTATAAAAAGGGGCAAAGTTATCCCTACTAAAAGGGTTACCCTATCCTCATATATCATATCACCTGATCAAGGGATTTCGAGCTCATTTTAATGTCAAAATGATTTGATTACTTATCTAACACAACCAATGGTCAATGACGTGATGCATGAACGGGGCTTTTGTTTCTAAAACCCCCTACCTATGCTATCATTATGGTCCTTGTCAATGAAAGGGTGAAATGCCTTTCACTTCCTCCCTACACTTTGGTCACATTCAACCAAATCATTTGCCAACCAAACCCAACCAAACCAAATCTTTTTCAGACCACCAACATGACATAGTCCATTTCACATAGTTTCTATGGACAACAATACACATGGAAACTATCGACCATACAATTTATGTCAAGCATAAACCATTACTTGCTGAAGCATAAATAGAATCATTTCATTTTTAGCATACATCCATCTCCCAATATGGAAAATTGCTAGGGATGAAAAACCTCACCAATGTTACAGAATACACCATCACATAATATGGAAAAGGATGTAACATCATCTTAACCTCATTATTTCAAGCACGTACCCTCAGACATATGGGAAGTGCTAAACCATTATCATGACCAAACTAATCATCAACCATTTTGACTCAACCAGTCTAAACTACATTGGTCTGAGGCCCTTCACACAAGGGCTATGTAGGCAGCACTCAGATGACATGACATCTTTTGGGGTTAGCTCGACCACATCTGTTTGTTTGTCTATCTGATGGACAAACCATTTCAACCTCTTGACCATGACTTAAACTAGTCTAAACCAATCATCAACCATTTTGCCTCTTAGTCTGAACTACATTGGTCTGAGGCCCTAACGACCGAGGTTATGTAAGCAGCTCTTAGATGACATGACATCTTTTGGGGTTAGCTCGGCCACATCCGTTTGTTTGTCTATCTAATGGACAAACCATTTCGACCTCTTGACCATGACTTAACCTAGTCCAAACTAATCATCAACCATTTTGCCTCTTAGTCTGAACTACATTGGTTTGAGGCCCCTCAACACAAGGGCTATGTAGGCAGCACTCAGTCGACATGATGTCTTCTAGGGTTAGCTCAGCCACATCCATTTGTTCATCTACTTGATGGACAAACCATCTTCCCCTCATCGTTTCAAGCACGTACCTTCAAACATATGGGAAGTGCTAAACCATTTCTCCTTTTATCATGACCAAACCAATCATCAACCATTTTTGACTCTTGGTCTGAACTACATTGGTCTGAAGCCCTTCACACAAGGGCTATGTAGGTAGCACTCAGATGACATGACATCTTTTGGGGTTAGCTCTGCCACATATGTTCATCTATCTGATGGACAAACCATATTACCTTTAACCATGACTTAACCTCATCCAACCCATCTATAACCGACCCTCTTCCTCCCTTTTTGGGAGAAATACATCGGCTTGAGGCCCTAATGACTGGGGCTATGTATGTAGCACTCAGATGACATGACGTCTTCTAAGGTTAGCTCAGCCATTCCTTTGTCACATGCCATTCCTTCATCCATCCATCTAATGGACCAACTATCTCAACTTGACTCGACCACCAACCTTGGAGATCGTGACTATCTCCTCAGACCATGACCACTTCCAAGACAACGTTGCCTTGGTTGTTTTTGCATGTATGCTACCTCACGAATGGTTAGCAAAATTATCTGCAACCCATATTTTGACCCTCACAAGTATAGGATCACGAGCAAGTTGATCCACACTACTTATGACATTTTTGTGTTTTCTAGCAGCACTTTCTAAGCCTAAGATACTTGGAGCACGATGACCATTGGAGCTATATCTTGGATCGACTAACCCAATCAGCTACGACTAAATGTTGGGGCCTAGTTATTTCAATTTTAGCACTCCTCAACCCTTTACTTGTGACAATTTGACCTGACCATCTCGTGAAGTGGTATGCACGCAATCTCAACTATTGCAGTGTTCACACTCCACCTTCACCATATCCATCCATCTCTCTGTCAAATCGACACTCGATATCAGGTTCCCTTCCCTCAACTCCCGCTTTAAGGGGGAATACCTCATCCCATAATTGGGGTAACCAACATTCATTTTTGTCTTGCAGTTCGTCAGAACAACCAACAGGACAAAAAAGACCTTATCCCATACCTGGGGTAATCGACTCCTATTTTTGTATTGCAGTTCATTAAGAACAACCAAAAAGACAAAAAGGGGCAAATGTAGACACCAAAATCATGTCTAACCCTTGGTCATTCTCCTTCTTGGTCCCTTTTGAAATTAACCATGCCTAACCTATGCTTTATTAATTTAAAATACCTATTTTAAATTAATAATTCCTCCTTGCCACCTCACCCATCACACCTCACCTCTCCTCAAATAACTCTCCTTGGATTCCTCCATCACCCCATGCCATATCTTAAATGCTTAAACCCTATTTCATTCCTCCCACTAGCTCCTCACGCTCATTTAACCTGCCTTCAACTATTTTCCCATGACCCGTTGACCTCGACAGATGGGAAAACAGACAAAAGGCTATTTTTAGCCTTTTTACCCATCTTCTAGCCACTGACATCAGTCAACCGTTGATCGACGTCGATGGTATTTCCAACATTGGTTGCCTTAAAAACAACATTCTGCATCTAGAATGTGGATCTTTTTCCAATCTTTCGATTAACCAACCTTCCAATCTTCTGACCTCTCTCACTCCCTATCTCCCAAATGCACAGTAAGCATCACAGGGTATAGGTACTCTGCATCAATCACTCCACTTTGCAGGTAGTCTTCTACATCAGTAGCATCAGCAACAGGTCTCTTACACTTCTTCTTCAACAGGCAAGAGGTAAGTATTCTTTTTTTGTTTCATCTCAGTATTTCAGAATGTTTTGATAATCAATCCCCATTTGCTACTTCTAAGTGCTATGAACCAGACTCAACTATCAACCAGACCAGACTTGACTTCTTCCCAAAAAGGCTGAGAGGCCTTCCCCATGTCCTTATCCCTTTTTTAGCCACACTCTCTGCCCTGCAAACCTAGCACAAACCCTGCATAGACTCTCAGACTACCACAGACCATTCTGCAGACCATTCCATCGACCAGAGACCAAGCCTGAAGCTCATCCAAAGCCTCATTTCCTTGACCAACATCGGCCATTAAACCCACTGCCCCTACCGATGTCGGTGACCTTGACCAACTGATGCCAGTAGACTAACTGATGTTGGTGACTGTGGAAGACCGACAACAGAATATAGGTAAGCTTTTTTTTTTAGTCTTTCACCATTTCTTTCCTTTATCAGACATTATTTTTATCAAAAGTGGACTGTCATCCCTCAAAGAAGTCTTTGCACTTTTGGGATCAAGATTTTGCTTGGCAGCCCACCATCTATCTATCTAACGCCTTCTTTGTTTAAGTCTCTTTCTTCTATAGGTGTCATCCTCCACAGCCAAAGAGGAGTCCCTACAATGTCTGGATAACGGTGCGTAGACCTCATCTAGGTACGTACAAACCCCTGACCATTATCTTAGTTTCTTTCATCTCTTTTGAATGTGGAAAAGTGGAAAACTTGTTAGAAATAGTGACATTGTAGGATGACATGGGTATGGATGTTATTGATTGTGCATCCTTATATTTTACTGGTGTGTCCTCAAGCATACATCAAAGAGGTATTGATAGTGATGTGTTGTTATCAATTATATTATAGTCTAGAGTTCTAAACCTGTAGAAGTGGTTAGCTATGTTGTTGGCCTTATTTATGGTTATGGATGGGAGTGGGGTGTTGATTTCATATAAGATGCATATGATTATGTGTAGTGTAGAGGTATATGGCACTGTGATCCCATGGGGTAAGAATATGCTTGCACACTTATATAGATATCTTTATTAGTTTATTCAAGAGGCATTCAATGGTGGTATTAGCATGGCTGCATTATTGCATTTTTGGCCTTACGAGAACATAACAGTTATGCAATCAATAGGATTATTGAGGGAGAGGTGGGCACCTTCATATCCATTTAGAGAGTGTTAGATAGGTACATTGGCTATCTAATCTCCTAGGATAGATCACTATAGATGAATTTTAGATATATTGGTGGCTCAAGATATCATATGGAGATCATATAGAGGATTCCTTAGGTATCCTAAGGATGGAGTGCAATTGTGGTCTATGAGGGTCAGTTGTTAGTTGCATGATTATTGGGTTAGAGTGTATGAGTGATTTCAATATGGGCATGTGATTAGATATTTTAGGGTACCATAGGATGTGGCCCCTATGGCATGGGTTTGGGTGAGGAGTGCATGGGCATCAGTGAGGACAAGGGCTCATGGGAGGCTTACTGAGGCTGAGTTAGCACCATTACCTTTTGATGTATATGATGTGGCTATAGATATTCCTGATGTAGATGATGTTGGATGAAAAAAGGCATATACCACATGGTGGGCTAGACATCATTGGGCTCTATTGTATCCTGTTGATGGAGGAGATGCCCCCAAGTATGAGGATCTTGCTTTCATTCAGATGATGGGAGGTAAGTAACAATTGAATTTTAATTATGTTCAAGTTTGTGTTTGTTTTAGCTTGTTATGAAAATGTATGTATAATGTAGTGTTTTTAATTTTACATGCATGTGGATTATAAGATGTTTAGGATGAAGCACAAGCTGGTGTAAGAGGTGGAAATGATGGGTTTTAGGAGACCATCATTGAGTCTACACTCTAAGAGCTCACATGGCATGTTACTAATGATGTTATGGAGGAGGGTTTGATAGAGTGAGTGATAGTTATAGTTAATCTTTATGCTCATTCATTTGACAAGGCTATGATAGTTGCAATTACATATGTTAGGGCAATGAGAGAGAGAGATGACTAAGGGATGAGCTAGATAGGCATAGGATACCTCCACCTAATTATGGATGAGTACATGGATATTTAGAGGTAGTATGAAAACTTACATGAGGATCATGGTCAAGTATTAGAGTGAGAGAGACAACATAAGAGGCATTTAGGAGCTCAAGGAGGTGCAGGGTCATCGAGTGCTAGCTAGACTATGGGACTAGTACTGGAGTAGAGAGTGAGACTGAGAGTGAGGGCATGATGCCCATTCATGATTGATAATATTTGATATGATGTATACATTTTTAAAACATATATATATATATGGATATACTAGTTTTTGGTTTTGACTCATTTGTACTGTGTTGTGTTATTGGAAATATATTGTTATATTTTTTTGTATATGGTTGTTATATTTGGTTTTGATGTTGATGCTACATATGTTTGGTAAAATGGTAATTGGGATATTTGATTTGATTATCTTGATAAGTGTGATGTGGGGTTTGTATTTGTATTTGTATGTAAGTAAAGAACTATATTTGGTTTGTAGTTATGTGTGAGCAAAAAATTTGTTGGTTTTATAATTGGGAAATTATTTGGGGAAGTTGTGTTGGTTTAAGATTGGTAAATAGGATTTAGTAAGATCTATATTTTTGATAAGTTGGTTTTGGCTATCGATAGTTATTGCGAATTAGGAATGTTATTTTTTAGTATGTGGGGATTTAAGATAATATGTTGTGCATATTACTTCCCCAAGAGTGGCTCAAGAATACAAAGGCTAGCTAGACCTTTGGCTCCATCCTTACCCTGCTAAGTGAAGCTATAAAATGATGTTGGTATGAATTTGCATCATATTAATCTATGATATATCATTATCTAAACCCTAATGGCTAACTGAACAAGTACCCATACTACTCATGTTGTGTAGGAATATGCTTTGTATCTAATATTGTTTGATGTGTAATAATTGTTGTTATGCATGGAGACTCTACAAAATGTAAATTGATTAGACATTCAATAGGAACTATGTGATATGAATAAGGCTCATCTATCTGTAATCATATACTTTTTGGCTTCTATTGTGATGTGTATGACTGAGCCATAGATCAATATGGAGCTAAAACTTGTGATGGGGTCTCATTTAATCTTAACCATAGTGGATTGATAAATGAGATAGGACCCAAAAAATATGGCCATAGTGAATATTTATCATTATCAGTACTTTGTGATGTGGGTTCATTTAATCTTAACCATAGCAGATTACTACATGAGATAGGACCTAGAAAATCTAGTTGTAGTGAATATTTCTTATGAGTAGTACTCTATTATAGTACCTATGACTTTGTTGGATATGTATATAGAATTTCACTATGTAATCCTTAGATTATAGTTCTATATGTAGGATATTCTCTTTGTACTATTTTATAAACCTTATAAATAGGTGGAATAAGAGATATCCTATGAGGCTCTATCCTCAAACCTGCATTACTCTCATGTTGAGTGACTGATGATTCCTATAAAGGAATGTCCTAGGATGACTAAGTCATCCATGAATGAGGTATATGGTTCCATGATGGAGGAGTCTCAGTGCCCCCTATGTGAATGTTATGATGCCATTATCAACACATCTTTTAATGCATTATCTAAGTCCATAACAATCATTGTCTCTATGTCCACAGATATGATGATAGTTACAAAAGGGTTGATGGGGCTATTTCTATAACATATGTGGATCTCATCAATGATTAGAATGCAATGTGATTAACCTAATATCTAATGGTGTTGCTAATATGACACATGGGCTATCCCACTCTAAATCAAACTATAGTGGTGCATTATTTTTGTTCTTTGTAGTGCATATTGTAGGTTGTGCTCTAGAAACTAGCTTTTTGTTCTTAACAGGTTGATTTTCTAGTTATGGTCTCTTATCTTATTTAGGACATGGTGGATGCCAGATGCTAGGAGATATAGATACTACTATAAAATCTAGAGTAATCTAATCAATTGAATCTATCTCAATCAATCCCAATTTCTTTTCCCAAGCAAGAATTATATAGCATAAGTGCCTCAAAGAGGACTTTGTCTAATATAGTAGATGATCGAGGAGAGGTTTGCAAAGCCCCTTAATAAAGATATGTTGATATCTAAATCCACTAGTTTGTATATTAATTGTAACTTGTGATTCTTGAATCATAATATATAATCACTAACTAGCTCTAAAGTATTCTGATGTAAAGTTGCAAGTTTCTCATATGTGACACAAGGGCCTGTGTTTGCTATGTAATGTTTGAGAAATTCCTCCTCTAAGTCATCATATGTGTGTAAGGAGCCAATGGAAAGTAGATGAAAGAACTAATGTTGTGTTTCCCCCACTAATGTCTACTAGAATAACTTGAGTAGAATCAAAGGACTCGCATGAGATGGCAAAGCCTTCCAAAAGGCCTAAAGGTGTATGAATGGATCTCTAGTTCTATTAAAACAAGGTAATGATGGTATCTATAAATTCTTAGGAAATAAATACTTTATAAATGTCTTCAGAAGAAGGTTACCATGTAAATCATTGGCATCCATCTAAGATTTATTATCCTTGTTTTCCAAGGTAAAGAGATATACTTGGTGTTGTAATTCACCAACTACATGCATCAAAGAGATAATCTCTTGGGATGGTACATTAGCATCTTGAAGTGGTTCATTTAATCATTGATATCAATTATTAATTTTAGCCATGGGAATGCTACATTTAGTAATTGGATCAAAAAATTGGGGTGTGCTCACTTGAACCTTGGGAGTAATGGTAACTTGGACCTTACTAGAGGGATGTGGGTTACCATTATCTTTAGGTGAAGAGTGAGTATTGGGTTCTACTGTAATGAGGGGTGGCTTGGGAGATTTATTGGTATATTTATGTTTTAGTGTATCACATTCTAATTGATTAGAAGATGTGTTATTATCATGACCATGTGCATTATTTTAAATAGAATTGTGCATAAAAGTATAAATAACATTTGTAAGTGCATTTTGTTTGAGAGGAGGGGTGAGAGAAGAGTTAGAAACATGAGATGCTTATTCTTCTTCACTATGTGAATAATAATCATCATTGTTAAATGCATTGTCATTATTGGAATATTGTTCATAATCACTCTCATTTTCATATTTGTTGGCATGCTCACTATCATACTCATTATCACTTCCATCATTGTTAGGGAGAGGTGTAAGAGAAAAAATTATTTCTTTTTTAATGTGCAATAAAGTATCATTTGAAATTGGAATATCATGTGCAGCTGTGTTATCCATGGATGGATTACATGCATTATTTTCATGAAATTAAAGAGAAAGAGAGTTATCATTTAGACATTCTTTTGACCAAGTAGAGTTAGTATCATGAGATGTATCATCTAAACTATGCATTGGCAATTTAATTCTATTGTATTTATATTGTTGTAATTTTAACATAGAAGTAGTAAAAAAGAGAGAGATTAGGTTCATATGGAAGCAAATTATCACCAACTAGAGGTTCACTTGGAAGTGCATGACTAATTTTTTCATTTGGTGCATTATGCATATGAGAATGAGGTGAAAAGTACCTTTCCCATTTATCAAAATTATTTTCTTTATAAGAGGGAGTAAAAAAGATAGGTTTGAAAGAAGAAGAATCATCTATTTGTGCTTCACTATCAATTTCACATATCTCATCATATTCCTCATTAAAACAATAGTAATTATCTTCATTGTAAATAAAATAATTTTCCACATTTTTAGCTAATGTGAAATTTTTCAAATTTGTCCATTTATTGTCATAATTATGAGAAAAAAATTAAAAAATTATCTATGGGATGAGAGGGAATAAGTGCCTTAGTGGCCATTTTATTTCTTTCACCAAAGAGAGTGTGTAAAAGTACTATCAAGCAAATGAATGCAAAAATAACTACTAACATAGAGATTTTGAAATTACATTTGGAAAAGTAAACAATTTTTAATAATTTCAAACTATTTTTTTTTAAATTATAAGGGAGGAAAACTTGGGGTTTGAGGACCTAGCGTGGAAATCTAGGGTTTTAAATTTTTTGAAAATTATGCAATAATTTAAGTTCTAAAAATAATTCTGAATAGAATAAAAGTACAAAAATTAATACAAAAATAATTTTTTGAAATTAAATTTTTGCACAAAAAATATGAAGGAAAAACCCTAAGGGTACTTAGGGTTTTTAGATTTGTTTGAAGTAAGTTGGGTTCACTAAATGTTTTATTATTTTTGGGAAAGTAGTGTTTAGTTCCTAAATAATAAGGCACTAGAATAAGGGAAAAAATACAATAAAATATAGTAAAATATAGGTTTTAGATAATTTAATCAAATTAATTGCATAGGGAGAGAGATAAACTTATCTAAAAATGGGCTGAAGTAGATGATTTAGGAGTTGGAAATTGAGATGCAGGATTGGGACACTGTCTAGAATCTAGATCTGTTCTTCATTATATGATTATATAGGAGTGCCAAAAGTGGTTAAGAGTGGAAAAAATACTATAGTAAACCTCTACCACTATTGTCTTAAAGATATGAGCTTTATGGGTTTTATTCTCCACCTCAGTGTGAGCCCGTGTACAAAATTTTGGAGGCTAAAAATTAACAGAGCTCATTGTAGGTATGTTTAAATCTCCAAACCCTATATCTATCTACACACATGCAAACAATAAATGCATAAAAATAAAAAGGGTGGAATTAGGTTAAGGGAAGAATGATTACATGATTTAGAACCCCTACTATCTTGATCACTACCTACATTAACCCTTAATCTAGGGTCTCAAATCAAATGTAGTTCTTCCTTAGGGAACATGCATAATTAATGTGCATGATAGATGCAAGAATGAATTTTGCCTACGCCCTTCGTTGATCAAGCATACAATTCTATGTGTGATGTATAATGTTGAGCTATAATATTGACTAATTTTTATTATGTTTAATGTGCTAAAGTAGTAAGTGATAGATATAAAATGCCTTGTATGGTCCTTTATATAGGAGAAACTTTATTTTGAATTTGGGAGCTTTATTTACATTTTGTTGACATTGAAAAAATTAAGGATGAATCTAAGAAAAGGGTTGGAACTCAACTAGAGAAATAAATTGACCATTGGAATAAAAAATGACCTTGGACAAGAGCACTAAAAATGCACCATAATGGCAGTGGCGTTGTAGTCTAACCACAATGATCTTGTCCTATAGTCCCGAGACCTGGGGGATGGAAAGAGGATATAAAACCTAACTGAACTGAGGTGGAATGACTATTTTAAAGGATCAAGATGATTAGGAATAGGAAAAAAAGTGACTCAATCATAGAATAAGACCGAAAAGAATAAAACAAAGGAAATGGCTAAATGTGAACAAAGCTCATATTCTCTAGTCATATTTTCCTATGAAAATACTATGAAAAGGCATGATATATGTGGTTTCTTGACCAATTTAAGGTATATAAAAAATGATAAAATCAAAGTCTAATCTAGTGCTCACCAAAATTTGTGGCATAAAATGGGGGATAGTAAACATAAAATTAAACATGCATAAGGGAATCCTAATAAGTTATGTATAGGTAAATCCATAATGCAAAGAGGGAAAAATATATTCAAAAGCCATTATTTATTCTAATTTTATCTAATAAAATAGAGGAAGAAATTTAGAGATACTTACCTTGAAGAGGAACCTTTCAAAACTAAATCTCTCCTTTGGCCAAAGGTGTTTCGTAAGAGTTTGTTGTGGATTATAAGAATCACTAAGAAAGTTCAAATCATCCAAGAATTTTCCATAATAAAATATTATTCTCCAAGTAGAAACCCTAATCTAAGATTCCTCAAGTATAATGGTGGAAGAACAGATCATAAAGAAGTGCAAATGAATAATTAACTCTTGTTATCTCTAAGAAATGGTGAAATGAATGTGTTTATATAGTTAAATCTAACCCTAAACCTTTTCAAAAGTTTAGCTAATAGGGTCATCCCAATCTATTTTGTATCATTATTTATAAAAACAAATTAGGTCTTGGTCTAGATTGGCTAGGGTCTGACCTAAACCTTGAATGATTTTTATCAATTAGAGTACAGGGTTGATGGGGCCGATAGTGTATTGTAAACTATTGTAAAGGTTTTTAAGCTAGGGAAGGGCTAATGAAGGTGGAAAATAACTAGAGGAGGGTGAAAAAGAGGATGCAAAGATTAGGTGAGTAATTTTTTTAGGAGATGGTTGGATTCATAATAAGTGGTAGTAAAAGGACAAAAATCCTATGAAGCACCAATGGTCTACCCACCCCTTTCCTGGTGTACCCCTTAAGGCATGCACTTAGAGAGATTGAGGCTCGATAGGTTTTTGAAAGAGAGAGAATCTATAATTGATTAAGTTTTAAAGTCTCATGTGTGTACAATCTCTATATTGGAATTAATTCAAAAGGCAACTATTTTCAATGATAATCTTTTTCTAACACTCAATCATACATATTTGCCTCATGACACAAAGCCAACTTAATTTGAATATATCATGTACACTATCAAGGACATTGAATATGTTATGTATTTTTCCAATGAGTATTTTCCCTCAAATTTGATTATTGGTCAAAATCTACCACTCTTCATTTAGGCATAAATCAATACCACTGATATTAAAATATTTTTAATTGATAGTGGTTTAGGAATATACATATAAAACCTCATATTTATACAACTTTGGGGGTTGATATAACACCCATTCATAATAAATACTATAATATTAAAGTTTTTGATGACATTTATAGATAGACATTAGGTACTATTACATTGGATATTACGGTTGGGCCAAAAACCCTACCTACATAGTTTTAGGTGATGCCTAATCATTTATACTACAACCTATTACTTGGGAAAATTTGGATACATGTTATATAGATCATAATCTCTACCTTACATAAATGCATCAAGTTTTTACATGATGGATACTTATACACCTATCTAGAAGACAATCAACCTTCCATATATTATAGAGTCACTGATCCTACCATTTAGAGTACATCTTTAGATGTGACACCTCATGTTCTCATAGAGTCCCCACCTCAAAATATTATGATAGAGCAAATGCATACATATGAGGTTGTGTAATCTAGCACCAATATTCCTACACCCATTCTAGATCCTCCTATGATATAGTTACATTCACCCATGATGGAGGAGGACCCCCCTACATTATAGTTATCCCCACCCATGGTGGATGATGGGATTCTCATAGTACATTACCATTAATTATTAATTAAGAGGAAGTATATATCCAAAACATAAATATAAATTCTCAAGATACCATAGAGGATGATCCAACACTCCTTGACATTTATGATTATGGATTGAGCTTCACATAAATTGGACCTAGAGAATATAGAGATGATTTTAAGGCACTCATGCCTTTTCCCACACAAATAAAACCACTAGCTCATACTCTTAATACTACAAGACCACCCACCTAGTTATAGTTAGAGGCATATTCATCTATTCACTTAGTACATATGGTTACATTTATGGTTATTGACCAATGATATGGATTCAGGTAGGAAGTTCACAGGATAGACCACATCAAAATCTATAGATATCACTTGATAGAGGATTGATGGAATTACACACAATTTGTCATAGATGTATCAGTAGATTATCACAACATGATGGTTATAGTCATATAAAATGCGAAAATTGGTAACTTGAGAGTGGCTAATGACACCTAACCCGTAGTCCCTCTTGCTTGCTCTAATGACCCTCATAAGCATATTTTTATTGATTCCAAATCATCTGTAGCCTTTTATACCTGATCCCAATTGAGCTAGATTAATTTTCCCATGGTAAATCCATCCCCCCAAGTCTTGTACCCTCAAGACTATAGCACCTAACTTGGACTATAACACCAAGTCCTCTAGTGTCCATTTTTTGCACTCTTATTTAAGTGCATTTTTACCTCTAATAATCAATTTCTTCAGATTCTTATCCCCATTATTATCAACCTAATGTGAGCACATTCAACCCATGACCAATAAATCCCTATAAAATCCCATTCAAATTTCATTTAGAAGGGGTTGGTAATTATCACAAAGTAAGCAAGAATACAAGCAATACTACTAAGGTAATATTCCCTATTCTCTACATATAACTAGCTAATACTACTAAAAGATTATTCAAATCCTTACACTAGTACCTAGACACCTTAAGCACACTCAGTTTTAGCATTTTTCATCTTCATACACATAATTTCACAAAGCACATCAAGTGGGAGAACTACATATGGATTATCTTTGGAGTATTGGTATGTAGTAAGCATGCCCACATAAGGGGTGTGGATACACATTCAAGAAATATTACACACACTAACCCCCCTCTTTCCCAAATTTTTTCAAAGCATAATAGAATCTAGGGTTTAAAGACTAAATCAGCTCTACAGGGAGTTATGTGAACATTCAATAGTCAAAATTTCATAGGTAGGCTCACACAAACACAGTAAACAAAACCCAAAAAACTGAGATCTCTTAGACAATAGTGGTAGAAGAGGACTAAAGAACAAAACCCTAGGGTGTCCTATTTTAGTCCTCCTATCTAATCAATAAATGAAAGATAGACACTGATTTATGATAGTGTCTTAGTCTTGCACAGTGAATTTTAAACCCTGCAACAGCCATCTCAATTAGTTTCTAGCTAAATCTTATTCTCTCTCCCTTATTAAAATTTTTAGAAAGAGTCAAATTATAATAAAATTATACAAATAATAGCTTAATTATTGCATATTTATTTACTAATTTCTTATTAAAAACCCTTAAATAAATTAGGAATAATACACCAATATTCCCAAAAATATTAAATCATTTGATGAACCTAACTTATTTCGTTTGTGCATAAAAACCTTAGAAACCTTAGGGTAAATTTCCTATATTTTTTCTAATTTTTTACTTGCATAATAAAATCATAAATTAGCATTAAATTTTAAACTTCCATAGTAATTTTAAAATATTTTATTTTAAACCCTAGTTGCCCATACTAGGTCATGATATGTTTCTAGTATTTTTCCTATATTTTTTTGATTTCTTACTAGCATATTTAAATCAAAAATTCACCTTAAATTTTAAAATTCCATATTAATTTTAAAATAATTTTATTCAAGACCCTAGTTGCATACACTAGGTCCTTTTAGATCTAGAATTTTCCACTAATTTTCTAATTTTTACTAGCATATTTAAATCCAAAATTTACATCAAATTTTAAAAATTATTTAGTAATTTTAAAATAATTTCATTCAAAACCCTAGTTGCATGTAATAGCTCCTATTTACTTCTTAAGGTATCAACATACATGTTTGTGAGCTTCATATCCTTTTTATGCACTTTTTAATTTGTTGTTTTTAGGACTTCACATTTCTTATTTTTAGTACTTTCCTTCCATAGCACCTTGCTTATTACAAATTATTGAAAAAAATTCAATCAATTTTCAATTTGTTTTCCTACCTTAACAATGGCCTAATACATCAGTTTTGATGAAACTGATAATAGGGAACTTAAAAATTTTTTAACTAAACACCCTAACATGAAAGATGACATGCTTAAAATACTTCAAGAGGAGCAAAAAAAAGAGAACAATGTTCAATCTTCTCAAACCATAGAGCAACCAATTGCACATGACACTACGAGAGTAACTATGTCTAAACAACCTCTATAGTAGCCCAACCTTCCTCTATGCCACCAGCTACAACTAGTAAATATGTGTCTCCTAATGTGGCAATCCTTGTGCAAGAGATAAGATCTCTTGAATCCAAGGTGATACATCTTGAGAAAGGTGCCTCTAGACCTACACAGGCTTTAGATTCTTTTACTCTATTGTATACACCATTGGCATGTCATATTGCTTCTATATCCTTGCCACAAGGTTTTGTTCAACCCAAGCTTACTCTATATGATGGAAAGGGTGATCCAGAGACATATTTGATATATTTTCATGCAACATGCTTGGACTATGTGCTAAATGATTGGATACTTACCAAGCTCTTTCCATGAAGTCTAAAAGAGTATGCTTTACAATGGTTTTATATTCTACCAAATCAGTCAGTTATTATATTTAATCCTTTAGTTGATATGTTCCTAGTTCATTTTAGCATCAACATTGGTGGTAGTGTTTCATATGCCCAAGTTACACATCATAAAAAAGGTTAAATGATCATCTCATAGATTATGTTCTTTAATATAAGACTATCTGGGCTAAGATGACTCGCCCTATGGCCAATCAAGAGTTACAAGATCTCTTCAAATAGAGTCTTCTACCAAATTTACATGAATCAATAATGTTCAAAAGGTTCTCTTCCTTCACTGAATTATGTCACACACTAAAGAAAGGTAAGTCAAATTAATTTGAATGGACAAACTCAAGTACACAAGTATATCATAAACAACAAAAAAAGTAACAACAAAGCCCCATACAAAGTCAAGGTCAATGATAAAAAGAGTCAAAATTAACCTATAGTCAATGCAGCTTCAGAGTCCCCTCAGCATGTGGTTTTATCAACAAATTTTTGGTAAACCTTTACTAATCTACTAGTTCCTCCAATCAAAGTTTTATATTAGCTATTGAAATATAATATCTATCCCTCTTATTTAAGAAGTTGATCCAACAAAGCCTCTTCTATGGGGATATGATCAACATGCATTTTTTGAGTTTCATAAGGTACTAGGCCATACAAAAAATAGATGCATCAATTTGAGACACAAAATATAGGACTTGATAGAGGGTAATGTTATTGATCTTGGTACTTTAGTTGATCCTCCTCAGGAAAATCAAACACAAGATAAATATGTGAAAATATTTTTATATCATTTTTGTAGCATTCTAAACAAGAGATAGGGGATACATCAGGTGTTCACCATGCATATCATGCACATCCCTCACCAAATACATACAAGGAACCTGTTTCTACCTCAAATTCGCTTTTCAGACTTAAGAAAAAGAAACTAAAAGAAAGTAATGGACAAGGCTTGGGAAGTACCTGGACTAAAGATTGCGCACCGTAAATCCAGACGCTTGTGGGCACTCCTCTTTGGCTGTGGAGGAATGACACCTACAAAGAAGAAAGAAACTTGGACAAGAAAAATGTTAGATGGATGGGCAGTGGGTTGCCAAGCAAAGGCTTGTTCCCAGAAGTGTAAAAACTTCCTTAAGGGAGGTCAACCCACTGTTTTGATGAGATAAGTGACTGATAAAAGACAGAATGCCAGAATACAGAAGTGACAAAGAAAGTAGAAAGGAAAGAAGAAAACAAAATGATTACCTAAAAAAGTTGTTGGGCTGAAGACAGTCGCCGAGGTCGGAAATGTCACCGGCGTCGGTTATCTGATCTGCCGACGTCGGCTATCCTGTCGACGTCGGTTGGGGAAGTAACCGGCGTCGGTCGGGGTTGTGGCCTGTAGTCGGGTCTGGGTTGCTTTCTGGACTGTGGACGGGTCTGAGACTGAACGGGGACAAGTTTGGATGAACTGGGGAGATGAAGCAGGTTAGGTTGGGTCCCTGATGCAAGGTCTTTTTGACAGAGGGGTGGGGAAGAGGAAAAGACACAGAGGACAGGGAAGAGGAGGATTCACAGAGGATGGGGCCTGAGAAGGCTTTGCAGCCTCTCAGGGGAAGGACAGAGGGAGCAGGAGACAGCAAATAGGATAGGTTACTGAATACTAAACAAATGAAATAAAAAAACCAGACTAGCTTACCTTTTAGCTTGCTGAATGAAGAGAGGAGGTGCTGTTGTCGAAGCCACAGAAGACTTGTTGAGGAGAAAATCTGATCCAGAGCCTTTTCACCTATTGCTGCTGTTGCACGAGGTCAAGACAGAGGAGAGATGAAAGCCAAAGCGCCAAGAGAAGTCTGTTTCGAGCTCAAGAGTCCAGGGGGCTGCAACGGATGTAGGAAGGGATAATGAAGGCTGCCGACGCCGGCAGTTTCACCGACGTCGGCCGAAGGGTCACCGACATCGGCGGTCGCAGGATGGGCACAGAGGCTAAAAATAGCCTTTGCCCATTCTTGCACGCCGCCGGGCGAGGGGTCATGGGCAGAATGGTCACAAGGATGCCAAAATGGACGAGGGGGGATATAATGGAGAGATTTGGCCTAATAAATGCTAGGGGGAAGGTGGAGGGATTCAAGGGAAGATCCAAGGTGGCAAGGGTAGGGTGGAAAGGGGGCCTTATTTAATTAAAAATAGATGTTTATTTCCAATTAATAAGACTTAGGTGGGTTAGGGACCAAGGGGGACTAGGAGGGAGAAAGGACCAAGGGGGAGAGCCAAGGTGCAGACACGTTTGCAGTGTCTACATTTGCCCCTTTTTGTCTTGTTGGTTGTTCTAGACGAACTGCAAGACAAAAACAGGAGTTGGTTGCCCCAGAAAAAGGATGAGGTGTTCCCCCCTCAAAGCGATAGTCGAGAGAAGGGAACCGAAGATCGAGTGTCGATTTGACAAAGAAATGGATAGAAGAGAGTGAGTGAAAACGCTGCCATAGTCGTGATTGCATGTAGTCCACTTCACGAGAGGGTCAGGTCAAATTGTCGCATGTCAAGGGTCAAGGAGTGCCAAAATTGAAGTAATTGGGCCCCAGCATTTAGTCATCTGCTGATCGGGTCACTCAATCTAAGCTGAAGCTCCAAATGGTCGTCGTGTCCCAGGTATCCAGGGCTCAGGAAGTGCTCCCAGAAACACGAAAAAGCCACAAGTAGTAGGGATCAACTGGCTCGCGATCCTATACTTGTGAAGGGTCAAAAATAGGTCTGTGAACAATTCTGCTAACCAGCCGTGGAATAGCATACACGCAAAAACAACCAAGGCAACATTGGCTTGGAAGAAGGTCAAAGAAGATACGCATGATCGCCAATGGTCATTGGTCGAGAGGATGGATGGACGAAAGGATGCGGCCGAGCTAACCCCAGAAGACCCCATGTCAACTGAGTGCTGCCTACATAGCCCCTGGTGACAGGGCCTCAGGCCGATGTAGTTCTCCCTAAAAGGGAGGGAGGGTCAGAGGGATTGATTGGTCTTGGTCAAAGTCGATGATTGGTCTTGGTCAAAGGTCTTGGTCAAAAGGTCTTGGTCAAAGTTGATGAAGTTGGGTGTGATAAGAGTCAAAGAAGAGAAGGTTTGTCCATCATAGAGACAAACAAACGGGGGTGGTCGAGCTAACCTCAGAAGATGTGGTATCTGAGTGCTGCCTACATAGCCCTGGTCCTAGGGCCTCAGACCAATGTAGTTCGGATGAATTGAGAAGATTGGTCGATGATGAGATTGGTCATGTGTCGAAATGATGAGGCTAAGATAAGGAGAAAAAGATGCTACAGATAGTGTATTCTGTAGAATTGGTCGAGAGTCTTTCATCCCTAACAAGTTTCCATAGTCGCGATGGATGTATGCTAAAAATGAATGGAGGGTCTATTTATGCTTCAGCAAGTATTGGTTTATGCTTAACATAAATTGGGTCTGGTCGATAGTTTCCATGTGTATTGGTGTCCATGGGAACTATGCGAAAAAGGACAAGGATGATGCCTGATGTCGTGTTGAAAATGTCGAGGCTGGTTTGAAAAATGTTGAAGTTGGCTTGGTTTAAGGATGAGTGGACAATTGACGTGGCCAAAGCGTGACCAAAGTGTAGAGAAAAGGTGAAAGGCAAATCGCTCTTTCATTGACAAGGACCAAAAAAGAAGTATAGATAGGGGTTATAAGAACAAAAGCCCCATTCATGCATTGCGTCGTTGACTAGTATGGTGTTAGAACGGTAATCGAATCACTTTGACATTAAAGTGAGCTTGAAGTCCCTTGAGCCGGTGATAGGAGGAGGATAGGGTAACCCAGTTTAAGAGCAGGAATAACCTTGCCCCTTTTTATAGGAGACCCTGAGACAGCTACAAGCCAAGTCCGTGACTCGTTTTTTTTTTTTTTTTTTTTTGGGCAGACTGATCGATGCGGGAAGCCTGCATAGAGATGTTATTTGATGTAATGGTCATGTTGCGAAGCTGATCGATGCGGGAAGCTTCTAAGAAAAGTTGCTGTTTATTGCCAGATTAGTCATAGCCATCCTTCGAGGGAGTGGTCTATATTTTTGCTTAATAATGTTTGATAAGTTGGCCTAGCTGTCCTTCAAGGGATCAGTCTAGTAATACAGCAATGATAGTACAGCTGTCCTTCGAGGGATCAGTCTGTCTTTTTAATTTGACTTGATTTAGTGACCATGGATATGTTTTTGACATCTTGATTTGGATTTTTGATAGGAATTTGAGTCACGGACAAGACTGTAGAAGTTCAAGGACACCCCTTTTTATTAGGACAAAGCATCACTGCATCCTAAAAGGGTTGTAGAGGACTTGTTAAAGGGGAATAGGGTTGAAAGGAATGAGGATTAAGAGGACGAGGAGTGCTCAAGGGACGAGCTCAAGTTACGTGTCAAGTAGACGAGTACTCGACTAGC
Organism: Torreya grandis; assembly: GCA_037957365.1. Lineage (NCBI taxonomy): Eukaryota > Viridiplantae > Streptophyta > Pinopsida > Cupressales > Taxaceae > Torreya > Torreya grandis. Next base: position 2,922,110 of record JARHVA010000772.1, on the reverse strand, counting down.
AGAAGAATGGTCGAAGATGCAACGCATTAAGAGGCTCAGGTTCTGGCCGTCCATCGAGGGAAGACAGACGATAAGTCCCTGACCCATACTTGTGCGTGATGATAAAAGGTCCAAGCCAATTGGGGGTGAATTTGCCTCGTTTACTTCGCTCCATATTGGTCACGTGCTGATTCTCTTTGAGGACGAGGTCTCTGATGTTGAAATCTCGTTCTCGCAGATTTTTGTCGTAGGCCCGCTTTATGCGACTTTGGTAGACATGGAGATGATTAAGGGCAGCCAGACGGCGCTCGTCGAGTAACTCAAGTTGAGCTAGGTGATCTTGACGAAAGTCATCGTTGGAGAGAATGTCATGCAAGGAGATGCGGAGAGATGGGATCTGTACTTCGAGAGGTAAGACAGCCTCTGTTCCGTACATGAGAGAAAAGGGAGTAGCACCCGTAGAGGTTCGGATGCTAGTGCGGTAGGCCCACAAAGCGAAGGGAATATGAACGTGCCAATCCCTTCCTGTATCGTCGACCACCTTCATGAGAATTTTGGTGAGAATTTTGTTGGAAGCCTCGGCCTGCCCATTTGCTTGTGGGTAGTAAGGCGAAGAAAAGCTGAGTTTGATGCCAAATGAGTCGCATAGTTTTTGGACAGTCTTGTTTTTGAAGGACTTGCCATTGTCGGTGATGATTTTGTGAGGGACACCGAAACGACAGATGATGTGGCTGCTGATGAAGTCGACAATTTTGTCGGATTTTGTGGAGACAAGAGGAATGGCTTCCACCCACTTGTTGAAATACTCAGTGGCAGTGATGATGGACTGATGACGAAGAGACGAGTGAGGGTTGATCTCACCGATGAGATCCAAGCCCCACTGAGAGAAAGGCCAAAAATCCTGAGCGACTTGCAAGGCGTGGCTGGGGAGATGAAGTAGGTTAGAGTGCTGCTGACACTTGATGCAACGCCGAACATAATCACTACAGTCTTGATGAAGGGTGGGCCAATAATAACCCAGGCGAAGGATGTGCTTGGCAACCGAGTTTCCACTGAAGTGTCCACCACAAATCCCGTCGTGGACTTACTTTACGGCATGAGAAGCTTCAGCGGCGGTTAGACAGCGAAGAAGGAGACCGTCGAAGCCTCGCTTATAGAGAAGGCCTCCTAGCATGGTATAGTGAGCTGTGCGCTTGATGAAAGCTCGATGCGCATTGCTAGAGAGGTTGGGAGGAGTGACAAAAAGAGACAAGTAGTCTACAAGTTGCTTATACCAGTCATCTTGTGGGCTAGAATTGACAGTGTTGATATGGTCGATGTGAGGAGAGATGTATGAAGGCAAAGGTACATAATGCACTGTGACAAAAAGGCGGGATGATGATGACGAAGATGGGATATGCGAAGCAAGAGAAGCCATGGTGTCGGCAAACTTGTTCGTAGAGCGTGGAACAGTCTGCAAGAGGTAATGGTCGAAAGATGCCAAAAGAAGGTCAGCACGATTCTTATACCTCTGTAAAACTTCATTTTTACAGAGATATGAACCGTTAACTTGATTAACAATGAGCTGCGAGTCGCCGAAGATGTTGATAGACTTGATGTGGAGAGAAAGGGCAGTCTGAAGTCCCAAAATTAAGGCCTCATATTCGGCCATATTATTGGTACAATCAAAGTCAAGCTTGAAAGATAGAGGCATGGGCTCCCCATCGAGTGGGATGAGGATGACCCCCGCACCCCCACCGAGTTGACATTTGGAGCCGTCAAAGAACATAGTCATCTGGTAGACGGTGTCATCGGTGGAAAGGGTAGCGATAGACTCATCAGGGAACTCACAGTGTGAAGGTTGGTTGTCGGGAAGAGGGGCATCTGCCAGCTGGTCAGCGATGGTTTGCCCCTTGATAGATTTCTATTGGATGAATTCGAAGTCAAACTCAACAAGCAGCATGAGCCACCGAGCCATACGTTGATTCTGATATGGCTTGGAGTGCATGTACTTGAGAGGGTCGGTGTGAGTGACGACAAAGGTTTTATGGTTGAGAAGATAGTGGTGGAGCTTGGTAGCAGAAAAGACTAATGCCAAATAGAGTTTCTCGATATGAGTATACCGAGTTTCATAGTCGACCAGTGTTCAGCTGATGTAGTAAACCGCTTGCTCGCGATGATGCTCGTCTTGGTGCGCGATCATGGCACCTAACGAATGGTTGGTAGCAGAGATATAAAGGTAGAAGGGTTGGTCGTCCTTAGGTGGAATGAGGACTGGTGGAGAGACCAGATAGCCTTTGAGGGATTCAAAAGCCTCTTGACAGCCCTTATCCCATTTAAAGGAGACGTCCTTCTTAAGGAGGTGATGAAAAGGTTGGCAGCGGTCTGAAAGCTGCGAGATGAAACGACGAATGGACTGGAGCTTCCCTTGGAGACTGCGAAGCTGCTTGAGATTGGTCGGGGGTGGCATTTCAAGGATAACACGGATCTTGGCAGGATCTATCTCGATACCACAGAAGGAAATGATGAAGCCGAGAAGTTTGCCTGAGAGGACCCCAAAGACACACTTCTTGGGGTTAAGGCAGACATTGTATTGAAGAAGGCGAGAGAAGATGATTGTGAGAATGGTCAAGTGGTCGCGGCAAAGTTTGGACTTGCCGAGAAGGTCATCCACATAGTCCTCCATGATTTTGTGGAGGAGATCATGGAAAATGTAGGTCATGGCGCGCTGATAAGTGGCACCAGCATTTTTCAGGCCGAAAGGCATGACTCGATAGCAGAAAGTCCCCCATGGGGTGATAAAGGTAGTCTTGTGCTGGTCTTCCGGTGCGATCAGGATTTGATTGTATCCTGAAAACTCATCCATGAGAGATAGCATTTCATGGCCGACCGTGAGATCAACAAGCTGGTCAATGTTAGGAAGGGGAAAGTCATCTTTGGGACAGGCTAGGTTAAGGTCGCGATAGTCCGTGCAGATCCGAATCCCCCCAGTTGCTTTAGTAACTGGGACGATGTTAGAGACCCACTGTGGATAATCGATGGGTTGGATGAAGGAGACAGAAAGAAGGCGCTGAAGCTCCTCTTTGACAAGAAGCGCAACGCGAGGATGCATCTTTCGAAGCTTCTGCCTAACAGGCTTAGCCTCTGGTTTGGTGACAATGTTATGGGTAGCAATGGTGGGGTCGATGCCAGGCATGTTGCTGTAAGTCCAGGCAAAGGCCTTGCTATGGTTGGAAAGAAATTGGGCATAGTCAAGCTGCTCCTGAGCGTCTAAAGATTGGCCAATCTTTAAGACGTGAGGAACATCAGAAGAAGAAGGGAGGTTGATGTCAATGGTGGATTCATTTAACATAACCTGGGTCTCAGAAGGGAGGAAACGCTGGATGAAAGAGTCATCGGCACCCATGTAGGAAAGGATGGCGTCATCGTCAACGCAGTGGACAGTGTGAATGGTTGCCGACTAATCCTCTACCATGCTAGGAAAGATGAGAGGGAGAGACCTGGGCACCCCATTGAGCTGATAGGTCAGGGGTTCCAGGCGGATGGTGTTTATGGAAAAAAAAAACTAGGAGGGATGGAAACCACCGACTCCGTAGGTGACGAAGGAGAAATGGGCGAGTCTGGAAGAGATTGGTCAATGGTTGGTTCGGGACAAAGGTCGAAAGGAGCCTGAGTGGGGTCATGATATCCCAGGCCATACCGTTTCTTGGCGTTGTGATCATTGAGCGGCTCGATGGGCTGATGGGAGCCCTGCTCATAACGTCCGAAACCAAAACCCTTCCATGCACACCTGTGAAGGTAAGTGTGTGCAAAGGCGGGGTTGCCAAGAAATGAGAAATCAGATGTGAAAGGTTGGGGTGAAGAGAGGGAAGTGCCGTTGGTAGGAGCTTGATTAAGGCCCCCATAGACAAAGTTGGTTCGGAAGTGAGGAGGACCATAAGGTACGACCGTCCCGATCTGATGGTCGTAATTAGGACTGAGGTGAAGGCGTCCATACTCTTGCGGAGTTTGGAACATGTCGAGGGTCAACAAGTGATATTCCCCAAGTGATAGTCGTTGGAAGATGTCTTCCATGGGGTCTTTGGTCGGCGCTTGAAGAGGAGGGGTGAGGGCAACCGCCGATTGCGAACTGGTCGAAGCTTCCGCAGATGGAGGCGGTGCCGGAGTGGATGGCTTGATGGGAATGAGGACATCGTTAGGATGGTAGGTGGTGTTGCAAGTCTTGAAGGGTGAAGGGTCAGCGGGGATGGTGTGGACTTGCCCGTCATGCTCGAACTTCACACAACGGTGCAGGGTGGAGGGTATACAAGCCATGGCACGGATCCAAGGTCAGCCCAGTAGAAGGTTGTATTGAAACTCTCCTTCGATGATATAGAAGAGCTCCGGGATTGTGCGTGGACCAACGCGAATGTGGAGGATGACTGTGCCAATGGTCGTGGTGGTGGTGTCATTGAAAGAGCATAAGATTGCATCAGTTTTGGAGACGCAGTTCTTGGGAAGGGCCAACTGATCAAAGGCGTGGGTAGAGATTATGTTGATGCTAGCGCCACCATCGATCATAACACGTTTAATGCGTGTCTGATCAACATAGGCAGTGATGAAGAGGGCGACGTCCTGATCTTCCGTGTTAGATGTGGGAATCTCAGAATCGTTGAATGTGATGGAAGCGACAGGAGACAAGGAATGGACGAGGGCAGCGAGTGGTTGGGGGTCCTCGGGTTGGACCTCCGCTGCCTGCAAGGCTTGGATAAGGGCTTGATGATGCTGAGGCGAGGTTTGGATAAGATCGTAAAGAGACATCTTCACAGGTGTCTGGTGAAGCTGCTTCAGCATGGAGTCGTGAATTGGCCCAGAAGAGGAAGACGAAGAAGGTTGGGACGCACCAAGGATAGAGATTTTAGGCTTGGGCGCAAGGGGTGGCTTGACGAAGGGATAGGTCTAAGGAATGGCAGCTTTTTCCTTGGCCTTGTCCTTTTGCGATCTAGTGGTTATACGGATAGCATTGATCTCGAAAATGGGAGGCAAAGAAGGGGTCATGTCTTGCCGGTGAGATGTTGACGTGTTTGAAGAAGTTGGACAGGAAGGAGTCAGGGTCTGGTCAAGAGTGTCCTCAAGGAGAAGAGTGTCTTTCTCCATGTGGCGGTGAATGACGGCCTTGAGGGCACAGCAAGTCTCGGTGTCGTGTCCTGGTGTACGATGATATAAACAAATTTTTGTATCGTCGAACCAGGAGGGCTTGGACCCGAGAGGTTGGAAAGGCTTGATGGGCGGAAGGGTTATGTCGGAAGTCTGGAGAAGTCGGTGCAATATCGACGAGTATGAGCCCAATAGAGGGTCCGTGCTATTTGATATGCGCGAGGTTGGTGACTTTTGCTTAGGCGAGGTTAGAAGAGGTTTCCGTACCACCTTATGGGTTGATGGCGTGGTGACAGATGGAGACGGCTCTTGCTTGATGATTGATACCACCTTTTTAGGAGAGGGATGACTGGAGGTAGGCAGAGGAAGCAAAGGAGGCAACGAGTTTTGGTTGAAGGTCGGAGTGGGAAGGATGCTAGCCAAGGTCGAAGGATGGGGGCCCAAAATGGATGGCAATGGTGACGGAGAAGGAGGCGTTCATTTCTGTGGTCTGGCAGTCTTCTTCGCCTTGGTTGGAAGACTACTACTGGTCGAGGTCTGGCCTAAGTCCACCTTCACTTGCGGGTGAGTGAGGGAGGAGATAGGATGAATGCCAAATGACTTGATGGGTTTAGACGAGATAGATGCAGGCTTTGGTTTGGACGGGTTTGGTTGAGGTTTGAGAGTCTGGTCTTTGTCAAGAGTCTGACGAGATTCTGTCTTGGGAGGATTAGCGGCATGTGATGAGAGGGCGTGGGTATGTTGAAGGGCTTTAAGACGCTCCCACAACACCTGAGGCTTCACTTTCCTCGAAGGGAGAAGTTCGATCTTCTCCACTAACTGGGAAAATGGCTGAGAGGAAGATGTTGATGGTTGCGAGGTTGAAGACGAGATGGGTGTAGTGGTCTTAGACGCATGGTGTGGTGAAGTCATGACAGATTTAGATGAAGACGAAGGGGAGACAGGTTCTTCCCTGGGTGGAGAAGAAACCGGGGAGTGAGGCTCCTCCAGCGGGTAAGGGGCAGGGATGACGGTGCCCTCTACTTGCGGCTGAGGAGTAGGAAGGGTCGGGTCCTCCATAGGCTATAGAAAGGAGGATGGCGAGACTGGAGGTGCTGATAAGGCTGAGGCGTCCTCCAAGATGAGAGAGGTCAATGGAGAACTAGCCGGGGAGAGAGGTTCGTCCACATGTGAAGGACTGATTGATGGACTAACCTCAAGAGGTTGATTGGGGACGAAAGGAGAGACCGTATTGACTGTCCGAATATTGTGCTCATGATTGTCGTCAATTAAGGTCTGGACATTGTTCTGAGTTGGCAGATGATTGGGGAAAGGTTGTTTGAAGATGTCAATGGCCTGATTAGGGGGTGCATTTGGATTGTCTAAGATGAGATCCCCCTTTTCAAGCATGTCTTGTATTATGTTCTTAAAGGTCTTGCAGTTTTCCGTGTCATGGCCCTTAACACGGTGGAAGCTGTAGAAGTATTGCTCCCTATACCACGCGGGGATGGCGTGTGAGGGATCGAATTGTGGAGGAGGTCGGGCTTGAGGGAGATTGAGGACTCCCTGTTTAAGAAGCTTTTCCAGCACAGACGCATATGATTCTCCAAGAGGAGTATATCATCGCTGCACGTATCTTTGCTGGAATTGCCGAGTAGCGCTCTGAGATGTAGATGGCTCAGGCTGATTGGTCGAAGAAGATGAAGGTCTGACAACCATGGCATTAGCTGAAGCCTTGGATTTAGAATTGGATGATGATGGCTTAGCAGAAGAAGAGTCATTGGTCTTAGAGCTAGGATTCTTTCTTCGCAACTTGACCTTGTTCTCCTCGATGGCACGCAACTCAAGTTTACGGGCCATCGTGAAGGCCTCGTCAAAAGTGCGGAAGGTTTGAACCCTCAGAGTGGAAGAGATATGTCGGGCACAGGCTTGAGAAAAGAGTTCAATAAGCTCGGCCTGAGGCAAGGAAAAGGAGAGTTGGTTGATAAGGCCCCTCCATCGAGCAACGAAGTCGGCTACGGACTCGTCCTCGAATTGCCGAATAGAATAGAGGTCCGTGATTGAGACCTTCTTGGTTATGTTGATGGAAAAGTGATCGAGGAATAGCTGAGCCAACTGTGTGAATGAGAAGAGAGAATGGCTAGGAAGGGAGCTATACCAGTCAAGTGCAGCACCCGAGAGAGACATAGGAAACGTGCGTAAGAGTAACGCATCGTCATGGCCAATGAGGTAGTAGGCGTGTCTGAATGCCCGCAAGTGTTGTTGTGGGTCTTCCTTGTTTTGAAAATGAGAAAACTTCGGAAGCTCCCACTGGCTAGGATATGGTCTGATTGGGACAGAAGGATGAATGGGCTCGTTGCAGATCTGCTCGTATGAAAGAGTGTTGCGCGAGCCAGAAACAGAGGTCTCAAGACTAGTCATCTTGTCCATCAGCATCTTGATGATGTCTGCCGATGGATTGACGGGTTGCGCGCCCCCTAAGTTGTAGGGCGCTTGGAAGAGGTTAGAGGAGGCGTGCGACATAGTCGGTTGTAGAATGTATGGATGACTAATCGCAGGGGCAGAAGTGAAGGCTAAAGGTGGTTGGTTAGAAGACATAGCTGGGCCCGTTGTTGCCACGAGAGGTTGGACTGTGGTAACGGGGGCCAAGGGATAAGAAGCCACCCTGGTGTTGATAGGGGCCAGGGTAGGCGGAATAGAGACGACAAGGTTTTGAAAAGGAGTGGATAGAGGTTGAGCGGGTTGAGGTTGACAAGGGGCCGGAACCCCGGTGGAAGTGGGCCCAATGATAGAGGGAGAGGCCACACCTGGAGGATTGGTCAAAGTCTGGTCAATGGTCAAAGCGATGGCTTGAGTGTCTGAAGGTTGAACTATGGATGTTGTCGATACAGCCATAGTCGTGACAAGGGAGGTCGGCATTCCGTAGATCGGATTGCCCAAGGAGTCTCGCGTTCGGCTATGCGCGAGATAGTGTTGCAAGGCCTTGACGTTGAGGTCCAAGAATCGCTCGAAGTCTTGGTCCCCTTCTTGGACAATGGGAGTCTGCGGCGGGGTTGGACGGGCAGGAGTTCTTTCGGTCTCTGAGTTGAACTCCATTGTAGGCTTGGTCACGGATGGGGTGGACGGAAGTGGTTGACGGCTAGCGTGGTCAACAAGAGCCTTGGCTTGGCTACGAGTCAAAACCATGCAAGGCAAAGAAGGTTCAGGTCTCAGGAACTATGTTGCTCAGTTTCAGAAGATCAGGATGGAGTCTTTGACAGAGAAGGGACAGGTTTCAGGTTGCTAGTTTTGAAGAAAAAGGACAGTGACAGAGACCGACGTCAGTTGAAAAACCAATGTCGATAAGAAATAAGGCCGACGTTGGTCAGATAACTGATGCCGATAACAGATAAAGCCGATGTCGGTAGCAGGACCGATGCCGGTGACAGGGGAAGCCGACGTCGGTGGCAGAACCGATGTCGGTGACTATGTTTTCCAGAGAACCAAAAGATTCTTGGAAAAACAAAGAAGAAAGCGTCCTCACACACTCAAACAAACAGATGAGAAGAGGAAAATAGAGAAAGACAGACAAGCCTAAGCGATAAATCCTAGGAATTAACCTTAGAAACTTGTGGCTTATGCCTTAGATGAATGTTTGGGGAGATTGGCTGAAAAATGGGTCCTAGAAGAAGGCTTTCTAAAGATGGTTTCAGGTGTTGTTTTAGGTGCTCAAAGATCTGTGTTAGGGTCCGGTACGTGGCCTGGTGCTAAGGAGCAAGCTCCCCTCACTTCACGATTCCAGTGGTTAGCTGGTCTCGCTTAGCCAAGATATACCTCGCCTAGAGTTTAGACTCTGCCAGAGAACGGAGTGGGCTTCCCCCTTGGTGATGAAATCCAAGTGGGGTCACCAGGACGGGTAAGGTATCCGCTGGGGGATGAATTCCCAGTCGGGCCTTGTCTCAGGTATGTTTTATGTGTGTTTTAGTGCATGTGATTTGGTAGTGTAACATCAAGTGTCTACGGTTTATTCAATATGCGCCTAAGTTACTAGATGTGGACTAATGCAATCACAAGTAGAAATGAAAGTGCAATACGTTTTAATGCCCAAGTCGAAATGTGATATTGTTATGAAGACAAGATTGAGAAAGGGTTGAGAGTATGATATTTAGACTAGTCTAGAATGCAAGGAAGAAAGGTTCGTTTTAGCCCTGCTTATAGTGTCATTTGGAATAGAAGAAAGAGACAAGAAGGAAGGAGCCTAAATGCACCTAAATGAATGAAAAAGAAAAGGAACCCAGGAGGAACCTAGGGTCCCACCGGGCGTGCCAGAGATGTTTCTACCTCAAATTTGCTTTTCAGACTTAAGAAAAAGAAACTAAAAGAAAGTAATGGGCAAGGCTTGGGAAGTACCTGGACTAAAGATTGCACACCGTAAATCCAGACGCTTGTGGGCACTCCTCTTTGGCTGTGGAGGAATGACACCTACAAATAAGAAAGAAACTTGGACAAGAAAAATGTTAGATGGATGGGCAGTGGGTTGCCAAGCAAAGGCTTGTTCCCAGAAGTGTAAAAACTTCCTTAAGGGAGGTCAACCCACTGTTTTGATGAGATAAGTGACTGATAAAAGACAGAATGCCAGAATACAAAAGTGACAAAGAAAGTAGAAAGGAAAGAAGAAAAAAAAATGATTACCTGAAAAAGTTGTTGGGCTGAAGACAGTCGCCGAGGTCGGAAATGTCACCGGCGTCGATTATCTGATCTGTCGGCGTCGGCTATCCTGCCGACGTCAGTTGGGGAAGTAACCGGCGTCGGTCGGGGTTGTGGCCTGTAGTCGGGTCTGGGTTGCTTTCTGGACTGTGGATGGGTCTGAGACTGAACGGGGACAAGTTTGGATGAACTGGGGAGATGAAGCAGGTTAGGTTGGGTCCCTGATGCAAGGTCTTTTTGACAGAGGGGTGGGGAAGAGGAAAAGACACAGAGGACAGGGAAGAGGAGGATTCACAGAGGATGGGGCCTGAGAAGGCTTTGCAGCCTCTCAGGGGAAGGACAGAGGGAGCAGGAGACAGCAAATAGGATAGGTTACTGAATACTAAACAAATGAAATAAAAAAACCAGACTAGCTTACCTTTTAGCTTGCTGAATGAAGAGAGGAGGTGTTGTTGTCGAAGCCACAGAAGACTTGTTGAGGAGAAAATCTGATCCAGAGCCTTTTCACCTGTTGCTGCTATTGCACAAGGTCAAGACAGAGGAGAGATGAAAGCCAAAGCACCAAGAGAAGTCTGTTTCGAGCTCAAGAGTCCAGGGGGCTGCAACGGATGCAGGAAGGGATAATGAAGGCTGCCGACGCCGGCAGTTTCGCCGACGTTGGCCGAAGGGTCGCCGACGTCGGCGGTCGCAGGATGGGCACAGAGGCTAAAAATAGCCTCTGCCCATTCTTGCACGCCGCCGGGCAAGGGGTCATGGGCAGAACGGTCACAAGGATGCCAAAATGGACGAGGGGGGATATAATGGAGAGATTTGGCCTAATAAATGCTAGGGGGAAGGTGGAGGGATTCAAGGGAGGATCCAAGGTGGCAAGGGTAGGGTGGAAAGGGGGCCTTATTTAATTAAAAATAGATGTTTATTTCCAATTAATAAGACTTAGGTGGGTTAGGGACCAAGGGGGACTAGGAGGGAGAAAGGACCAAGGGGGAGAGCCAAGGTGCAGACACGTTTGCGGTGTCTACAGAACCTTTAGTTGAATTACATCCTTTGAACCACATGATTGGTGTATACAATTCTAGAGTTCCAGCTAGACCTTCCATCTCCTTCGTAGAGTAGGAGATAGTCATGGATGATTCATATTATCATGAACTCTTTATCAAAGTTTACATTCATAATCATCCTATTCATAGTGTTCTCATAGACAATGAATCTAGTGTGAACATGTACACTATGACATTATTACAGCATTTGGGATATTTAGAGCAAGATATCACCTTGATGGACATAGTTATCAATGGATTCAATGGGCACATATATATTTCATTGGGTGAGATTTTACTTCCTCTATAGGTTGGTCCAACACACACGGCCACACCATTTACTATAGTTCTAAGTGTAGGAGTTTATGATATGTTACTTGGTCGATCATGGATTTAGAAAATTCAAGAATTTCCTTTTATAGTTCATAGATACATGAAATTGATTCATGCTAGTCATGTTTTTATAGATGGTGGAGTTTTATATGAGTTACCACTCCCCATTTCAGAGTCATATTCTACTTTGCAATCACTAGTTTCAATTTAACCACCAGTTTTAGTTTCTCCACTAGTTTTAGTTCTTCCTCCAATTCAAATTTAGACATAGTTTAGGCCTCTATCGCTAGTACAAAAAGTTCATAAAGTTCCATAGAGGTATATTTTAAATCAACCACATTTTTAGGATTCTAGGCATCTTCTAGTTACAGTGTTCACACCCAAGGTAGTATCATTGAGATCTCATGCCTCTACATATAGAAAACATGCTTTGAGAGATTATCCTACTACTAAATGGGTCCCTAAGATCCCTAAAATTGCATCCACTTCTTAGAGTTATAGGGGGGCCCACAATTAGTTTCTACTTTAGAATTATAGAGTATTTATAGCATATACAACTTTTAGAGCCATAGTCTCAACCCTTACATCATGATTCATGATCATGAACGATCCCTATCCTTGATACAAGACACCATGATAAAGAGTCTCATATGAGACTCATCAGTTAGTATAATTTATTCTTAGCCTTACATGTATATATTAATTTATCTGCTTGCTTGTAGATAACTTCTCTTCAATATCTTATACATAATTTCCTAAGTATTTGATTATACATAGCTTATTATAAAAATACCAAAAACATTCAAATATATCAAAAATACAAAACAAATATAACATTCAAAATATAAAAACATTAAAATAATTCAAAATACCAAAAACATTTCAATTATATACAACATCGATTCTTTACATTTATACTACCATACTATACTTACATTTGTTGTTGTATGCTATTATTTATTGATTTATCTACATTACCATGGTTCACTTGATATTCTTTGAGTGTGTGTAATGACTTCTAGATCCTTGATCACTTCACTCTACCCACTGAGGGGGTATCTTCTACATTTGAGACATAAATCAATATACATACCCACTAGGGGAATATTCTATATGACTACACCATCTAGGTTATGTCATTCTTAAACCACACACTCTAGTTATTATGTTGATGTTTATTACTTACTAGCTTACATAGATTTCTCTATCAACATTTCACTAGCATATAACACTTTTGTATTTATTAGCATATACATAGTCTTATATTAACATGTCTTGCATACTTTCACTTCTTGCTTTGATTTGTTAGATTTGATTGTGTTTCCAATATAACATGCATTTCTTTCTTGTTTTGCATAGCTATGTGTGATTTTTTTTCTTAGTTCTAGTTTTGTCTCTTGTATGCACCTTAGGAAATTTTCCAATGTCCTTTGATTTTATTCTTGTGTGTGACTTAGGACATTTTCCAATGTCCTTTGCCTATAATCTTATATGTGATTATGATTTTCATGTCATCCTTGCTTAAATCAATTGTATGTGTATGTGGCATTTGAACATGTTGTGTATGCTTGCTTTTTAGTTTGAGTGACATGTCCCCATGTCCCTTATTTTTTTGGCCCCTTGGCCACTCTTATATGATTCTTGCCTTTTTTTCTTGTTTGCTTCTCATTTTTTGCAATGCGATGATCCACATCATGCATTATCTTGCTTTCTTGGATGCCATGATATAAATCATGCTCCATCCCTCCTTAACAATTAACAAATAAAAATTAACCAAACTTCTAGTTTTAATTCAATGTATTTCATATGCCTTTATATTATTATATCTATCTAGACATACCCCTATTGATCTAATAATCTCTCATTACAAACTATGATATATCTCAAGATGTCTTGTTGATTATCATTTTTATATCATGTATCTTTGTAGTATAACACACTTATAGGGATCTTTATTTTAAGGGTAGTCATTATAGGGTCTTCATTCCTACCCTCAAAATAGGGGACAACAAACATGTGTTTTTGTCACAGAGATAAGAGCTCTTAATGATCAAAAATTTAGCTTTTAACACACCTAGAACAATAACCAAACTTCAAACTAGGCAGACTAGACTAGTAGATAGTGATAATTTCAAAATAGAAATAAAATTTAGCCTAGGATAATAGTTCCAAGATTGGACTATAGTATTAAACCCTCTAGTGTCGGCTTTCAGTGTTCCTATCCAAACAATAAAAAAATTAGACTTTTCAAAAGTAGATAAAAAGGTAGGTTTAGCTATAATTTTGCACATTCAAACCAGTTCAAAATCAAAAAAAATTAGTACACTTTTGCTTAGAGAATCTAGATATAGGGGGCATCATGCATGACATGATGGCTCTCACTTCTAGTTTTAGATATGATAGTTGGTATAACTTCTAGATCATAAGCAATGTGCATGACATATTTATCTTCTTTTCTTTCTGAGTTCAATACAGTATCCAGACATTCTCAATAGTTACATGCCTTACTCTATATATAGGTGGTTGGCATCATTTTGTATTGGTTTTCATACAAGCCTAACCTCCACATTTTTGGAGTGGATTTCATATAAGCCTAGTGCCCAGTTTTGGAGTAGCTTTCATACAAGCGTAATCTTCACTTTTTTAGAGTGGCCAAGAGTGGCCTAATTTCTAGCATATATTTCGCTATCCACACCACATTGTCAAATTATAGAGCATTAATGGGCTTTAAGAGCCATCCCATACGACACATATTCATACCAGTATCAGTTCATAGCTTCACTTTATAGGGCAATGATGGAGCCAAAGGACTATTTAGCCTTTGTAATCTTGAGCCACCTACTCAGAGCGATTAAACACATGGTTCAAACATGAATTATCACACACATGATCACATAACTTCACTTAGTGAGAAATGATGGATCAAAGGGCTAGCCTTTACATTCTTGAGTGACTTACAAGGAATTGAACACTCAGCTATGTTCATAATATTACTCTTGGTATAACATCATCTATTATTAATCAACATTACTTAGCATCACTCAGCATCACAATAGATTTACACTTCAAAATGTGCTCTCTCTATGCACACCTAACATACATAGCTTCATGAGCTTCACCCTTGCAGTTAAGTTCAAGTACACTTTCTATTTTTCCTTTATCATAGTATTTCACTTTGTTGCATCACTAGATTAAAAGGGGGGGAATGTAGTCATATAAAATGTGAAAATTGGCAACTTGAGTGTGGCTAATGACACCCAACCCATAGGTCCTTTCTTATTCTCATGACCCTCATATCCATTTTTTCACTAATTCTTAGTCATTTGTAGCCTTCCAAACCTGATCCCAACTAAGCTAGACTAATTTTCTCATGGAAAATCCATCCCCCCAGGTCCTGTACCCTTAGGACTATAGCACCTAACTTGGATTATAGTATTGGGCCCTCTAGTGTTCATTTTTGATGCTCTTATCCAAGTTCATTTTTATATCTAATGGTTAGTTTCTTTCAATTCCTATCCCCCTTCTTGTCAACCTAATGCAATCACATTCAATCCATGACCAACACATCCCTATAAAATCCCATGCAAAGTTCATTTAGAAGGGGTTGACAATTATCACAAAAAAAAAGCAAGAATATAAGGACTACTAAGGTAATCTTCCCTATTCTCTATATACAACCAACCAATACTACTATAATCTTATTCAAATACTTATACCAATCCCTAACCCCTTAAGCACATGTATTTTTAGCATTTTTCATCTTCATACACATAATTGCACAAAGCACATCAAGTGGGAGAACTACATATGTCTTGATCCCTATTCAAAGTATTAGTATGTAGGTAGTGTGACCACACAAGGGATGTGAATACACGTTCAGTGCATCTTACACACACTAACCCCCCTCTCTTTCTCAAAATTTGTCAAAGCATAATAGAGTCTAGGGTTTGAATACTAAACCAGATCTATAGGGAGTTCCATGGATATCTAATAATCAAAATTTTATAGGTAGGCTCACATAAATACAACAAACAAAACCTATAAATCTTAGATATCCTAGACAATAGTGGTAGAAGAGGACTATAACATCAAACCCTAAGGTGTCCTATTTTAGTACTCTTGTCCAATCAATAAATGAAAGCTAGATCCTAATTTATGATAGTGTCCCAGTCTTACACAATGAATTTTAGACCTTGCAACAATCATCTCAGTTAGTTTCTAGCTAAATTACTATTTTTAGAAAGGTTCAAATTCTAGTCAAATTATACAAATTAGTAGCTTAATTATTTCATATTTATTTACTAATTTATTATTCTATACTCTTAACTAAATTAAAAATAATACACCAATATTCCCAAAACTGTTAAATCAATGGTATACCCTTTTATCATTTTCATAGGGTTACAAGACATGATATAAATACATGCTTAGCATTATAGTATAATTTTAATAAGTTTAAGGCTTAGGGAACTATTCATATTACATAGCCTCCACCTCCACTAATACAAGCACCATAATGGAATCTTTATCGACATAGATATTCACATAATGATCCCTTAACTATTTGAGTTTTAATCTAGGATTAATACATCCCTTGTTATTATGGATGAGGATTCGGATCCCACCACTTGCACATTGGCATTCTTAAAACACATAAGACATTAGGAGAGTGAGCTACAACATGTTATACATTGATAGTATTCCTTAGGA
The DNA here is from genome assembly GCA_037957365.1 of Torreya grandis. Taxonomy (NCBI): domain Eukaryota; kingdom Viridiplantae; phylum Streptophyta; class Pinopsida; order Cupressales; family Taxaceae; genus Torreya; species Torreya grandis. The sequence goes on along the minus strand of JARHVA010000772.1, from coordinate 2,906,271 downwards.
CACATCACACTACCAATTGGATATGGGCCAAATGTATCTAACACATTACTCTTTGTCATGATCATAAGCATTCTTACATAGGTTACCCTTGGTAGTACATGGGTATAGGTAATGGATGCCATAGTTGATCACTTAAATAGATGCTTGGCTTTAAAACATGAGGGACACACAATTCACATAGTACATGATGGATTAGATGAGAATTATAGATTTCATATAGGTACCCTATTATCTAATGTGGTTTACCTTAGGATTACATGGGAATATTATTACACAGTAGAGCAACATGCTATTTAGATGCATAAAATCTAGAATAATGCCAAGAGTAAGTCTACACTTATACATATAGCATGGTATAATGATCATGATGATGATGATTTATTTGAGTTTGGGTAGACTTAATATCTGACATTGGATGACCTCCCACTATATCTATTATTTGATTATCCACACCCCATGGATGTCCTCTTAGGTTTATAGAGACATTACACTTTATTTGTACATTATCTCATTTTTTTACAACATTTACTTGTACAAAGTATCATTTATTCCTTATTCTTGTATATAATTTCATTTTCATGTTGATTATACATAACTTATATCCATAAATCACAAAAACAATATAATATGTCAAAAACACAAAAACATTCAAATATTTTCTCAAAAAATACAAATTATAGATTGTATACATTTCCATGTTTACATCTTTTATACTTGATAGGTACTAAATATACTATATATGTTAGTATAGTTAGGTTTATCACACATACATGATTCACTTGTTTTTTTAAAGTGTTTGCATATGTTTACAAGACCAAGGTCCACCACATAGATCTTGATTTGCTACTATCAACTCATTGGGGGCACATACACAACACAAAGGTTCTTCATTTGACACATTTACCCATTTGTGGCATTCTATACATAGTTTTGATTGCTAGGTTACATCTTTATAAACTCTATATCACATATTTAACATTGTTTATATTTTGATATTGATCATCCTAAATTAATTATATTTTTTCTAACTACTACTACTACTGTTATAGACTCACTTTATGTACATATTTGTTCTTATACATATTTTTATCACATGCCCATACATACTTTCATTTATAGATTTATTATTTTAGACTTGATTTTTCCTATATGCTTCTACATCCATTTGAGGCCATTTGAATGTGTCATTGTTCTATGACTTTATGCTAGTTCTTTCATTGTATGTACACTTTGGACATATGCCCATGTCCTTGTGTGTGTCTCCCTAATTATGTATGCAAACATTTGAATATGTCCTTCCATGTGGATTTAACCAATTTTATTTTCTTTATGCATATATGGAGATTTTAACATGTCCCTGTATGTCTTTACTTTCTCAAATTTAGTGACATGTGCCCATGTCCCTTATATTGTATCCCCTTGGCCCAATTTGCATGCCTCATATATGTTGTAGGTATACTTCCATGTATGCATCATGGACATGACACTTGTCTATTGCTTGTTACAAACTTTAGTTTTATATGCCATGAGGGACCTCATGTATCTCCCCTTCCTTCTTAGGTGTTATGATGGACATCATGCCCCTTCCCCCTAAGTAGTTACTAAGTTTATTACTCATATTTGTTGTTCATACACATGCTTACATCATTATATCTATCTTGCTAGCCTTGTGAATGATATATCTAACATACGTCATACATTACCAACTTATGGTCAAATTATCTTACATTATAATGTAATGTATACACTTATTTTCATTTATTATGTAGATATCATATAGGCTTAGACTAACGCATCATACAAAGCTTTTTATTTTGAGGATAGTTATTTCATAGGTTCAATAACTCCCCTAAAAGATGGGGCATTCACAGAGATTTATCATAGAGATTAGGTGATATAAATGCACTCAAATTATAGTTTCCTACATGTAATCACATAATATAGAGCTTAGTTTCAATAAAACATAATGGAAAATAGTCAGATAGATATTAGACTTAGTTGGTAGAAAAACAACATAGTAGGACACATTAGACAAAAGTGGGCATTGGTTCCATAGTTATGATATCCAAGGTATGGTTTTCTAGTAGCCACAGAAGTAGAAAAATCTATATTTTCTAAAAATTTACAATAGTTACAATCCAATTTTACACAGACCCAATTACATATTACCAATTTTTACTTAGTTTTGCTTAGTTTTGAACAAAATCATAACATTTTTATTATATTAGAGGAATCATGTATAACATGATCACTCCCATTTTTGTTTCATATACTCATGTATAGATAATTACAACTCAATCTAGAATCCACATACTCAAATATCAGATTTGGGGGCATGTGTGAAACACATTATTTCCATATGATCACTTATACACTAGTTGATCAGATGCAATGTAAAAATCAATGTCATTATCTATGTTATACACACTAAAAACCATGATCCAAGTAATACATGATATTTATACATTAATTTTTAATGATCAATATTTTTGCATAGTCCCTAAATTACATACTTGAGTGCTCAAGGAGGCCCCTAAGCTGATTGTCATTCTAGAGTTCTTGAGTGGCCATAGAGACATTATATATAGTTTTAGTTACAATCATAGAACTTCAGTTACATTGAAAAATTTAGTTATAGATTCATCTACTACACATGGATAGGAAATGATGGAGTCATAGTCTACTTGAGTTCTTGAGCCACCTACATAAGAGGGTTGGAGAAGCCATCAATCCAATCTAAGCTATTCACAGGTCATGATCCACCAAGTAGGGGTGGGTAATGATGAAGCCAAAATTAGATTGAGTTATTGATCGACCCACACATGGTAATTGATCAAGTCATCAGCTCATTCCAATTTATTAACCAAATTTATCACTATCTACATGCACACACACAAGATGTCATTATATTTATGCTCTATTTTATAGACCCAATGAGGTGTATTCATATCTTTCCTATCTTTTATATCTTTATTCTATTATGTCTTTAATTTTGATATCTCTTAAATAAGTATTGATCTATGCATGTTTCATTTGTAAGGCACACAATAGAGCCCACTTCAATACTCATATTCAAATTCATGGATATTACCTCACATATAGGTCAAGGTATGTTTATTTTTCCTTTATCCTAGTCATTTCACTTTGTTGAATTTATAGAATAAGGGGGGTGAAAATGCAATCATGTAAGAATTACACTTGAGTTATAAGAGTGCTACTTGAGACCACTCATTCCTAGCTTAACCATATACCTATGTTAAGGCATTTAGACACTTATCTAGCTTTTATGCAAACCACACAGATCCCTAGACATCTCAAAATTAGTACCAAAATATTCCATAGACATCCAATCCCCTAGTGCCTCAATTTTTTCCCTTTGGACACTAGTGCCATAAGTGGACACTATAGGATATTTTTTGACACCTATTCCTATTTATAACACTTAGACCAACTCTTGTACCATTTTTTAGCCTATGGATCCTTTATCTCAAACACTTTCTAGCTAAGTATTAATTTGTCTCCTTCATTGCTTTAAGTAAAAATATTAGTTTAGCTCAGTTCTTTCACAAGTTATTGGTTGTATTTTTTGAATATTTTATAACTTAATTTACTATATTCAACCCCTTTAACAATCTAGGGCTTACACTCCATAACCCTAAAAATTTAATTCATGTATATTGGTACACCCCATCAAAGATATTTTTATGTATATATACAATAATCATTATGCAATCAATGCATTAAAATCATTTGTTATCATGCAATAAAAATCAAATTAAAATTTTAATCTTATATAAATATAAATCTAAATAAATAGCAAGACAAGTAAAGGGTATTATACAGTAGACCATTGTACAAAATGTAAAGGGTATTATAAAAACAAATAAGATGTAGGGCATTGTATATTCCATTATAAGATGGACAAAAGTAAACCATTAAATAGACTAATGGTTCATTGGTTACTTTACTTTATGTATCAATATGGACAATAATATACCATTATATAGAATGTATACACAATGTAAAGGGTCATTTAATGCATACTTTATTGAATGGTTTTTGTAACTAGGATGGAAGTAGTTTATTATTTTCTAGTTAATCTTTGTGTCAATGTTGGTTATACTTCAATGAAGCTTCTTTTGAAACACTTCATTGAAAAAAAATCCAATATATAATTACATACTCTCTATGCACTGACACCCTATTCTAAGCGTTAGAGTATAGGAATGTGAATTCTATTTCAAGTAGTAATTGGCATGGATTTATGTAGTGTATTTTGAAAGTGGAATTTTTTATTTAGATCGGGGAGTGACTTAACTAGCTAGTGTGTTTGTCTTTCTAACTAATGTGTCTATGGGCCCATCAAATTAGTTAACATCCATTGTTCATGACTAGACTAACACCCATTAACAACATAATAAGGCAAACAATAATTAGTTCATTATTTCCTTTCCTTTATGTATAAATATGGACAATGGTATACCATTATAAAAAATGTAAAGGATATTATACATATAAGTAAGATGTATAAAATTATATAGACTATAGTAATATGGAATATGATAGACCAATATAGGAGTATACTAATGAACCATCAGTCTATATAACGGTCTACTTTTGTCCATCTTATTACAATCTATATAGTTCCCTCTATCTTATTTGTTTGTATAATACCATTTACATTCTATACAATGGTATACTATTTAATATCCTTTGCTTGTATTGCAATGATAATGGGATAAATCTATTTGCATTTAAAGGGTCATTCAATGCATAGTTTATTGAGGAGATTGTGTAATTAAGATGAGAGTAGTCTATTATTTTATGGTTAATCTAGGTGTGAATGTTTGTTATACTTCAATGAAGCTTTTTTTGAAACACTCATTGAAAAAAATCCAATATAGAATTACACACTCTCTATGTATTGATGCCCTAATCTAGGAGGTAGATTATAGGAGTGTGAGTTATATTTCAAATAGAAATTGGCATGGATTTACATAGGGTACTTTGAAATTAGAATTTTATATGTAGATTAGGGATTACCTTAACTATCTAGTGTGTTTGCATTTCTATCTAATGTGTTTATGGGCCTATGTTATGATCCTGATTGGCAAATTTCACTAATGCCTTGAGTTTTTGGTGTAGTGGTTCATTATATGTTGTATTAGAGACTCCACCTAGGTTCAATTCATGGAGTAGGTGGATACATTAGCATGGTAGTGTTCATCTAGGGCTCATACACATAGGGGATCCTAGTGGTATGGGTGCAAATCTAACCCAGAATCTAGGATTTGGAAGTGTGGTGGGATGTTATGATCTTGATGGGTGGATTTCACTAATAACTCAAGGTTTTAGTGTAGTGGTTCATTATAGCCTACCATATTAGTTAATGTTTAGGGCTCAAGATTGGGCTAATGTTAGTTAACAATACATTAAAGCATACAATAATTGGTTCATTCTTTTCTTTCCTTTATGTAGTAAGATTGACAATAGTAGACCATTACATAGAATGTAAAGGCAAAACCATCACAGTGGTTACCCTACTAAGTATAAAAATTTAGTCAATCTTTCTTTCAAAATTAGTGTTGCAAGGGGAAAATGACATTATATCCAATTTTAAGTATCATGATATTATACTATATTAGAGAAACTAATATTTAATATGTGATATCCATGGACCATAAATAATATAATGAATAATTTTACAAATCATATGGCACTAGGAAAATGAGTAATAATTTAACATAATTCTAAAATTTGAAATTATGGGAGATATATTCACAATATAAACATCATTTTTTGTTATAGGAAACTGATACAAGTTTTCATAATCATTACCCTTTCAAGGTATGGTTTCAAGTATCATATCACAAGGACAATGAAGGGACACTGGAATAGATTCACCCTTAATCATATAAATATGTCCCCTTGAGGAAAATAATTCTTTAAAAAAATGAACTAAGCTTAGTTCTATAATTCCCACCAATAAAGAGGCCTCACTCATTTAGTTGCAACATGGTCAATTGATTTAGCGTTTTATCTTGCATCAATTATTATAATGCATTTTTGTTTTCAAACATATTTAAAGCATATATTTACTATCATTCATATCCAATATATCATAAAAGATAAGTTTGGCTCAACAAAACCCTAAATTACACTTGAAATATTGTTCTTGGCATCAAGAAATTCCTTTCAACATAAAACATTATGTTTTATCAATTTATTTATAAAATTGTATTATGTAACAGAGTGATAAGGTTTCCAATTATGCATTAAGGGATAATTAAAATATGCTTTCCAAAATCCTAGATCTACTTGCATCAAGGTGAAACATTTATTCCTTTCACAAATTTTATGGCATTGATAGAAATGTAGTACTAAGTTATCCACCACCTATTGTTAGGACTTGTTCTAAATTCATAACTTAGTTTAGGATTTTGGTAAGTTAAATTAAATAAATGTAAACATGGCATGATTATTTTTATAAAGACACCCCTATAAATAAATTAAGTTATATTTATGTTTGAGTTAATAATAAAACTACCTTACGAGTTGCATTCCCATAGATAATTGGTTTTTACCAGTCATGAGGTGAAAACTATATATTCATGTTTGGATTTGTAAAAAGGGTTAATGATATATTGGCACCCTTTCTTTTACTTGATATTTTTGAAATTAATAAAATACTTGTGAACCCACACTCAGTGAGAACAAGATTTAACCTAAATGGTTTATGTTTTATTAGTAGTATCAAAGTGTGGTAATTGGGAGCATAGTGAATTAAAGTGAAAGCAAAGGCAAAATATTAATTCACATGGAAACAAAGAAGCCTCATGTGAATTCAAATTTATAAAAATGCATGAGTGTTATAAGGTATGCCCTTTAATAACTTTGGTCTAATGTTAAAATTTCAAAAATTTATCAAAATATTTAATTTTTCAAATATTTTACCTTGCCTTTATAAAGATTATGAGTAAATATGCATGTAAATAAGATTGTACTAGTCTTGTATAGCCATATGCCTGGAACAACTCTTCATTCGTATTATATAGCTTAGACCCTTCATTTTCAACACTATAGAATGGTTTTCAAGGTTGTAGTTTGATTAAATGTGATTAAAAACCATAAATTATGCACAAACAACCATTTTTATGGATTTATTCAACTTGGAAACTTATTTGATTATGTAGTATAGATTCCAATTTTATTAAAATAAATTTTCTTAGTTTTTTTATTATCTATGTTTAAGTTTTTAAAGACCAATCCAAGACAAATTTTTGAGTTGTACAACCCATATTTACATTGGTACGGCATCCATAGTGCCCTAACTCATCAAAGACTAGTTTTAATTCATCAAATTCCCCTCAAATAATCTAAAAAATAGTTAAATCTTAAACGGTAGGACCTTGTATAGAATTATATAGCCAAGAACAATTGAAGAATAGTTTCAAATTTTCATAGAGTAGTCATGGTGCCTAGTATGGCGTTGGAAGTTTGAGAAAAATTTAAAATTTCATTTGGTAAAGTTTCTAAAAATATATAGGGTTTGAGAGGGTCCTACACAAAACTATGCAAAGAGTTTTTTTTACTCAAAAACATTTTTCACGTATAAATCAGATTTTACATGCCCAAGTAATTTTTTTCTATTCTCATTAGAGAAAAAAATCAAGTTTATATGTAACATTCTCTCTTTGTAACCTATAAATGCTCTTAGTGCACTTGAAAGGGTTAATTTTGTGTTGAGCTTTGAAATAAGGAGGTCAAGGGTTGCAATCTCTTTTTTGGAAGAATTTTCTATATGGTATATGTTTTTTTGTAAGGAATATTCCATTTTAAAATCTTTTTGTATGCTTTTTAATTTGTAAAAAGCATACATGTTGTAAAAGCATGAATACTAGTTGGAAAAATGCAATAGAAGTTTGTTTCTTTTATATTTAGTGAAATAAGGTTATATCTTGGTGAAATAAGGTTGTATTTTGGTTAAATAAGGATGTAATATTTTGATTTTTTGGTGAGGTTAAGTGCAAATGCCATCAAAAATATATTTTCACTCTACATGGAGGTTAAGTGAAAAACCTCATAAAAGCATTATCTTGTGCAAAGTTCTATCAGTGAGTGTGTTATTTCTTTCATTTATCACACTTATTTTGCATTGTGTCACACTTAATTTTATTTTTTACACTTACTTTCATTTCAAGATGCCAAATATTCAAAATTTTCTTTTAGATGGTGATATATTAACAATTTATAATTATTTTGATTGGAAATGTTTGATGGAAGCTTCATTAGTTTTCAATGAGCTATGGGATGTTGTAAAGAATGAAAATCCTACATTGCCTATAGAATAGGGCAAACTTGATGTTTCTAATCTATGTGATTCTGAGGCCCTAGCTTTAATCAAGTGTTTTTTTACTTATGATACTTACATACATATTAAAAACTCTCCTCATAGTTACATTGCATGGAAAACCTTACCTGATTTGAATGATAAAAAACCTAAGCATAAGAAGATAGATATTCACATGTAGTTATTTACTTTATCATTATAAGAAGATGGCGATATATGAGACTACATATCTAAGTTGAATAATATTGCTAATGAGTACACTAAGGCTAGGTTTGGAAAATAGATGATGATCTCATAGTTATTACTACATTAAAAGGCCTACCTATGTCCTATAGGAACTTTGTTTAAATGTTACATGTCTTTGATAAGATTACAGGCACCACTTTTGATAAATTGGTTGAGTTTATTATTCAACATGAACTCTCTCTACCTAGGAAATCCAAGAAAACTGAGGAAGCCCATGTTTTAGAGTCCAAGCCTAGTTCATCTTATTTTGGTCAACAAAATTATAGAGGAAACAATTATAGAGGGGGTAAAAATTATAGAGGAGGTAGATCTCAAAAAAAAGGTAGAGGATATCATCAGAACAACTATTCACATCAACATTATATCCATTCTCATTCAAAAGATATGAATTATAGAGGATATGGACACAACTTTTATAAAAGAAAAGGTCAAGATAGATCAGACATTTAGTGTCATAGATGTATGAAATTTGGTCACATTGCCTCTCAGTGTAGGATTATTTTTGAAAAAATTTAGAGGCCATAAAAATGACTAAGTCTCATTCTGATCAATATGTTGACCATGATTATGATGAATCCAACAATGTTCTTTATGAATCTACATTCACTGCTTTAGGGAAAATTATTTATATGGAATATGAGGCTAGAGATGAGTTCACAAATGTGTGTATTTTAGCTACAAGAGCAACCAAACACATGACATTCAGATGAGACTTCTTTTGGAGTTTCAAATAAGCTTATCTCTTTGGTATCCTTGGTAGATAAGTCTATGCATACTCCTAAAAATCTTGGGTCTATTTGAATTCTCCTTCTTAATGGATCTATCAAATACTTGGAGAATGTTTGGTATGTTCCCACATTGAAAATGCATATGCTTTCCCTAGTAACTATTCTCAATAAAGGTTATCAAATTTTGCTTGAAAATGAACTCATTTATATCAACTCAGTGAAGGATGGATACAAAATCATGTATACAAGATATGATGATGGAAACTTGGTTAGATTGTATTGTAAAGTGCTTCCTCCCATAGTGGAACTTATGGAAATTGTTAATATAGCTTTAGATACTATGTCTACATATCAATTATGGAATCTCCACTATGGACATTTGAATGTTAACTCTTTAGTGTACTTGTAGAGATATGGTATGGTTAATGATTTGCCCACTTTTCACAAAGATAGTATTCTTTGTGAATCATGTGTTTTGGGCAAATAGAATAGGGAAAATTTTCTTAAGTGTTATTCATGGCAAGCTAACAGATGTTTGTAGTTATTTCATAGTGATGTATGTGACATGAAGAAGTCATCCATTGGAGGGTGTAGGTATTTTTTTTTGTTTATTGATGATTTTTCTAGGATGACTTGGGTGTTTTTCATGAAAAATAAATTAGAAGTTTTCAATAAGTTTATTGATTAGTTACACTTAGTTGAAAAAGAAATAGGTTCACACTTGGACACTCTTCATTTAGATAATGGTGGTGAGTATACTTCAAATGATTTTTTGGATGATTGTCAAGAACATGGTATTCATCAACAATACAATAATTCTTAAACTCCACAATAGAATGGAGTATCCGCATGAATGCATAGGACTTTAGAAGGCACAAATTGAGCTAGGTTTCACTATAAATAGCTCGATGATAATTTTTGGTTCAAATCCATTGGTACTATAGTGTATTTGATAAATAGGTCCCCTACAGTTTCAATTTTGGGACAAACTCTATATGAGGCTTGGTATGGTTTTAAACTAAAAGTTAAACACTTGAAAGTTTTTGGATGGTTTTGTTTCACTTTAGTTCCCACTAAACATAGAACTACGTAGGAACCACAAAGTCAAAATATGCATCTTTCTTTGATATTCATAAAATATAAATGGGTATTATTTACTTGTAAAAGATACAAGAAAATTCATAGTGAGTAGGGATGTGGTATTTGATGAATTTGGTACTATGAAAATTGTAGAAATTGATTCTAAATTTGATAGGCTAGAGAGGAAGATGAAAAATATGATAAGGGATTGAATAATGAGGCCAACTCTCATAGGTTGTGGTATGAGACTAGTATCCCTTTTATTTCATCTAGTACTTCACAAGTTCATGACTTAGACAATGTTGAAAATTATCTAAGTCTTCCTTTAATTAGTGCACATGATGAGAATTTTGGTGTTCCTGATTTGAACAATTTAGATAAATATATAAAATGGGCTCAAACTACTTTTTTTAACTTGAAAGTCGATGAAGTTGGTTTAACAAGTCACAAGAATTCTCGTAGATAGTTTAATTATGAAATGGTGGTTACTACTAATTCCACTAAGCCATCCACTTTTGAGGAGACTTCTACTAAATAGGTTTGGCAATAGGCAATGCAAATTAAATATGATACAATACTTAATAATAATACTTAGGTTTTGGTTGATCTTCCTCCACATGTTCAACCTATAGGATGAAAATGGGTTTATAGGACTAAGTATAAATCATATGGCACCATTGATAAATATAAGGCAAGACTTGTTGAGAAAATTAATGTGCAACAAGAAGGTATTGACTATGATGAAACATTTACACCAATAACCAAATGGCACACTATTCATATGGTCCTTATCTAAGAAGCACAAAATGGTTGGAAACTAAATCAGATGTGTGTTAAAAGTGCCTTTTAGGAAGAAGTATATATGAAACGACCCCAAGGTTTTGAGAAAGTGGGTGTAGAACACAAATTATGTAAATTGATCAAAGCTCTTTATGGGATCAAAAAGGCACCCAAGGCTTGGTATGAAAAAATGGATTCTTAATTGACGTAAATTGGCTTTCAATGTAGTGACTCTAATGATACTCTCTATTTTTTATTGTAGGGTAATAAATTGGTGATTCTTGTTCTTTATGTCAATGACTCATTTATCACAGGTAATGACAAAACCCATAATAAGTTTATGAAGAAGGAATTAAAATATGGGTTTGAGATGATAGATCTTGAACTTATTCACTATTACCTTGTCATAGAATTAACTCAAAAAGAAAAAGGTATTTTCATTTCAGAAACTAATTATATTTTTAAGTTATTAAATAGGTTTGGTATGAATGATTGCAAACCTACCCTCATTTCCATTGAAAGTAATTTGAAATTATCTAAGGATAATGGTAGTTCCCTCTTTGATGGCACCAAATATAGATAGTTAGTGGGAGTTTTGATATATTTGATGACTAATAGGCCTGATATATCATTTTTAATTAGAATTTTGTCTAAGTTTATGCATGATCCTAGATAAATTCATTGGCATGCAAAAAAAAGAGTACTTTATTACCTTAAATGGAAAAAACATATGGCCTTCATTACCACCATAAATATAACTTCAAACTTGTTGGGTATTATGATGCATATTTTGGTAGATGTGTGGATGACAAAGTATCCACAACAAGATACACTATGCATATGGGTTCGTCTAACATTACTTGGTGTTATAAGAAGCAGGATACAATAGCAAATTCAATAATAGAATTAGAATACATCATAGCATGGGATTGTTCCAAAGAAATTATTTACTTGCGATGCATTTTTGAAGATATTCTGATTTATCATATTGTTCCTACATAGTTATACATTGATAATAAAAGTGCAATCAAGATGTCTAAGAATCTAATATTTTATGCCAAAAAAAACATATGGATGTCAAATATCATTATCTACGAATGTTGGTGGTGACTAAAGCACTTGATCCAATATATTACCCAACTACTAATCAGATAGCTGACATTTTCACAAAAGCCCTTGATAGAATCAAATTGGAAAAAATTATAAAAATGTTTAGCATGTGTCCAAAGAATTGGATTTGGATTATGGGGGGCTTTTTAGGACTTTTTCCAAAGTCTTAACTTAGTGTATGATTTTGGTAACTTAAATTAAATAAATGTAAATGAGGAATGCTTATTATTATAAAGACACCCTCGTAAATGAATTAAATTAGATTTATTAACTTAGATTTATGTTTAAGTTAATAATAAAACTAATTTATAGGCTTCATTCCCATAGATAGTTGGTTGTAGAAGTTATTTGGTTTTTACCTGTCATGAGGTGAAAACTATATATTCATGTCTGGATTTGTAAAAAAGGTTAATGACATATTGGTACCCTTTATATGTACTTGTTTTTTTTTTTTTAAATTAATAAATTATTTGTTGACCCACACTCAGTGGGCACAAAATTCAACCTAAGTGATTTATGTTCTATCACCTATGTGACTCTTTCCATTAGAAATATGAAATTAAACATTATAAACAACCATTCATATCACCATTTAAGGGAATAATTATAATCACTCTCAACATGAATTGAATCATAAAGGATAAACACAAGTTTAAACATAGAATATGGTGAGTTCCTAAAATCATTCCCAAATAAGTATACCATCAGGTTCAAGAAATATCTTATCATAATAATGGGTTTTCATAATCCTTCTATTATTAACTTTATTGATTTATCAATAAAAATGAACAAAATAAGTGTTTTTCAAGTCCATAAGAAACACTTATACATTGTAGGCTTCACATTAACACAATTATCACTAAACAACTGAGGGTAAATTTTACATGCCAATCATTTCATATTAACTTAACTATGTTATCAAGAGAGAACAAACATGTAAAGTATTAACAAACTAAATAGAAGGAAACATGCATAAAAATAAAACCTTATTTCAATACCTTTCATGCATTATCATAGTGAGTATAGTGACCTTGGAATAGAAATTATATTTCCAAGTACCCTACATAAATCCATGTCAATTAATACTTGAAACATAACTCACACTCCTATATTATGCATCCCAAAATAAGACATTAGTACATAGAGAGTGGGTAAGTGCATGAAGTTGGGGGGATAAAAAGTGGACACTTTTTATATTTAAATGTGTACATGGTTTATAAAAGTGTGTACGCAATTTTATAAATTATGTATGTGTTCTTAGCCCATAAGATTTTTGATTACTAAGCTAAGACCGTGTATGCAGTTTTAGTTATAAAAACTATGTATGCAATTTTAGTTTTAATAACCATGTATGTAGTTTTAGTTATAAGAACCATGGTAATTTTAGTTTTTAAGACCATTTACACATCATTGATATTATAAATAAAAAATATTTTATGCATTTCATATGACATCACTAAAAACTATGAGTATATAAGTAAACAACTCAACTCAAGTTTTGTAAAGAAAAATAAAGAACTCAAAATTGACAATGGAACATAAGAAGAAAGGTATGTAAGCATATTTGAGTGAAATTACAAACAAATTTAGTGAATTTTATTGCATTTACATTATTGTTTTGTTGAAATTGTTCATTTTTCAATGCATAATACACCTTCACTTGTAGAGGGAAATGTAGAAAGTGAAAATGAGCCTAACCCTTCTAGCCTATAAAATCCTCCTACCCCAAAAAACCCTCCTAACCCTCATATAGTTCCTCAAATCCCCCAAGCTAGTTAGGAGGAATTAGAAGAACACATAATAGAAAATGAAATTGAAATTGAGAATTTATTTAAGGTAATGAAGGATCCCCATTTAAGTAACCCCTATTAAAATTCTCTATCAAATATATTAGATACATTAATAGATGAAGTTGAATACTTAATGGGTCGAATTGATAGGTGGGATGATTATAAAGATAGATGCATCTCAAACTATTCTAAAAAATTATGCATCTATTATGAGAGATAAAAAATAAACAAAGCCAAAATTTGTGCACTATTTAATGATGGAAAAAATGATGTACTACTAGATGTGATAACCAAATAGATTCCAATCCACTAGTACACCCATAAGTTGATCCCAAAAAAAATTAGAACCAATGATGGATGGTCTTTGATCACCCACCTTACAATAATAATGAAGTCCAAATGTATTTTTTGAGAAAACTATATTGTGAGTTTATCATTAATGAAGTTCCAAATTATTTTTATTTCTTAGAGTTTTAGGGTAGAGGAAAAGGCTCTATGTAGTATAGGTTGGGTGCATGTCATAAACCTAGTCATCTTATAATATCACCTATCCAAATACCACATATGCCTGAGATAATACCACTTATAATCAAGGAGACTAAAAATATTGATACTTTGTTTGTGCTTAACATGCCTGTTGACACCCTTGTTCAGAATATGAGCTAGGTTTATAATAGTTTTGATGGCGAGGGTGGACATGGGGAGGGCTCATCTAGTGTTGTTTCCAAACTTCATTATTGTAGCTCATGTGGTAATATATGCACTAGACCTAAGGAGGATGAGGAGAATTTCATGTTATTTTAACCTTTTAGGACTTAAAACAAGTATATCTTATATTTTTTAAAGGGTTGAGTAGAATAAACTAGGGAAATAATATACAATGAATAAAGCCACTAATTTATTATAGAATTGACTAGCTTTGACTTTTATAAAAAATGTAATAAATAGTGTAAGTAAAGATGTAGCTGGAAAATACCTAATACAAATGATCAAAGTGTTGGAAAGTGAGATGGAAGATGGTATGAGTGGCATACACTAGATCCCTATATCATATCCCCTCCTAGATTGTAGTACCATAATTAGATATTATCACCATTCTTATAAAATTGGTGGTAATGTCTTGATATTGGTGGTAGTATCCTTTATGTAGGACTATCTCAAGATTTTGGGTACCCCTGTGTCTAGATATTTAGGGTCTATTTTAGCATGCATGACTTATGTAACCCTATAATGTGCTTGTAATATTTTATTTATTATTAAAACCTGAATCCTCCATAAAACTAGGGTATGAGTTGAAAAGTGTGTTTGTTAATAGGGTAGGCTAGACATCCTCAACACCCTATTATGAAGATAGTTACCTACATACCAATACTTTAAGGAGGGATTAAGTCCAATGTAGTTATCCCCACCTAAGTGTTGATAATGTTTTTTAATTTATACATAAATTTATCATTGATTTCATTAAAGTGTCATTGATGTCATTATATGTTGTCATTGTTGTTATTGATGTTGAGTTTATAAGCCATGTACTTAAGAGATCTAATGAGAAGGCATAGGCCTAGTAGCATATTTAAGTGATTAGTATGAGACTTGTGTGATGAATTTTGATAATTTATGATAATGGTATGAGTTAATTTTACATGTTTATGAATTATTATGATTAATATAAGAGGTTTCAAAGTGTGATCATGGTCTTAGTATGATTGGTAGTTTAAGGCCTAGTGTGCAAAGATACCTAGTGTGACCTAATGAGGGGTCAAGATCATTCCCAAGGTGATATATCTCTTGAGATAATTTAAATCGGTGTGATTGGTTGTGTTAAGTGTGTTTACCAATTTTGAATTCAATTCTTGAAGTAGAATGTAAGAAACTTGGTGTTGAAGTCTTTTATGTGTGCAAAGTGGGGTATTGTAGACTTGAGAAGGAATATCTTATACTTGTTTGCACTTTCAACTTTTTATGAGATCTTGAATAGATCATGGAAGTTTTGTTATATCCCTATATTTATTTTCCTAGCATTGCTTTTGGAGTTGAGGGGCAATCTTTTGTGAACAATTACTAAGAAGGGAAACCAATCAAAACCCTCATAATGACCTGATAGGAAAGATATTGTCAGTTATGGCTTAAAAACTTTTTACCTATTTTTATGTTTGGAACATGTAAATTATTATTCCAAGTTTATCCAACTAGTTTTGGTTTGTCAGTAAAGTGAGTAGAAGATATAATAAACCCCTTATTTCTCAAAATTTTGATGTAGCAAGCATGGTTGACTAGGTCAAAGCATGCCAATGGATGGAGGGTGATGTGTGAGACTTATATTTTTTCCCCATGTAAGTTTTTTAATAGTATTTAGACTGTAAAAAAGATAAATTTGTCATGGAATTTGACCTATCACTAAACAGGCCTAATGAACAAGACAGTGAGAAAACTAGGCAAGAATTATAATGAGATTAGGGATTGGTTGAAGATGATTAAGGATGGATCCAAATGCTTGGGTTAATTTTAAATATATATATTATAATATTTTATTATTATTATTATTATTATTATTATTATTATTATTATTATTATTATTATTATTATTATTAAGGATAATTTAAGTTTATAAGACTGTTCACATAGGTGTTTTAAATCTTAATTTTCATGACTGTGTTTTTGGAGCTAGAGGTAGTTTTTTGTGTGTAAGTGAGAATGATGTTTTTGAGTCATTTTCAATAATTTTAAGGATAAAATTATCATTAATGTATTGTATAGTTCACATAGTTTAATTTTAATCTATTTATATTCATTATAATTCTATGTTCAAGTATGGAGAGTCAAATGTTCTTAACTATATGTTGATAGTGTTTGGCAGTTTTGAGTAAGCCTTTTATAGGAGTGTTCTTGAGGCTTTTCAACCTGTGTGGTGAAGAATAAATAAGTTAGGGATGTTTTTTAGGTCATAAATATTTTATTAATGTGATTTTTTCATGTGTTTAAATTTAAAATTTGGTTTTATTCTTCAATTATGTGAGACATAATTTTTGGTAGTAAGAAGGCATAATGGCCAGTAGACCTAATTGGGTGGTTCAAGGAGTGAAATGAGCCAAATTATGTTGGGTAAATAATGTGATATTATCATGGGTATATTTGAGTCATTATTAATTTTTTTCATTAATTTTTTGAGGCTCAAAGTTTTCCAAGGAGGTCTAAGTGAAACGTGTGCTTAGAGAAGGCCTAATTGCATTAGGTCTCTAGTAAGCCTAATGGTGGTTTCGGCCATTAAGGTTAATGGCTGACCTATGTGATGGTTGTTTAAATTGTTAAACATGTTTTTTTAATCTATTATAATGGTTATCCAAGTTTTAAAATGTTCTTGGCTAACCAAGATGGGTAAGAATAAGAGTTAAGTATAAAGACAAGGCCTAATAAGCCTAATTTGACTAGTTAGAGAATTGAGCATATGAGCAAATGATATAGAGTTTTGTAAAAAAAATTAAAGGGTTTTAATATAATTATATAAGTATTATTAATATTAAATTAATATATAACTATGTTTCTATAATTTTTGAGCAAGGTCATTTGACCTAATTCTGCCAAGGAAAGGGTTAGTTGAGTAAGAAGGCCTAACATGTTATTTAAGAGAGAAAGAAGTGTGAAAATAGAAAAATAAGGAGGTAATGTTTATTTGAGTAAAAAAAAGGTGTAAAAGGGTGATCAAATATTAAAGGTATCTAATTTGGTGATAGGTTACATAGGGGTTTGAATCCTCCTTATAGGTTGGAGTTTGTTAAAGGACTAGTTGAGTTGGTGCTTGACTAGTGAGGGGTTGGTACTCCTTATTGGGTTTTTGCCTCACTAAAATTTTGATTAATTGATTATATGAATTGATTAAAAGATTTTAATCAGTGGGTTTTATCATGCTAGAGGGTTTCTCACATATATCTTGCATTCATGTGTTGTGTTTCCACTTTTTTCTCATATGAATGATTGTTTATGCATTGTTATACCTCTAGATCTATTTGATTGATTATTGAATGATATATAGAATTAAAATAAGATTTTACACATTGATTCACCCCCACATATTATTTTTTATACCTTCAACACTAAGTGTTTTGTAAATTTTAAGTGATGCTAGTATGATAGTGGCTTTGAGTGCCTTTAATGTGCTTAAGACTAGAAATCTAGAAATATAAGCTTAGGAATGTTATAGATGGTAGTATGCATAAGTAGGGAAGAATAGGGATTGACAACCTTAATTTTTCTCAACTTATTATATGTTTGAATGTGTATTTTTCATATTATTTCCATCTAGTGGTTAAAGGTCTAAAATTCATGTATTTATATTGTTATGTTGTTTGTGTGGATGATAAAAGATGACTAGGACAAACTTAGGAGGATTTTTTTAATATATATATATATATATATATATATATATATATATATATATATACATATATATATATATATTTATATATATATATATATATACATATATATATATATATATATATATATTTATTTATTTATATATATATATACATATATATATATATATATATATATATATATACATATATATATATATATGTATATATATATATATATATATATATATATATATATATATATATATATATATATATATATATATATATATATATATATATTGCATTCATGTGTTGTGTTTCCACTTTTTTCTCATATGAATTATTGTTTATGCATTGTTATACCTCTAGATCTATTTGATTGATTAGTGAATGATATATAGAATTAAAATAAGATTTTACACATTGATTCACCCCCACATATTATTTTTTATACCTTCAACACTAAGTGTTTTGTAAATTTTAAGTGATGCTAGTGTGATAGTGGCTTTGAGTGCATTTAATGTGCTTAAGACTAGAAATCTAGAAATATAAGCTTAGGAATGTTATAGATGGTAGTATGCATAAGTAGGGAAGAATAGGGATTGACAACCTTAATTTTTCTCAACTTATTATATGTTTGAATGTGTATTTTTCATATTATTTCCATCTAGTGGTTAAAGGTCTAAAATTCATGTATTTATAGTGTTATGTTGTTTGTGTGGATGATAAAAGATGACTAGGACAAACTTAGGAGGATTTTTTTAATATATATATATATATATATATATATATATATATATATATATACATATATATATATATATATATATATATACATATATATATATATATATACATATATATATATACATATATATATATATACATATATATATATATATATATATATACATATATATATATATATATATATATATATATATATATTTGGGAAAATATAAGGAAAAAATACATTCATTACATTTTGGGGAAAATAGTTCCATGTTGTGCTAGTGTCCTTATTATAGTGCTAGTGTCCATCTAGTAGAAAACTAGGCATAAAAGGTTAGGATTAGGAAATGAGGGTCTAGTACTACTGTGGAACTGACTAAAAATGTTTATGTCCCACAAAAAGGTTGAATGAGTGTTATAATAGGATCTAATATAGTTCAATGACTAATCTATGAATAGGTAGTCTCAAGTATCACTCTTAGAACTCAAATACCACTTTTGGGTGATTACATTTACCCCCTTTATTCTAAAAATAAATCATAGGGAAATGAATAAGATAAAGGAAAAATAAGTGTACCTAGACTTACCTAGGAAGTGAAACCTATGAATTTGTATCTAAGTATACGAATATGGGTCTATGTATATGAAGCATGATCCAATGTGTGTCCTGAAACTAAAATGTGCATAAATTAGTCCTTATTTAAGAGATATCAAAAGTAAAAGACTATGATAAGTAAAGAGGTAAAACTAATTAAAGAGATTGTAAATAAGAAAGGAATGAATACACCTCACTAGTTACATGAACTTGGTGATAATCTATGTCTGTACATGTATATAGTGATCAATCATTTAATATCTTAGACTGAGACATTAACTTGCTCAATCCTGATGTGTGAATAGCTCAAGAACTCAGTCGAGTTTTGAATCCATCATTACACACCCCTTATTGGTGGATCATGAATTTTGAATATCTTGGATTGGATTGATAGTGTGAATAACCCTCTCATATAGGTGGCTAAAGAACTCAAGTAGGCTATGACTCCATCATTTCCCACCCATGTGTAGTAGATGCTTCTAAAATTAAATTACGTGAAGTATTATAAATTTTTAAATAAGTATATCTAGTTGTGTATTTCATCTCTACATCCACTCAATTATATTAGGAAGCTCTAGGTGATGCATATCATATACCAAGAAATCACATTTAACCTTGTTTGAAAAGTCCACTACCTTAAACAATGCAATTCTCTATTCAAGATTCTTAATTTCACTCCAATATATAGTTTTAGTGGTATTCAAAATTATTATATAGTTTCATCAACCCTCTCTATCCACTTAAACAACTCAAAAATCCTTTCAAACTCTCAACTTCTTCCTTTACTCAACTCTATCAACTATCATATTCCTTGTAATGGTTCATTAGATCAAGTCTTCATGCAAGTTACCAAATCTCATTGGAATTGTTAGGTGGATTATAATATTATATTTTTTAGGTTATATAGGGTCAAATTTACCTCTCACTCACTTTAAAACTCTCTCCAAATCTCAACTCATACCTTTTCACCACTTAGTCTATTCTATCAACAATCCTTCTATCCTTGTTTTGCTCAAAATCTCTTCTATATGAATAGGTACAAGTGTACCTTTAGAAAATATTGATTGTTTAAGATAATCTTATTAAATAAATATATATCCATGAAATTTTGTCTTCTAAATCTTCCATATGACAGATTTTAAAACTCAATTTATACCTCTTTTTAGGCTTATTAGGCCTGTTTTGGGCTAGTTTGCACTCAGTCCACTATAGAAGTATGGCAACATATGGAACAATAAAATAAAATTTAAAATATCATAATAGACATTTTATTTTATATTTTAATGATGTTTCACTCAATTTTAATGATGGAATCTCACTATACCTACAAAACCCTAGGTTAGGGCTTATTTCTCCACTAACACAGTTGAGGGTACACTAAAATCTACTGTGAGAGTTGTGATAAATTTCAAGACTTAAAATTTTTTTTTTTAGGTATATATTTACCATTATCAACTTTAAAAACCACTATATTCACACTTTTATCCCACTATTAAACCTTATTACATTAAAACCCACTTGACTATGTAGTGAAATGTCATCCTACAGGTCTATTTGTAGTTATGAAACTATTGACACATTCTTGATCAATTTAAATTGTTATATAAATATTAAAATGAGTCAAAAAAACTTTAAAATATGTTCTCCAACACCTTACCATCCATACAAAAGACACTTATTTGCAAAATCTTAGTCACAGTCCAACCAATGTTACTTTATACAGGGGATATGGGTTTATAGAGCATTTGTCTATGCATTCAAAGATTCCCTCAAAGATTCTTGATAATTATAACTAATAAGATAATAAGAATCTCTAGATACATTTTGAAAAAATATTCAATCATCCTTTATGCACTGCATTATAACTCAAAGTCAATTTGACAAACTGAATACTATATAATAGGGTTTTATTTGTTCATTATATAAACAAGATTTCCTTTTTGGTATTATTTGATAAAAACCTTCACCAATAAATCATTTATTATTATCCAAGCACACTTTTAAACAATTATTCATTCTCATTCATCCATCTACAAATCACACATTGTCAACAACAACAAAAACAACAAAAGATCTCATAACAGGGTCTATTTACTCTCCTTCATGAATAGGGATCTTATCCATTTTGTATTATTTCAAGTATTTCCACACAAAAAAATGAATTATTTTAAAAAAATACTTATAATCAAATATTATTTTCACTCTTTCATTCATAAACACTTATATTCAACAATCAGACCTCAAGCAGGGTTTGTAATTCATTCACACAACAAAGTTTCTTCTCAGAAAAACACATCATTATTTTATTCATACCAATATTAATAATAATTATCCATTCATATATTCAAATGGAATTATTCTCTAAAAAATCATAACTAACTTTTACTAACCTTCAAAGAGGCATAACTACTTCTTGATCAACTTTTACTACGTGGATGTTTCTTGATTTCATTACATGTTTTGATTTTCACCTAATACATCATATCTAGTACCATGAATTTATCCTTATGATCATTTTATTCACCTTATATAGGTTATAAACCCATTGGACATGTGTAATACATTTTTATCCTTCCAAAATTCACAAAATTCCTTATACATGGCATTACAAAATTCAAATTTCTTAAGAAGGAGATTTTTGTGGGAAAATGGGTAATTCAAATTTTATGCCTCTTTAGACCAACTAGACTCCTCCTATGGACTTCAACTGACCTCTAGAAACTACTAGGAATAAATATAGATCAAACTTGGGCTCATCATGGGATGCCCTTGCATCATACTACCAAGCTAGAAGAATCTTTGCCATAGGTATTGAATGTTGCTTTTGATGTATGTTGTTGATTGATTGAATTGAATATCCTCATAGAAGACATCATCTTCCAATTACCTATTTTATAGGTGTACATGCTCTTGTTCCCCACATTTATGCCTCCTTTACTTCATCTCCTTCAATAGCATACCTGCACATGAAACTAACTTGTTAAATAAAACATGTCTAACATCAACTTCTTCTTACATTGCATATGCATGCCACTCTTCCTCTTCATACTACCTCATCTTCTCCTTATCTCTATCTTAAATCATAACTACAAGTATGTTATCACCCTCCTTCACCCATTATTATTATACTATCCATTCCACTTCATATATAACTTGTGCTTATTCTTTACTTACCTCATTCTTATGTACATTCTTAGCTTGTTGTTGTATATCAACATATTTACTACCCTCTTTCTCCTAAACATTCAAGGGCTACATAATTTGTTTAAATACCTCATCTTATTGATTTAAAACTTATACATGGTAACCTTGTGCATGGGCCTACTATATATTTCCCATCTCATCAACATCCTCTTCTTGTTCAAGACTCTTTTTCAAACTTTTATGTTCATCTATCATTCTTCTTTTGGCTACCTACTCTATACCTGCATTTTCATCATAAAAAAACTCATTAGACACAAAAAGTGGATCCTTCATCTTGATCATTTCAATCTCCATATTCTCCACTTTTTTGGTGTTCATCATAAACCACTTCCTTTCCAACTCAGCTAAAATATCAAACTATATTATGTTATCTTCTCTCTCACATGTTTGGCTACCATGCTTACCTTGACTTTTCTCTCTCTTAAGCACTCTCATTGGTGCTATACTTTATTTATTCTATTGAAAAATTATTTTTTCCACCTTACACTCTTTTCTCATCATATCAATCAACTCAAAACAGCTCATATTGTCTTCTTTGAGTGCTTTAATCAAACCCAAACTCTACATTATTCTACTCCAACATTTCCTTGTTAACATCATCATATCATTTAATCTATCCTATCTTATTCACCCTTTAATGGGATAAGTGTGTATGCATTTACATCCTAACTAATGGTAGAAGTGTTATCTTGACCTTTATGTATGGCATGCTTATCAAACTGTCATGGTCTCCCTAGAAACAAATGACACACATCTATAGGCAAAATATCACATAAAACCTAATCTCTATATTCTCTTATCTTAAAATCAACCCAAATTTGTTAACTTACCAATATATGGTGACCCTTCTGCACCCATGCAAGTCTATATGGTTTTGGGTGTGGTATTCTCTTCAACCTCAAGTTATGCACCATTTCTAATGAAATAATATTGTTAGTACTACCACAATCAATAACCAAATTGCATACCTTACCATGGGCCTTACATCTAGTTTTGAAAAACCTTATCCTTTAGATTGGTTCCATTCCTTTATTATGCTGCATTAAAACTCTCCTCATGAGTAATGAATCATTCCTATCATGCCCTCTCTCCTCATTCATCTCTCTCAATCTCTGTTATTGTATATTACTACTCACATTCCTTAGACACTCAACTACCCCGTGTCCATCTATATGGAAATTCCAACACTACCCCTAAAATTTATATCTTGGTTTTTGTCTTAATGGGCATTAATTCCTTCTCATTTTTCCATCTACCAATGGTCTAATCTACCTTTCATGGTTCTATCCCATGCCTTCTTAAACTGCTACTGCATGTTCATGTGGTCTCTCTTATACCACCTCTTCATTTCCTCTCTTCCATTATTGATTGTAAAGGTGTTGCCTCACCTTGATACTTATCTTATATTTATTATCTTGGTTCTCTCTTTTTTATACTATCCTTAATATCCTCTATTCTCATCACTAATGGATCAATTAGCTAAGTCATTATTCGGACCAAATCTTCCTCATCTCTACTAGCTCTCTCCATGGAGCACTGCACCTGGTTACCTATCATGTACTTTACCTCCAAAAACATAATGTAAATCTTGTTAATAATCCATAAAATATTTCCAAAAGCTTTGATACCAACATGATTTGTATCGTATACCTATAAATCATGTTTAACTTTGTTTGAAAATTCCACTACAATAAGCAATGCTTATAAGCTCAATTCTCTTTGAAAGATTCTTAATTTCACTTCAATCTATTGTTTTGGTGGTATTAAAAATTATTTTATAGTTTTAATAAACCCTCTCTATCATTTTTAACAACTCAACAATCCTTTCAAACTCTCAACTTATTCCCTTACTCAACTCTATCAACTATCACATTCCTTGTAATGGTTCATTAGATCAAGTCTTAATGCAAGTTACCAAATCTAATTAGAATTTTTAGATGTATTATAATATTATATTTTTTAGGTTATATAGGGTAAAATTTATCTCTAATTCACTTTCCAACTCTCTACAAATCTCAACTCACACCTTTTCACCACTCAATCTTTTTGTCAGTAATCCTTCTAGCCATGTTTTGGTCAAAATCTCTTCTATACAGATAGGTAAAATTTTACCTTGAGAAAATATTAATTGTTTAAGATAACCTTTTTTTATAAATATCCATTTATGAATTTTTTTCTTCTAACTCTTCCATATGATGATTTTTCAAACTCAAATTTTACCTCTTTTTAAGCCTATTTTGGGTAGTTTGCACTCAGTCCACTATATACATAAAAAAAATATGTAACAACAAAATAAACTTAAAAATATCATCATATAAATTGTATTTGATATTTTCACAAATTTTCACTCAATTTTAATGGTGTAATCTCACTATACTTGCAAAACCCTAGGTTAGGGCTTATTTGTCCACTGTCACAATTTAGGGTACACTAAAATCAAATGTGAGAGTTTTAATACATTTAAAGACTTAAAAATTGTTTTTTAGGTCTATATGGACCTTGATAAAATTTTAAAACCACTATAAGCACACTTTTATCCCACTTTAAACCTTTCTACATCACAACCCACTTGATTGTGTAGTGAAATGTCATCCTATAGGTCTATTTACAGTTATGAAACTATTGACACATTCTTGATCAAATGAAATTGTTATATCAATATTTAAATGATTTAAAAACACTTAATAATATATTCTCCAACACCTTACCATCTATTCAAAATCCACTTGTTTGTAAAAACTCAGTCACAATCTAGCCAATGTTGTTTTATACATGGCGTAGGGGTTTATAGAGAATTTTTATATGCATTCAAAGCTTCCTTCACTATTTATTGATAATTATAAAATAATATGACAATAATAATCTATATATGTGTTTAAAAAAATATTCATTCCTCATTTATGCACTACATTATAACTTAGACTCAATTTGACAAACTAAATACTACAGGATAGGGTTTTATTTGTTCATTCTATAAACAAGACTTAATTTTTGGTATTCATTGATGTAAAATTCAACAATAAATAATTAATTATTTTCAAATAACAATTGGAAATAATTATTCATTCTCATTCATCTATCTACAAATCACACATAGTCAATAACAACAATAAAAGATCTCATAACAGGGTCTATTTACTCTCCTTCATGAACATAGATCTTCTCTATTTTGTATTCCTTCAAGTCTTTACACAAAAAAACATGAATTGGTTTTCAAAAATACTTATAATCAAATATTATTTTCACTATTTCATTCATAAACACTTACAGTCAACAATCAGACCTCAAGCAGGGTCTGTAATTCATTCACACAATAGAGTTTCTTCTCACAAAAAACACATCATTATTTTATTCATATAAATCTTAAAAATAATTATAAATTCATAAATTCAAATAACTCCTACTAACCTTCAAAGAGGTATAACTACTTCTTGATCAACTTTTACTACATAGAGGTTTCTTGATTTCATTACATGTTTTGATTTTCACCTAATACATCATATCTAGTACCATGACTTTATACTTATGATCATGTAATGCACCTTATATATGGTATAAACCCCTTGGTCATGTGCAATACATTTTTATCCTTCCAAAATGTACAAAATAACTTATACATGGCATTACAAAATTCAAATTTCTCAAGAAGGAAATTTTGGCAGGAAAATGGGTAATTCAAATTTCATGCCTCTTTAGACCAACTAGACTCCTCCTATGGACTTAAAATGGCCTATATAAAATACTAAGGAAAAAAATGGATCAAAATTGGGCTCATCATGGGATGCCTCTACATCATTAGGTCACTCAAGAATGTCAACCACTATATATGGAGTAAAGCATGAAACTAGTGTACAACCTAGAATATGCTATCATGTGTATATAGCATAGATAATAACATGAAATTTGTCAATCCATCTAATCAAAAAATTTGTAACTAATCATTTGGAAATAATGTGTCATAGACATACCCCAAAATTTGATAATGATTATCTAAACTAAATATGGAAATAGTCATGTCATGTATTATGCCCCCATTATGAGCAAAATAATATAGATCTGAGTTGAACTAGTATGAATTTGAGAAAAGTTGATAAACTTGTAACTAAATATATGAAAACCTATATTTTACTTACTATATTATTCTATCCAATCTAAGTTTTTTTAAAATTAAGGCTATTGGATAGTAAAACCATATCTTGGATAGTAATGCCATGTGGCTCTAGTGTCTCCATTTGTGCACTAGTGTCCTAGTATGAACTCTATACAATTGTACTATTTTTTGGATCACTATGTTTACTTGTGTCTAATTTTATGTAACTGAGATTTCATGCTAAAAAATGTATTGTGGTGCAATATAGGAGCCTAATCTTTGTGACAAACCCCTACAACTACCCCCTCTTTTGATGGGAGTTATTGACCCTATGCAAGATTTTTACTCAAAGGAAAAAACTTTGAAAAATATGTGTTTTTAGAGCATAAATGATAACTACATGAGTATCTAATAAAATATGCATACATAATATCAAAATTAAGACAATCTTAGCATAAGTATGTAATTTAAGATGTATATCATGTATATCATTCCTAAAGGGTGTCAATATAGATGTGATCAATGTATGTGACATAAAATTTGAGGAAAACTAAGTAGCTACCTAGAGGGATAGGGCTTGATGTCCATCACAACACCAAAGTAGGAAGGGTAGATGCATGATTTCCCTTATGGCATTAAAAACTAGTGTGTGTATAAAACAAAAATGAGTGCCATGGCTATAATGAATACAAGAAAGAATACATACAAAACACATGAAGCACATAAAGTAGGCCAAGGGACCAAAATACAAGGGACATGGGCACATGTCACTAAATCTGATAAAATAATACATATAAGGACATCTTCAAATGTCCACATACACAAAACAACATGCAAGGTGGATTAGAGTCACATAAAAGGACATATTCAAATGTCTACATACACAATCATGAAAGGCACACATAAGGATATGGGAACATGTCCAAATCATACATATTATGAGTAGAAGTGGTATAGATCCAAATAACAATGTCATATTCAAATCCATTGAATAGAAGAAGCATATAAAGATAATCAAATCTAAACTAGGCTATAAATGAAAGTATGCATGATTATGTAATACAAATTTGTGTAAGAGCTAGGATGCACATAATCTAAGTATAAAGTAGTAATAGCTAAAAAAAACTCTGAGTATGAGTAGAAATGATCAATATCAAGATATAACAATACAAAAATTGGAATGTATAGTATATAAGGATAAAACTTGGTAGTCAAAATTGTGTATAGGGTGCCCTCAAGTGGGTGAATGTGTCAAGTGAAGACCCATGTATTAGTGTATATTCATCCAGTGGGTAGATAATGATAAGTTTGGATCAGTATAGTGGACATGAGTCCTATACAAAATCTACAATCACTTGACAAGAACAAGTGAAACAATCATATATGATAAAACTGACTATACTAAGATAACTAGCATATGTAGTGTCTATAAATTATAAATGTAAACATAGAAATGCATATAATATAAATTTTTGTGTATTTTGAGTAATTATTTGTATGTTTTTTTTTTTTGACATGTTATATTATTTTATTTATTTTATTGAAATAAGCTATGTGTAATAAATATCAAAATGAACTATGTACAAGGAACAAGAGAAAAGGAAATTATGTGTAAGAAGAAATAAACCATATTAACTGATGAATCTCATGGGAGATTCACTATCACTATGACATATGTCTAATAATGGAATTGTGATCATGTGTGTTATGTGAAAGGGTAATTGTGGTCCTATAATCTATTGTACTAAGTGACATATATCCATATCTACCTATTTAGTGGTGCTAGGAATTTGTGGCACTAACTATGGTATCTTGTGAACTATAAGGGTCTTAGGAACCCATTTGATAGAAGAAGATTTAGGTGACATAGGTGGCCTATGCTGATAACCCTAAGAACCCAATAATATTAATCTTAGTAAAAAGTGAGTGGAGGAAGGCTCTCTGGAATTTGTGACATATCTTTGATGCATGGGTCCTTATAATAATGGTATTTGTGAGAGAGTATGTGTATGTGTCAATACTATAGGATTAGACCTCACCTAAACTGAAGGATCTACTAAAATTTATGGTTTAACAATAGAAATTATGTTTTGAGTTGTAATTGATAATTGTGTTATATCTAGTAATTATGTTTTAACTGTAACTAGTAACTATGTTGGTAGTTATGATGTAATTACTTGTGAAATAGGTATAGGATACTCATATGAAATACCCTCTACTTTGACCACCTAATTTTCATGTATGTATTTTAGGCATCTATGCACTATGGATGGGATAGATCGTATCTACTATATCCATGGCCTACCCAATAAAATATCAAGCATTTCTACACTAGGTACTACTAAGAACCAAGTGGCCACATGTGTTGGTCCAACCTATAATAGAAGCACAACCTCCTTGATGGATATCTAAACATGACCACTAAAACCACTTATAACTATGTCTGTAAGGAATATATTCTAATATGAATACTACACATGCTATAAAAGTGTCATAGTACACAATATAATGGTTGACCCATTTTTAGCCATAACTATCTAGATAGGATGATGATTTATGTAGGCTCATACAAAGAGTGTATCTAAATATGTATCATCATAAAAAATCTAATCCTATGATAAGGTGATGAGTTGTTTAGTTAGAACTATAGTGTGGTACATACCAATGATATTATGTAATGGGTGTGCATCCTTTATAATAGTATAATATGAATCTGGTGGTGGATGTGCTTGATATGTGTAGTGAACACCTGAAGTGCTCCCTTCCTCATTCATTATGTGCTTTAGAAATGGATTTGATAATATATTTAATGCCTTAGATTTTATTTTTTGTACTTTTGAGGCCTTTAAGGGTGTGCCCAAATTGATAATTTTATCCTCAAACAAATCTTATATCTTATGTTTTAGGCTTATTCATATGTTTTTTGTATGGCCTAGTACCCTGTGGTACTCATAAAATGTGTTGGAATCATAGCTTTTTGGAAGAGATTATGTCATATCAACCTATTTGATGGGAGGGATAGATATCACATTGCATTTGATGAGATGTTTTAAAACTTGTTTTGGCAATTTTGTAAGGTTAGTGAAGATTCAACATTGAGGAGATGATAGAACCAAGCAAGGAGATGGCTTTGAAGCTTTATTAATTGTGGCCTTTTGATCAATCTTATTCTTGGTGGCCTTTACCTTATATGGAGGATTACTTGAACTCTTAGTATTTGATTATAATCCATTAGTATATTTTAGTTTCCCATTGATATAAGTTTGAACATTATTTACTTTAGTGTGTGGCACAAATATGTGAATGTTAAAAACATCTTAAATAAGATGGATTTATTTAACATGGGTATAAGACTCTATTTGAATATGTCCTGAAGTTCTTTGTCTACCATGTGGCTATTTAATATAGCTAATATAGTCTTATATCATAAGATGTATTCTTTAATAGGTTCATTTGATTTTTTTTTCAACTATAAAACTTGAGCATATGAAAAAAATTCATAGATATTAATGGATAAGTTTGCTAAAAACATGTTTACCAAAGGATTGAATGTTGTGATAGATTTATTTGTTTATTAAACAACTATAAGGCATAATCCTTTAAATTACATGGAAACAACTTTGTGAAAAGACAATCATTAGACATGTATTTCAAACATGAGACATGAAAATATCAAAGATGGTGCTCTAGGTCACCTTTACCATCATACAATATAATTTTAGGTGCCATAAATCCATATGAAAAGGGAGTTTCTGCTACATGGTGTGACAAAGGTGTATGTAAGATAACATTAGAATCTAAGGCATGAGATGGCCTAATGCATCCCTTCTCAAGATGAAAAACCTTAGTTTGTAGAACCTTGTGCATAAGGTATTTTACATCTTGAATGGAGGAACTAGCCACAAGAGGTGTAGCTATCATTGAAGGTTGTTGAATTACAATTGTTGGTTGTGCTAGATGAGTTGGCCCCAATGTAGGCATAAGCATGTTATTAGCTGATGGAGTTAAAGATTGACCATTTTTTGATTTATTCTTAATTTCCATTATGTCTTATAAAAAAATTTCATAATTAAGGATTTGTTCCTGAAGTCTATCTTTGAGGATATTTAGGATATCATCCTTATTGACAATTAGGTTGTCATTGTTAAGTGGAGGGAGAGTGTCCCAATTCACAATTTGTGTATCATCTTGTTCTTGATTATATTTATTATAATTAAAATACACATAATTAGGGTGTGAAGGATCAATAATTAGAGTTATAACAGGTCCTTTATCCATGGTATAAGATCAAATAGTGGGAATTTAAATATGCTCTATAGGATTACCACCTAGCCTTTAATTTCTTCTTAATGGAAGGTGGCATATAGTAAAAAAATTGAAATATAACTAATAAAATATAATATATTAGATTTTAAAAACTTAAATCAGCTAATAAAAATAGGAAAAATAAGGATACAAACTCTATGAACATCTATGATTAGGATTTGTACAATGTTTGAAGTAATTCAGGCTCGTCAAATGTTTTAACCTTTTAGGACTTAACACATATATATTATATAACTTGTTAAAGGGATGAGTATAATAAATTAGGGATATAATATGAAATAAATATAGCCACTAATTTGTTACAAAATTTACTAGCTTTGAATTCTCTAAAAATAGTAATAAATAGTGCAAGTAAAGACATAGCTAGAAAACACATGATACATATGATCAAAGTGTTGGAAACTGATATGGAATCTAGTCTAAATGTCATAAACTATATCCCTATGTTATAACCCCTCTTAGATAGTAATGACATAATTGGGTAGTAGTGACATTATTGGAAAAGTGGTGATAGTGTCCTAATATTGGTGCTAGTGTCCTCTATGTAGGACTATCCCTAGCTTCCGGGTGTGGTTGTGTCTATATCTCTGGGGTTTTTTTCTTGCACACATGAGTTATAGAACCCTCTATTATGCTTTTAATAACTAATTTATTTTACAAACCTTAATCCTCCATATAAATAGGGCATGATCTAAAAAAATTTCATTGGTAGGGTAGGCTAGACATCTGCAACACCTCATTGTGAAGGGAGTTATTTACATACCAATACTATGAGGAGGGATCAAGCCTAATTTAGTTCTCCTAACCCAAGTGATGTTTTAATTGTAACTAATGCTATTATGATAGTGGCCTTGATTTCCTTGAATGTGCTTAAGACTAGAAATATAGAAAATCTAAGATTAGGGCTATTGTAGATGGTAGTATGCATAAGTAGGTAAAAATAGGGATTGATAACCTTAATTATGCTCAAATTGTTCTATGTTTGAATGTGTATTTTTAATTTGATTTCCATCTAGTGTTTAGAGGGCTAAAATTCATGTATTTATATTATTGTGTTTCTTATGCAGATCATTAAATATTTCTAGGCCAACCTTAGCAGGCTTT
The DNA here is from genome assembly GCA_037957365.1 of Torreya grandis. Classification (NCBI taxonomy): domain Eukaryota; kingdom Viridiplantae; phylum Streptophyta; class Pinopsida; order Cupressales; family Taxaceae; genus Torreya; species Torreya grandis. Next base: position 2,873,784 of record JARHVA010000772.1, on the reverse strand, counting down.
CATTTTGAAAATATGTTCATTTAGGAATAGTTAGGGCAACGGACATTAGAGAAATTTTATGGACACTAGCACCATGTGGTTCTAATTTCCTTATTATGGCACTAGTGTCAAGATAGCATAACACTAGGCACAAAGCGTTAGGATATGGAAATGAGGGTATGAGACTACTTTGGAGTTAATTAGGGATGTTTTTGGCCCACATGAAGGGTGAATGAGTGTGGTAATAGGTTTTATGATAGGTCTAGTGCTAATCTAGGGATAGTAGTCTCAATTGGCACTCTTATTTTTGAAATATCACTTTCTGGTGAGTACACAAGTAACCCACTCATATTAGTCTTTCTAGGGACCTAAATGATATTGATCTCACTAATGTGTTTAAGTCATCTACATTTGGTCTAGACACGTTGGCTATAGCTTTTCATGTATCTTATATATTTTAAATGTTGAAAACAAATTATTAGACCTATTAAATTTCAAATATTTAGATAATTTAAAAGGTAATGATTATTTTTTATAGAAATCTCAATAATGTATATATAATTGTTTTTTGTTGTAATAAGATTGTGGATGCTACACAAGCATATATGTTATTTATACTAAATCCATATATACATATACAAAGGTAAGTTTTAAGTATTAATTAATTTTATTATTTATTTCATGCATGTACTTGTGTGTTTGTTTGTGTGTGTGTATTATATATGCTCAAGTGACTAAAAATGATAGTTTATTTATTTAGTTGATGACCACACTAGACCTCCACCATCTATTTAGGTGGGAGAAAATGTAGGCATTATTGTTACAATTTCGTTTGCATAGCAACTGACCAAGGAATGAGAGTTCTTATAATATTTGAGTAAAAATATGGATTTGTGTTTTGTAATTTTCCTTTATACTTGTGTAAATAACTAACGCATGAAATAATTGTCTACACTAAATCCTCTAATGATATCTTCTAGTCTTATTCAAATGATTAGCAAGCATGACATGGTACAAGAAAATTTAATTTTTAAATATAGCTATCATATTTCAATGATTTATTCAGTTGTTTTAAAATGTTTATGAGCTAATTTTGAATTTTTATTTTGTATATATATATATATATATATATATATATATAGGGTCCTATCCCTTCCCTTATCATGTGTAGGGAAGTGATTATTATTGAATCTCCATTTCACACTTTTCTTCACCATCATAAGCATATTATTGACCCTATTAAGTGCCAAATGCAAATTGATTATGACCATTAGATTATGGTAAGTTCATATTTGAATAATTTTTGTATCATTTTAAAAGTAAGAAGTATCTTATTCTAGTATGTAAAGTTACTAACAATATTTTTATATGAACAGGTTGAGCTACAGACAAGTTTTAAGCATAAGAGGACCCATAGTCATTCAGCTCAGAGACTTACATCTATGATCAAAGTGTCCAATGGAGAGCCTTATACAAGAAAGTCAAAGAGAATAATGCATATTTATGATTAGGATCATGTCTTATGACACTTTTTTATATGCCTACATGGCTTGATGTATGTTCTTTTGTCATTATATGCCTATATGACATTGACCTGAGATATTATATTATGTTCACATTTTGTATGCTTTATGTCTTATATATATATATATATATATATATATATATATATATATATATATATATATATATATATATATATATATATATATATATATATATATATATATATATATATATATATATGTATATATATATATATGTATATATATGTATATATATATATATATGTATATATATATATATATGTATGTATATATATATATATATATGTATGTATATATATATATATATATATGTATATGTATATATATATATATATATATGTATATATATATATATATATATATATATATGTATATATATATATATATATAATTTTCACCTTAAATATTCTCATTGATTTCAACTTATGGATTTTGTTGTAATTTATTAAATATTCTATTATATTCACATTTTGTGCACTTTTGTGGATTTTTTTGCCTATAAAATATGTTTAAGGGCCTCTTGACACCAACCTAACCCCCACTCACTTGTCCCCTCCCCTTTATATTTTATAAACCAAACATAATTCATAAATTTAATACATAAGGCTTTACCTATACTGTGGCACAAATGATGTAAATCATAATAGTAATAGTTTGGAGTAGCTTATAGCATAATATTTTATAAGATTTTATTTAATTTATTTTTTACCCATATTTCTATTGATAAAATTATTTTAATGTTTAGATTGTTTTTATTACATGGATGGAACATCCAATGCAACCAAATTTTGCATTATAATAATTTTATAACTCATTCTATTTTGGTATCCTTGTCAAGATTGTGTTCTTAGTCTTATATACATGAATTTTAATGAAAATTTAAAAGAGACACATCATTAATAATGATACCTCTTATATATAAATAATTTTCCATCATGTACCACTCTAATGAGATTATGTTTGAAAATTCCATCAAGAATGATTCAGCATATCTCTAAATTTGTTTAACCTAAGAATCAATATTCAACAAGATAAAATGTAGTTTGATTTAATAGTGATTTCACATCCTTTGGAAAACAATTTTTTGAATTTCAATGAAGTATAATGTGACACCTAGATGATGTATCATTAAATTATCATATCCATTGCCTATTATATTGTTGTCTAGGTAGTTGATGTAGACATGAAAACTTTAGTCATATGAGAAAACATAGGTTCAACCTTGCAATGATCCCATTTATTAGTTATGACAAATAACTAAAGATAAATATTCAATCCATTCACATATAAAAGGAAAATTCTCTCCCTATCTATCTCAATGATTATTGTAAGGGTTTAAATATTGACCAGTGCCCCTAATTTCAAACACATACTAAAGATAGAGTAGAGGAGGTTAGTGTGTAATGGACTTGTTTGAGTAGTATAGGTGGGATAGTGGTGGATAATTAAATACTATATCCCTCAAATGGGAAACAAAATATGGCCATCATCATGTCTCCCATAAGTTAAAAACCCCTGTGGTAAATATTGCTTGATGTTCATTATTATCTTCTTTAGTGTTGAGATCATTAATCTATGGCCTTACTAAATTTTCCATATTTAATTCATTATATGAGTAAATATTGTATAATATAACATAATTCATCCATAACATAACATAAATGAAGGTCAAGAATAAAATTAGAGCTACCCTCACCCATTTTGAACTAATGATTCCTAGGCACCTTAGAGGAATCATCCACTACTAATTATTTATTCAAAAAACTATCTCCACTCTTATCACTATTTTCTCCCATTTATTTTTTAATTTTAAGAAAAATAACTTAATTATTCCTTTTGAATCAATGTGGACACACATTTTCAACAATTCTAACATCGAAAAAAATTGACAAAAAATGTTGTCAACATTCAAGCCACAACTAGAGATCTATACCTTTAGGTCCTTGTGGATAAAAAATATTATCACCACCATGATGAGGGTGTATAATGACCTATAGGACCATGTTCTTGGCCTCATATTACACCTGGTTAAGAGATAAAGCACCCATTCTGGCCTTAAGAAGGTAATTCTCTATATGGTAAAATTTTACTTTTTTATGCAAACTTTGGACACACACCAAACAAAAACCTTGAGTCATATACATGAACTTAAATAATCATCACATGTGTCTATAATCCATCTAATTACACCTCATAATACTTGAATCTAAAATAAGAGATGAATTTGTGGTAGATGATTCAATGATCGGTCCTGAAATGTTACTTTTATGTAGTCAAGAGAGATATTATTTGCCTTTAGCAGACATTTATACTTCTACGACCTCTAATTTCAAATCCATCACTTCCAACACATCATGATATTAAAATTAAATATTTTCCACCACCTCAACCTTTGAATCCATGTGAATATGTATTTTTACAATTATTTTGGCATCAAGAAACATTGACAAGAAATGTTATCAACATTCAATCCACATTTGGGACTTTATGAATACAAAATGGAATAAACACCATGTCAGGTGTGTCAAATAACCTATAGTACCACATTATTTGCCTCTAAGTATGCTTGGTTAGTATATGGACCACCCATTATAATCTCAAGAAGGTCCTTCCCTATATGGTAAAATTGAACTTTTTAAGAAAAAAATTAGACATGTATAAAATAAAAACCATATGTCATATACATAAAGTAAAAGAACCATCACATGAATGTTTAATCCATATAAATTTACCTTGGATAACTTGGATTTAAAATAATAGATGAATCTTTGGTAGATTATTCAATGATCAGTCATGTAATGCTACTTTTATGTAGTTAAGAGACAGGTTCTTTGACTCTAGTAGACATTTTTTATTCTAGGAGCTTTGCTTATAAATACATCACTTAAAACACATTAGGATATGAAAATTACATATTTTACCACCATCATGACCTATGAATCCATGAAAATACACATTTTTTAACAATTAAGGCATCAAGAAACATTGATAAGAAATGTTGTCAACATTCAAGATGTAGTTGAAGATTGTTAGGTTGTGGAGCTAAAAGCTTCACTGATGCAAACATGGAGGAGGTTGTTGAGTGATAAAGCAAATGATGTCGGCATGATCAACCAATGTCGGTTATATCCAGTCACAAAACTATCGACATCGGTCAGGAGTCAGCCGATGTCGGTCATCTCATACAGACAGGGACCGATGTCAGTCGCCTGTACGGTTCCAAAACTGTTAGTTACATGAACAGTTTATTTAACAAACTAGTTGTTTGCATGTAAAGACTAATTTTAGTCTTGGAGCTGTGTTTCTAATTATTTTAAATAGAATTTTAATTATTGTTTGCATGGGATCTTTATAATAGACTCATGGGCTGTATTATAGTTTGTAGAATCAATGGTTCTATAGAATCAGAAGGGTTCTATCCAAGGGAGAATCATAAGGACTTGGTGAGGCAAGGACAAGGGTTTTTCCATGTGTGTAAGATCTAGGTTGGCAAGTGTGCAAGGCCAGGTTGATCTTTGGTATAGCAAGATCATGTGAGATCTACATGGTAAGTAAGATCTAGGTTTGAAGGTGTGTAAAACCAGGTTGATCTGCAGGTGTGCAAGATCAGGTGAGATCTACTTGGAGTACATGGTGTAATCAGACTTAGAGTATGTGTGTATACTCGGTGGTAATGGTAGTATTGTTATTGATTGGTTGAAACACCAACTCGGTTATTGAGTTGATTGTGTTTATAATTGAGAGAGAGAACTCTTGAGAGATAATTATTGGTATGCCCTAGAGGTGTGGGAAGAGTGCGATCTCTTTATTGTATTTCCTTCTGGAAGAGTATTAATACAATTGGGTATTGTCTCTCATATTTTGTGTTGTTTCTAATTTCTAGTTACATTTTACTTTTGGTTAAATTATGTGTTTAGTTGCTTATACAAAGGTAATCAAGTGTGCTCTTAATCCTGACAAATTGGTGTCAGAGCTTTGTGAACCTAGGTTCTTAACAGTTGGTATCAGAGCCAGGGTGCTGGTTTATCAAAGCTAAGGTGTTGGTTTATTAGAGCTAGGTTGTTGGTTTATCAGAGCAAGGTTGTAGGTTCTCAGATCGAGGTTCACTAACACCTTGGTTTTAGAGTGTGTTAAGTGTTTGTTGATTACAGGTCACTTTTAGGGGTTTCTAATTGAGTGTGAGTATAGTAATGTCAGAAGAAAGTAAGCTAAGAATGAAGGAACTCAATGGAAAGAATTCTCAATTACTAAATTATGGAAAGAAAGAGTAGGTAAAGAAAGATTGCTAGCTGGTTGAAGATCAGCATGAAAGAAATGAAGAAGTAGGTGTTGCAGGTATTTTTGCATGGGTTGCTCTTATATGTTCCTTGGATAAAGTAGAATCTTGGTTTATAGATTTTTTTGCCTCTTTCCATGCAGCCCCAAATAGAGTACTTTTCCATGTTAATGTCCTTGGAGACTTTGGAAAGATTTATTTAGGGGTTGGTGAGCCTTGTCAAATTGTTGGCAAAGGGGAAGTGTGGCTGAAATTGTAGACGACCAACACACGGGTGTTGAAGGATGTCATGCAGGTCCCAGTCTTGAAGAGGAGTCTAATTTCTATAAGAAAGTTGGGTGATGAGGGATGCACAGTAACTCTCACAATGGATGCACTTGAATTAGCATATGCTAAGAAAGTAGTTATTTTTTATCTATCTACTTATATTACTGATTCTCCTTCTATTGCAAAGATGTGGCTTTGTAGGCTTGGTCACATGAGTGAGAAGGGAATGCACGTTCTTAAGAGGAAGACTGATGTCTTTGACAAACTTAAGAACTGGAAAGCCTTGGTTTCCATGGAGGAGATGATGGACAGAGATCAGCTCAAGGGGCTAAATAATTTTGAGTAGGGTAGTTTGGACAGGGTTTTGAACCAAGGTGAGCTCATAGGTAAAAAGTCATCACTCACAAGAAAACATAGTCACTGACACCGATCAGGTAAAACTGACATCGAATAGGTAGGTACTGACATCAATCATGTGCAGACTAGAGTTGGTGGTGTCAGGGAGTTATCAACAAGTTTGTGGCCAATCTGGGAAAGGAGCACTGGAAAGTAGTTCAGTGGATTCTCAGGTATCTGAGAGGGACCAACATTAGGTTAACATGTGATACACGGTCAAGCACTTCTCTACATGGGTATGTAGATTTGAATGTGGTAGGGGACTTAGATGATAGGCATAGCACCATAGGATGTGTGGTGGTTGGTCTTCAAGATTGAGCTTGAAGAGGGATATAAGCTAGGAAACAAAATTAGATGATGTATAAGTACAGGTACAAGTGTAGTTGTTTATCTCCAAGTGGGAGATTGTTAGGTTGTGGAGCTAAAAGCTTCACTGATGTAAACCTGGAGGAGGTTGATGAGTGCTAAAGCAACTGATGCCAACATGATCAACTGATGTCGGTCATATCCAATCACAAAGTTGCTGACATCGGTCAGGAGTCAGTTGATGTCGGTCATCTCCAGACAGACAAGGACCGATGTCGGTCACCTGTGTGGTTCCAAAACTTTTAGTTACATGAACAATTTATTTAACGAACCAATTATTTACATGTAAAGACTAATTTTAGTCTTGGAGCTACATTTCTAATTATTGTAATTAGAAGTCTAATTATTGTTTACATGGGATCTATATAATAGACTCATGGGTTGTATTGTAATTTGTAGAATCAATGGTTCTGTAGAATCAAAAGGGTTCTATCCAAGGGAGAATCATAAGGACTTGGTGAGGCAAGGACAAGGGTTCTTTCGAGTGTGTAAGATCTAGGTCGATAGGTGTTCAAGTCCAGGTTGATCTATGGTATAGCAAGATTAGGTGAGATCTACATGGTAAGTAAGATCTAGGTTTGTAGGTGTGTAAAACTAGGTTGATCTGTAGGTGTGCAAGATCAGGTGAGATCTACTTGGAGTACGTGGTGTACTCAAACTTGGAGTATGTGTGTATACTTAGTGGTACTGGCAGTATTGTTACTGACTGGTTGAAACACCAACTCAATTATTGAGTTGATTGTGTTTGTAATTGAGAGAGAGAACTCTTGAGGGAGAATTACTGGTATGCCCTAGAGGTGTGGGAAGAGTGTGATCTCTTTATTGTATTTCCTTCTGGAAGAGTATTAATACAATTGGATATTGTCTCTCATATTCTATGTTATTTTTGATTTCTAGTTACATTTTACTTCTGGTTAAATTTTGTGTTTAGTTGCTTATACAAAGGTAATCAAGTGTGCTCTTAATCTTGATAAATTGGTGTCAGAGCTTTGTGAACCTAGGTTCCTAACAGTGATATCCACCTCTATGGCCTTGTGGCTAAAAATTGGCATCACCACTACATTCAAGGTATCAAATAACCTATAATAATACATTATGGCCTTCAAGTATGCCCAATTAGGTGATATAACACCCATTTTGACCTCAAGAAGGTCTTTCCCTATATAATAAAATTACACTCTTTAGGTAAATTTTGGACATGTATCAAATAAAACATGTAAGTCATATACACAAACTAAAAGAAGCATTAAATTCATATGGAATCCATATAATTTTCCCCCAAATCACATGGATTGAAAATAATATATGAATCTTTGGTAGATAATTTAGTGATTAGTCCTACAATGTTACTTTTATGTAGTTAAGACACATAATCTTTGACTCCAGTAGACATTTCCACTTCCAATAATTTTGCTTGTAAATCCATCATTTCAAACATGTTATAATTAAAATTATATATTTTCCCACCACCATGACCATTTAATCCACATGGATACACATTTTTGAAATAATTTTGGTGTCAAGAAACATTAACAAGAAATGTTGTCAACATTTAAACCACAGTTGGAGATCTCTACCTTCGGAGCCTCGTGGCTGAAAAATGTCATTTCCACCACATAAAGGGTGATAGATAACCTCTATTTACATGTTATTGGCCTTTTATTTTTTCTAATTAAGAGACAAATCATCATTTTTATCCTCAATAAAGTCCTTCCATGTATGGTAAAATTACACTTTTAAAAAAAAATTGGACACACATTAAACAAAAACCATAAGTTTTATACAAAAACTAAAAGAAACATCATGTACATGTGGAATATATATATTTTCACCCCATATACCTTAGATAAAAATAAGATATGAATCTGAGGTAGATGATTTAGTGATTAGTCTTGAACTGCTACTTTATGTGGTTAAAATATAGGTTATTTGCCTCTAGTAGACATTTATGCCTCTGGGACCTCCGCTTGTAAATACTTTACTTATAACACATAAATATATTAAAATTACATATTTTACCACCATCATGACTTTTGAGTCCACATGGATATGCATCTTTTCAATAATTTTGGCATCAAGAAACATTGACAAGCAATGTTGTCAACATTCAAGCCATAGTTGGAGATATCCACCTTCAGGGCCTTATGACTAAAAATTGGTATCACCACTATCAGGGGTGATAAATAACCTCTATGATCACATTATTAAACTCTGATTATGCCAAGTTATAAGATGGAAAAACCTATTTCAGCCTCAAGAAGGTTATTCCCTATATAGTAAAATTGCACTTTTTAAGGCAAACTTTAGATACACATCAAACAAAAATTATAAGTATTATACATAAATTAAAATAACCATCGCATACATGTGTAATCCTTATAATTTCACCCTAGATTAATTGGATCAAAAATAAGATAAAAATCTATTGTAGATGATTCAATGATCAGTCTTGAAATATTAATTTTATGTAGTTAAGAGATAGGTTCTTTGCCTCCAATAGAAATTTATGCTTCTGGGACCTTTGCTTGAAAATACATCACTTAAAACACACACACACACACACAGACAACATTTCCTGTCAAGTTTCTTGACACCAAAATTATTGAAAAAATGTATATAAACATGGATTAGGAAGTCATGATGGTGGGAAAATATTTAATTTTCATACATACATACATACATACATACATACATACATACATACATACATATATATATATATATATATATATATATATATATATATATATATATATATATATATATATATATTTCCTGTCAAGTTTCTTGACACCAAAATTATTGAAAAAATGTATATAAGCATGGATTAGGAAGTCATGGTGGTGGGAAAATATTTAATTTTCATATATTAAATATTTTCCCACCACCATGACTTCCTAATCCATGATTATATACATTTTTTCAATAATTTTGGTGTCAAGAAACTTGATAGGAAATGTTGTCAACATTCAAGATGTAGTTGGATATCTGCACCTTCGAGGATTTATGGCTAAAAACTAGCACCATAACCATTGGGGGTGTTGAATAACCTCTATGGCCATTTTTTTTTAATTTGAGTATGCCTGGTTAGGATATGGATCACCTTTTCTAACTTCAATAAGGTCCTTACTTATATGGTAAAATTACACTTTATAAGGTAAACTTTGGACATGCATCAAATAAAAATCATAAGTTATCTACACAAATTGGAATAAACATTATGTGAATTTGGAATACTTATAATTTTACCCTAGATCACTTAAATAAAAAATAATATATGAATCTATGATAGATGATTCAATGATCAATCCTAAAATGTTACTTTTATGTAGTTAAGAGACAAGTTCTTTTCCTCCATTAGATATTTTCACTTCTGGGACATCTAATTTCAAATTGATCACTTCCAACATGTTGGGATATGTAAATTAAATATGTTCCCACCACCATGACCTATTACTCCACATGAATACAAAATTTTTCAACACTTTTGGTATCATGAAACATTAACAAGAAATGTTTTCAACATTCAAATTGTAGTTGGAGATCACCTCTAGGGCCTCATGTTTGAAAACTGACATCGCTACCACATCAGGGATGTTAACTAACCTATATTAATATTTTATTAGGATTTGAGTATTCTTGATTAATATCCCATTCTAGCATCAAGAAGATATACCAAAAATGCCAGTCGTCTATGTGAACTGAAAGCTTCTCTTAGCTTAGAGAATATGGAATTCTCTATTAATAGTGTTAACCATGTAAAGGTGGAAGCTAATTTTTCATCACTAACCTATAAAAAATATGTTAGTATGTAATTAAATTCAAATTAATATGTATTACCTAAAAAATCAATAAAATTTGATAAAATTAAACACACTTACATTTGAGAACTCAACATAACTTAGGAATTCAATCCAAGGAACTACTAGGATCAACTCTACTCTTGATAGTAGAAATAATTTATTCATGTTAAGACTCATAAAACTTACATAGAGTCATGTTTAATGGCTTCCCTTGATATTTTTTCAATTGAATATTTGTTATGAGAGCCAAATTTGAATATTGGAGTATCTTCCTATGTATTTCATATACCCAATTATATAGTAAATATTTTCCCCATTTGTGACCACCAAAGTCAATTTATTTTTTTCCTCTACACACTGACACAAGTAGTATTTTTTCCCCTCCTCGTTATCCTCATCTGTAATAACTTCATAAACATGCCCTATATTATAAAATAAAAAATGCTTTAATAATGATTTATCGATATATATATATATATATATATATATATATATATATATATATATATATATATATATATATATATATATATATATATATATATATATATATATACCCAATTTAGTACATAATACATGCTTTCAATTTAAGATCATACATACTTTAAAATGTAAAAATTCATCTTGTACCTCATTACACTAGATCATATGCATGATCAAAGTTATGTGATGAGGTCATATCTATAATTTTTAATGTTAGTGGAACCTAATATGTGTCAATTGGACTTAGAGGTATAAAAATACATTAAGCCACCAAATATTATGACTCTCACTTAATCAAATAAAATTGTGCATGTATAATATAAGCATGACATGTACCTCGTATGAACAGTCTAAGAACTTGTGTTTGAGCTATGAAAAGAGTGGAACTCAATCGATCATGTTACTATCATAAAATATTCATATCTTTCTAAATAGTATTCCTCCATAAGCCATAATATCTATGAACACTATAGTTTTCTTGATCACCATGGGCCATTTTCTCATTACACCATTCAATCATGTTTTTTTACATCTATCAAATTAGTTGTATCTTTAAAATTTATCTCCTATCTTGTAAGTGATCTTTTGATACATGTTCCTACACCATCATGTTTCCCTTTTCCATGGACTAATTTAGTGAAAATCCAAAAAATTTGTATGCCATTGGTCACATACATCCTACTCAGCCAATAGAATATTTGTGCATTCTTAAATTATGATGTGTATTTTTTTAACCAAATATAATGTTGATTTAAATTAATGTTCCTTTCAATCAAATTTTCGTATAATATATAAAAGCAAACTTGCATATAATCTGTAGAATTTGTTCTATCATCAATGACATATAATTGTTACTCCCTTAATATATTTTGATCGTGTTATTTACTATTAAGTGCATATATGAATGTTATATGCATGAAAATGGCAATCTATATTGAATTTTAATATGGTGACTAAACCTCCATATGTTGTTGTAATGTGTAATTATATACAAATTTAATTACTAAAATAATAGCACCAATTGGGAATGTGTCATTTATTAACTTGAAATGTTCAAATAGTCATCAAGATCTCTGTGTATGCCATGCATACTCATAAATAATTTCTTACTTGAATTTGACAATAAATTTAGAAATAGGTATAATTTTTATAACAATATTGCATATTTTAGATTCCTTTCCATATTTTAATATATATATCACACATTTATATTTACTAAAACCAATAAATTCTTATTCAATTCCATGTGTACTCTCCTCATGGGTATGATTTTTCAATTTTGGAAATCCACCAAAAATGTAGCAAGTGCCATATAAACATGCTTTATTATAAAAACATGCCCATCTAGTCTTTCACAAAAATGTTTGGAATAAATTCCCTTGCTAATTTTTATGGAACTTCTACTCCACACTCCTGAAAAATGTTATCGGTATGCAAACTACAACGAACATGAAAAAAAATCATAATGCATTGAAATTCAATGTGATGCCTAAAAAAAGTGGTGTGTGTGTGTGTGTGTGTGTGTGTGTGTGTGTGTGTGTGTGTGTGTGTGTGTGTGTGTGTGTGTGTGTGTGTGTGTGTGTGTGTGTGTGTGTGTGTGTGTGTGTGTGTGTGTGTGTGTGTGTGTGTGTGCGCGCGTGTGTGTGTGTGTGCGCGTGTGCGTGCATGCGTGTGTGTGTGTGTGTGTGTGAGAAAGAGAGAGAGAGAGATTCAATTTCACATATAAGGGTTTGGCCATTCATATTATCTTTGACTAAAATAAAATTTTGGATATTTTTGAACAAATTTCTAATACAACTATGTTTGAGTCATATTTTCAAAAAATGTTTTGGATGTGTTTAATGTATATGAGAAACAACTCTTATTTCACTAAATCTATTATATTAGGTGATACCCTTGTGTTATCTTTACAAAATTATGCAATTTTATCTTTTAAATCATCGGTTATATCCTTGTGTTTTTGTGGGAATCTACTGAAGAATGCCCACAAGTCATTATTATCAGTAACATCAAGTCTTCTACATCTCTCAATTACCTTAGTTAGTTTTTTATATTTATTTTCATTGCCTTGATTATTAATATAATCAATCATTTTTAACTTGTTTGAAAACTTAAAATATAAGTTTTAATAACATGTCAAGCAACATTGTCATCTTTGGTGTATTTCTTCACATGTACTTTATGGTATGCATTATGTAGATTTTCAATAATTACCTTATTTTAACCATCAACATTAGATGTTCTTAGCCATAATGTGTTCATTATAGGTCTAATATTAATCACCTTAATAAATGTAACAAACAATTCACATCTTTGAGATGCATTTAATTTTTCAAAGTACTAGTCCCAAATTATTTCAAATTTTCTTCTCATATGGTGGTCAAACATTTTATTACACATTAGTTTCAAAATGTTTTAACTAGTTTTAATTAAATACATGGGTCTTATTTTAAAAATAATAGGTGTTCTTAGTGGTAAATTTTTTTGATTTGGTGTTCCCATATTGTTATCTTCATTAGTAGTTTCTTCATTGAATGGTGTTCCCATATTGTTTTATTCATTGTTACTTTCTCCAATTAGTGTTTCCATGCAATTTTTTTCATTATTATATGGTAAATAATCATTCATATTATCATCATTTTAAAAATTAAAAACCATGAGATTTTAATGTGGGCTTGCATTATAATTAAATAAACTATTAGAACTGATAATTAGACTTTGAAATTTTGGTATGCTATCATAATTTAGTATACTATCGTTATTTGTGACATTCAATTCATTAGGGATAATTGACTTACATTAATTATTCACATTAGTTACCTTTGTTTTTCTCTCATCACTTATAATTCCCCTATCATTTTACACTTTAACTTCATGATTAGACAAAGTTATAAACTTTTGAGTGTGGGGACAACAATCAAATTATTAAAAAATTGACCTACACTATGTAGTACCAAATGGGGGCAATGATCAAATTATTACAAATAGACCCACATGATGTAGTTAACCATGATTAGATAAATTTATCTACTTTTGAGCGTGGGGACAATGATCAAATAATTATAAAATAGACTTACACTGTGTATAATGAAATAAATCATAATACATAGGGGATAGAACTCTTGATGTGAAAAAAAAGATGGTAGTGCATGTGTTTTTTTTTACTATTTTAATATCCAAAATATTTTGGATGCATTAATAATATATATGGGTTAAAAGTGTGTACATGTTCATTGATGCATACATTACTTTTATAATTTTCCCTAAAACTAAACCCTAAACACTAAAACCTTAAACTCTAAACTCTAAACCATAAACCAATTAGGTTCATAGGGCTCAATTTGACTCAAATCATATCATTTATTACCCAAATTGACTAATTGGCTCAATGTATGATTACATATGGGAAAATTGAGCCCAAAATCACATTTTATAATCATAAATAGGTTTAATGAGCTCAAATTGGCCCTAATTACATTTATGATTGGATCCATACCCTCAATTATAAACAGTAAGCCTTAAACCCTAATCCCTAAGCCCTAAACCCTAAACAAATTGATTTAGCCCCAATTAACATCCTTTAGAGTAAAAATTAGTTTAACATGGCTCAATTTGTCCCAATGTACATCACAAATTACCCCAATTAACTAATTCACTCAATATGTGATGACATTAGGGTTAATTGTGCCCAAAATCACATTTTATAGTCACAAATAGGTTTAAGAAGCCCCAATGGTCTTCATGATTGGACCATATACCTTGAACCCTAAAATTTAAATCATAAACACTAAGCCCTAAACCCTAAACCCTAAACCCTACATCATAAACCCTAATCCCAAACTAGCTAATTTTCCCCAATTAACATCCTTTAAAGTAATAATTAGGTTCATGGGGCTCAATTTGGCCCAAATAACATCAATTATTTCCCTAATTAAATAATTGGATCAATACATGATGACATTATAAAAAATTGATCCCAAAATCACATTTTGTAATCATAAATAGGTTCAAAAAACTCAAATTATCCCTGATTACCTTCATGAATAGATCATATATCCTAAATCATAAACCCTAAGCCCTAGACCTTAAAAACTAAACCCTAAATTGTAGACTTTAAAAAATAAATCAATATATTTATCCCCATAATCAACATCATTTATAGTAATAATTAGGTTTGCATGGATTAATTTGGCCAAAATCACATAATTCATTATCATAATTGACCCCAAAATCACATTTTTTAGACACAAATAGGTTCAATGATCTAAAATTGGCCCCAGTTACCTTTGTGATTGGATATTATACCCTAAACCTCAAACCTTATGCCCTGAGCCCTTAACCTTAAACCCTAAACAATAAAGTAATCAATATAGCATAATTAACATCCTTTATAGTAAGAATTAGGTTCACACTAATCAATTTATCCCAAATCACATCATTGATCACCCCAATTGATAAATTGTCTCCATTTTTTATGGCATTGGGGTAAATTGAGCCCAAAATTACATTTTATAGTCACTAATAGGTTCGACAAGCTTAAATTATCCCCAATTATCTTCATGATAAAAAATTATACCCTAAACCCTATACCTTATACCCTAAGCCCTAAGCCTTGAAAATAATTATTTAGCCCCAATTAATATCCCTTAAAATAAGAATTACACTTACATGACTCAATTTGGCCCAAACTGCATCATTAATTTCCCCAGTTAACTAATTGGCTCAATTTATGATGACATTAGGGTTAATTCAGCCAAAAATTACATTTTTTAATAACAAATAGGTTTAATGAGCTAAAATTATCCCTAATTAATTGCCTTTGATATTGAAACCTATACCTTGAACCTTAAAATGTATGCCTTAAATTTAATCCCTAAACCCCAAACCCCAAACCCTAAATCATAAACTTTAAACCCTAAACCAATTGATTTATCTCTAATTAACATCTTCTAGAGTAATAATTAGGTTCACATGGCTTGATTTGGCCCAAATCATATCACTAATTACCCAATTGACTAAATGGTTCAATTTGTGATGACATTGGGGCAAATTGAGCATAAAATGACATTTTCTAATCACAAATAAGTTCAACAAGCTCAAATTATGCCTAATTGCCTTTGTGATTAGACTCTATACCCTAAACCATAAACCAAATATCTTAAACCCTAATCCTTAAACCCTAAATCACAAATCATAAAATCTAAACCCTAAACCAATTGATTTAGCCCCAATTATCATCTTTAAGAGTAATAATTAGGTTTACAAGGCTCAATTTTCTCCCAAAGTGCATCATTATTCATCTAAATTAACTAATTAGATTAATATGTATTAACATTAGGTATAATTGATCCCAAACTCACATTATGTAATCACAAATAGGTTCAACAAGCTTAAATTAACCCCAATTGCCTTTATAATTGGACCATATACCCTAAACCCTAAACATTATACCCTAAGCCTTAAGACCTAAACCCTATACCCTATACCCTAAACCTTGAACCAATTGATTTAGTTATAATTAACATCATTTAGAGTAATAAATAGGTTCACATGGCTCAATTTGGCCCAAATATCATCACTGATTACCCCAATTAACTAATTGGTTTAATTTATGATGATATTGGTGTAAATTGAGCCCAAAATCTCATTATGTAATCACAAATAGGTTCAATCAGCTCAAATTATCCCCAATTTCCTTCATGATTGGACCCTAAACCCTAATGCCTATACCCTAAGCCTTAAACCCTAACCCTAAACCAATTTATTTAACTATAATTAACATCTTTTAGAGTAATAATTAGGTTCACATGGCTCAATTTGGCCCAAATTACATCATTGATTTCCCTAATTAACTAAATGACTCAACTGATGATGGCATTGGGTATAATAAGCCCAAAATTACATTTTATAGTCACAAATAGGTTCAATAAGATCAAATTATCTCTAATTACCTTTGTGATTGGACCATATACCCTAAACTCTAAATGTTATTCCTTAAACCATAAGCCCTAAACTTTAAACCCTAAATCATAAATTCTAAACCCTAAACTAATCATTTTTTCCCAATGAACATCCTTTAGAGTAATAATTAGGTTCACAGGGCTTAATTTAGCCTAAATTACATCATTGATTGCCCCAATTGACTAATTGGTTGAATTTGTGATCATATTGGGGCTATTGAGTCTAAAATCACAATTTTTTGTAGTAAAAAATAGGTTAAACGAGCTGAAATTGGCCCCAAGTACCTTTATTATTGGACCATATACCTTAAAACCTAAGCCCTGAGCCCTAAACACTATACCATAAATTGTAAACCATAAACCTTAAAATAATTTATTTAGCCCCAATTAACATCCTTTAGAGTAATAATTATGTTCATATGCCTCAATTCAACCCAAATTGCATGACTTATTACCCTAATTGAGTAATTGGCTCAATATGTGATGACATTGGAATGATTTGAGCCCAAATTCACATTTTTATTCACATATCTATTTATCCAAGAAAATGACATCAAGATTATAGTTAGAATTAGGTTTAATTTTTTTATGTACAAAACTTCAATGTTAATAACTAATATCAACTAAGGCCATGCATGAAATTTGACAATTAAAAAAACTATAATAAAATCAATAATATGGCCAAATACATGTCAATGTAATAGTAAAATATATTACATACATGATTTTTTCACATACATGGTTTTCCCATGCATATTATTTTAATGTTTAACATTTAAAACACATGCCTCAATGCTCGAGAATGTCTTGGATTCTTAAGACTTATGCATGGACCTACAAACAAATAGTCAAATGTGTGTTTTTGACTAAAAATAACAAAATAAAAAAATTTCCATACTTAACATTGTGAATGTATTGAAATTGTTCCTAAAAATATGACTACAACATTTATGACACTCTCTTCTTTCTATATATATATATATATATATATATATATATATATATAACATTTTCATTACTTTAAGTTTTTTTTATCTATATTTATTTCTAAGTATGTCATTTATACCACTATATGCTGCAACTATATATAATCACCTAAAAGTGACACTTGAGTGGTAAGAGTGTTAATGGATACCATGTATGCCTAGATTAACCTTAGACCTATCCTAGATCCTATTTTCACACTTATCTAGCCTTTATGTGGGCAACAAGCATCCTTAGTCATCCCTAAAGTAGTCCTAGACCCTCAGTTTTACATCCTAACCCTTCATGCTTGGGATTTTACCACTTGGACACTATCACCATAATAGGGACATTATCACCACATGGCACTAGTGTCCCCATAATGGTGCTACTATCCTTTCCCTCCTCTTTTCACAAACAGATATCTTTTCAAATATTTGACCTCTTAGGGTCAACCTAGACCACTTTTATCATCCACAAAAGCACTAGAACATTATAAATACATGACTTTTATCCCTATAACACTAGATATAAATTAGATGTAATTACACGTGCAAAATCAAAACAAGTTGTGCAAAATTAAGGTTATCAATCCCTATTTTATCTTACTTCTGTATACTACCATCTACAACATTCCTAAGCTCATATTACTCATTTTTCCATTCTCAAGCACATTCAAAGAATTCAAGTCAGCTATAATACTAGTTTTACTTACACTTTCACCAACACTTAGGTAGGGAAAACTACATTAGTCTTGATCCCTTTTTGGAGTATTGGTATATAGGTAACTCTCATCATAGTGGGGTGTTGAGGATGTCCATCCTAGCCCACTAACAAACACATTTTTCTACTTGAATCAACTAGATGCCCTAAAAATATGAAGGATTAGGGTTCACTCATAAAATTAATAAAAATAATCCATCTACAGGGTTTCAAAAATCATGTGTGTAGGAGAATACCTTAGAAATCTAGATACAAGTGCACCTAGAAGCTCAAGGCATTCCTACACAAAGGACACTACCACAAAAATAGGAATACTACCACCACATGACACTACTATCTAGGACATGTTTTGACACTTGGATCTTATTTGTGACACTTAGATCAGCCTATGCCTTAATTTTTAGGCTCTAGATCATCTATCTCAATCATTTTCTAGCTAATTTCTTATTTGTATTATTTATTACTATTTTTAGAGAGGTCAAATTTGGTCAATTCTATAACTAATCAGTAATTGTATTTAGTGCATATTATTACCCTAATTTACTATATTCATATTTTTAACAACATAGGATTTACATTCACTAAGTCCTAAAAGGTTAAAACATTTGGTGAACCCAACTTAATTTAAATACTATTCAAAACCTAAACCTAGATGCTCTTAGGGTTTGTATCCTTTTTGTTTCTATGCTTAGATATTAGTTCTAAAATATTACATTTTTTTCAATATTTTATTTTTGAAATCTTTCATAGATTAATTTTCTTTAAAGGTTCAAAATATACAATAGTTTCTTTTCCTACTCCCCAAACTACAATGGAAAAATTTAATAATTGAATTAATGAAACTGATAAGAGACAATGAAGATTTTGTTTCCAAACATTAGGATATGCAAGATGACCTTATCAATATTATCCATGAATAACTTCAAAAATCAAATAATGGTCAATCTTCTACTCCCCCAGATAATAACATTATTACACCTACATTAGGTCTAACACAATAACCAATTGTAACTTAATAACCTTCAGTGATAGGTACACCTCATACGAATATTTTTTCCTCTCCAAATTTACAATTCATTATGTAAGAGGTTCATACTCTATAGGCTAAGGTGTTACATCTTAATCATGGAGCCATTAGGCCATCACATGCCTTGGGTTCTCATGTTATTTCACATACACTATTGGCACATAACATAATAGTAACTCCTTTACCAATCAATTTTTTAGCACCTAAGATTACAATATATGATGGTAAGGGTGACCTAGATCACCATCTCTAAGCTTTTCATGTAGCATGTACAACGATTGGCTCCTCACTAAGTTATTTCCATAAAGTCCAAAGGTTTATGCCTTATATTATTTTTATGATCTATCAAATCAGTTCATCACCATATTTAATCCATTGGTAGATATGTTTTTATCACACTTTTGAAATAAGTTATCTTGTTCAAGAATTTTTGAACCTTCACATATTTATGCAGGCAATGAAATAAAGATAAGTCAAGCTTATCTCAATGAGTAAACTAAAATATACAAGTGGATTAGAATCAATTACTAAGATTTATAATAAGCCTCTATATAAGGTAAGGGCCACTAAAAATAAGAGTGATCCAAACACCATAATTAATGTATCTTTAGATACATCTCCTTTCCCTGTTTTATTAGCTCCTCCATGCAGAGTTTTCACCAACCTTCCAGAATCATTAGCACATGTGTTATATAAACTCTTGGAATGAAATGTAATATATCTCCCTCCCATAAAATAGGTTGATATGACATGTCCTCTTTCAAATAACTATGATTCCAATCCATTAAATGAACATCATAGGTCACCAGGACATACTACAACTAAATACATCAACTTGAAACATAATATACAATATTTGATGGAGGCTAACATTATTTATATGGGCACACACACAAAGGTGCCCAAAGTTCAAAAAATAAAAGCTAAGGCATTGAAAAAATTATTAGATCCATTTCCAAAGCATATAAAAAATGAGTTTGGGGGCACTTCAAGTGTTCACTGAATATATTAGGCACATCTACCACTAGCATCATATTACACTACTATAGAGGATGTACACCCACTACATAATATCATTTATGTGTACCATACTAAGTTATAACTAGACCACTCATCACTTTATTAGAGTAGGATATTGTTGATGATGATTCAAATTTATATGTACTCTTTGTATCAGCCTACATCGATCATCATCCTATCAAGAGTGTTATGGTTGACAACAAGTCAAGTATTAACATGTGAAATATCATACTTATACATAATTTTGGGTATTAAATGTAGGATATATCTCCCACATGCACAAGTATTTATAGTTTTAGTGGCCATGTTCAAATATCCATCAGTGAGAGTGTACTTCCACTACAGGTTAGACTAGAACATGTGGCTACTATATTCTTAGTAGTACCTAGTGCAAGCACATTTAACATGTTAATGGAAAGGCCATGGATATAAAAATATAGCACATGTGTCCACTAGATTATTAGTAGTACCTAGTGTAGGCACATTTGACATGTTATTGGGTAGGCCATGGACACATAATTTATGATCCATCCCATCCACCATGCATAGATGCATTAAATATATGCATTAAAATTAGGTAATTACAATTGAAGGTCTTTCATATGAGTATCCTCTAACTATCTCATAGGTAATTACACCACAATTACCAAATATAACATAATTACCAGTTATAAGTCTGAGCATATTTCTTATCAATACACCACAGAGTTTAGTGGAACCACCAATGTAGGAAAGGTATACTCCTATAGTGTTTCTATGTATGCATACTCTCCCACAAAGACCATTATTAGAGATACCCCTGCATTATAGATATGTTATAGATTCTAGAGGTCCTCCCTATATTCATTTTCTTTTGATATTAGTTTTATTAAGTTCTAAGGGTTCTCATCATAGGACACCTAATATAGCTATAACATTTATACCATATGGGTCCGTAAGACCCCTATAGTTCACAGGACACCATAGTTAGTTTCATGAATTCCTAACACCACTTCAAGGTAGGGCTAGATATAGATCACTTCATTTAGTAGGTTTTAGGACCATAGTTACCTTTTCACATATCACACATGATCATTATTCTTTTATTTGACAAAGTCCACATTGATAATGAGTCTCCCATGAGACTCATCAGTTAGTATTGTTCCTCCCTTCTTGTACATATTTTCATTTTCATGTTGTTTGTACACAGTATATATATATATATATATATATAAATTAAAAAATAATAATATGTCAAAAAAAATTCAAATATTTACTCAAAAAACACCAAATTATAGATTGTGTGTATTTTCATGTTTACATCTCTTATATTTTTTGGACACTACATATGCTAGTTATCTTATTATAGTCAATTTTATCATACATACATGATTCGATTATTATTGTGAGTGCTTACATATTACCTATAGGACTCAAGTCCACTACACTAATCCAATGTTATTATCTACCCAATGGGGGAATTCACATAGATACAAGGGTTATTCATTGTACACATTCACCCATGTGGGGGCACCCCATACATAGTTTTAGTTACTAGGTTCCATATTTCTATCATTTACATCATAGCTTTAGAATTATTATATTTTGATATTTATCATGCTATACTCAATCAGATTTGTTGCCAACTACTACTACTTTAGACTCAGTATATGTACATCTTAGCTCTTACACATATTTGTATTCCATGTTCATGCATAGTTTCATTTATAGATTTATTAGTTTATAATTTATTGTATCTATATGTTTCTTCTATTTAAGATCATTTGAATATGACATTGTTCTTTAGCTCTATGCCACTTCTTTTCATAGTATGTATGCTTTAGACATGTGCCCATGTCCTTGTGTATGCCTTCTTGATTGTGTATGTGTACATTTGAACATGTCTTTTTATGTCTTACTTTCTTAGATTTAGTGACATGTGCCCATGTCCCTTGTAGTGTGGCCCCTTATCCTAACTTGTGTACCTCATGTGTGTTGTATGTATGTTTTCATCTATGCATCATGTCCATGACAATTGTCTATTACTTGTTAAACACTCTAGTTTTAGATGTCATGAGGGACCTCATGCATTTCCCCTTCCTACTTAGGTGTTGTGATGGACATCATACCCTATCCCCCTAGGTAGCTACTCAATTATTACTCAGATTTATTATGACATACATTTTTATATCTACCTTGACAGACTTGTGAATGTTAGACATAACATACATCACACATTAAAAACTTATGCTCAGATTATCTTACATTCTAATGTTATGTATGCACATTATCTTGGATTATTACACATATATCATATATGCTCAAAATAACATACTTTTTATAGAGATTTTTTTTAGGATGGTTCTTTCATAAGTTTAATAAATCCCATCAAAATATAGGGCATTCACATTGGTTTGCCATAGGGATTAGGCTACCACATTCATAGTACAATTTTAGTTTATGTGCTCAAAATATAGAAATCAAACTCAAGTAAACACAATGGGAAAATACTGACACAAAGATCAGTATAGTTGTATAAAAATTAGATTAGTTGAATATTAGCATCCAAATTGAGACACTAGTTCCACATGGCACTATTTTCCAAGATATAGTGCTATTATCTAGTAGCCTTAGATTCAAAAAAATATAGATTGGCTAAAAGAGTATAGCAAGTACAGTTCAAGTTTGCACATGTTTAATTATAGATTTACTAGGTATGCTTAGTTTAATTCATATTCATACTAGTTTAGCTTACATTCATATAGCTTACTCAGATTATTGGAATCATGCATGGCATGATCATTCCCATTTATAATTCAGATATTTAAATACAAATTATTACAACTCATTCCAAAATCTAAATGCTCAGATATCAGATTTGGAGGCATGTGTATGGCTCATTATTTTCATATGCTCACTTACAAACTAGTTGATCAAATAGAATGACAAATTCTATGTCATTCTCTACATTGTATACATTAGACAACATATTCTAGGTTACACACCAATTTCATGCCCTAATCTATTCGTAGTGGTTGACATTATTGAGTGGTCTAGAGTTACTTAATATACCTAAGTGGCCACAAAGAAGACATTTTTATTTATATATATCTAGTTAGACATTTCTAATTACATCACATAGTTTTATTTTTAGATGCATCTACTACACATGGGTCGGCAATGATGGATTCATAGTCTAATTGAGTTCTTGAGCCACCTACATGAGAGGGTTAAACACACCATCAATCTAATCCAAGCTATTCAAAGGTCATGATCCACAAAGAAGAAGTGGGAAATGATGGAGTCAAAATTGAATTGATTAATTGAACCACCCACACATGAATATTTATCAATCCATCAACACAATCTAATCTATTCACTAATTAATCACTATATACATACACACACACATAGGTTATCACTACGTTTATGCATAGGTTTGCGTACCTAGTGAGGTGTATTTTTTCCTTTCCTCTCTATTGTATCCCTTTACTCACCTTTAATTATTTTTACTTAGTTTCACTTATTTACTTAATTTTGTCTTTGTTTTTGATATCTCTTAAGTAATGATTGATCAATGCACATTTCACTTGAAGGACATGCATTGGAGTATGCTTCACATACTCAAATCCATACTCATGGGCTTCACGTCTTAGGTAAGTCTAGGTAAACTTAATTTTCCTTTATCCTAGTCATTTCACTCTACTATATTTATCGAATAAAGTGTGGGGGGAATGTAATCACCTAAAAGTGACACTTGAGTACTAAGAGTGCTACTTGAGACCACCTATCCCTAGCTTAGTCCTAGACCTATTTTAGAGAATATTTGAACACTTGTCCAACCTTTATGTAGGCCAAAGGAATTCTTAGTCATCCCTAAAGTATTCCTAGACCCTCATTCTTACATCCTAGCCCTTCATGACTAAGGTTCTTCCACTTGGACATTAGTGCCATAATAGGGATAGTAGCACCACATGGTGCTAGTGTCTCAATAATGGAATTCATGTCCTTTCCCTTTTATTTTCACAAACATACACATTTTCAAATCTTGGACCTCCTAGGGTCAAACTAGACCACTTTTAGCACTCTTACAAGCACCAAAATGATATAAATACATGAATTTTATCCCTATAACTACTAGATGGAAATCAAATGAAAATTACACATGCAAACTCAAAATAAGCTGTGCACAATTAAGGTTATCAATCCCTATTATTCCTTATTTTTACATACTACCATCTACAACATTCTAAAGCTTAAATTACTTAGATTTATAGTCTCAAGCACATTCAAATCATTCAAATCAACTATCATACTAGTTTAACTTTCACTTGCACTAGCACTTAGGAGGGAAGAAGTACATCAAGATTGATCTCTCTTCAAAGTATTGGTATGTAAGCAACTCTCATCATAGAAAGGTGTTGAGGATACCCAACCCACCCCACTAACAAACACTCTTTTCTTATTGAATCAATCAAATGCCCTAGCAACATATAGGATTATATTTTGATCGCAAAATCATAAAAATTATATAGGGTTTCATAACGCATGCACATAGGAATATACCTTACATATATACACATGGGTGCACCCAGAAGCTTGAGATCATCCTGCAGAGAGGACACTAATACCAAAATAAGGACACTAATACCACATGGTCATACTATCTAATTAGGGTGATATTATCTAAGAGGCTTTTTGACACCTAGATTTTATTTACAACACTCAGATCAACCCTTGCCTTAATTTTTTACCTCTATATCATCTATCTTGATCATTTTCCAGCTAAGTTCATATTTGCATTATTTATTACTATTTTTAGAAAGGTCAAATTTGGTAAATTCTATAACAAATTAATGAATATATTTATTGCATATTATTACCCTAATTTACTATAATCAACACTTTAACAGCATAATATTTACATCCACTAAGTCCTAAAATGTTAAAACACTATACATGTTTATCTTTATTTATGTATCTTTTGTTTCATTGATTCAAATCTGAAAAAAAATATAGGGTTATAAACTAGACCTAATTCTTCACATATTCAAAAAACAAAATTTAGGTAGTTAGGGGCCAAACGGTCAGCTATGCATTATTGATAATATTTTAGGGTATATTGATTTATGAAATTATTTAAAAAAAAAATCATTAATTGTAAAAATATATAGGTTACAAATTAGATGATCGTATCTAACATTCCACTAAACAATTTTAAAAAAAGTAAACAATACTCAAAAAATGATGGGTGGATAGTAGGCTATATACTATGAATTTTTTATAAAATAGTAGCACCTCTTTGAATTTATGATGTTTGACCTAATTTTACTTTACCATTTTAAAAAAATATTATTTTAAAGACTAGACTCGAAATGCTACAATTCATTTTCTTATAGCATCTTCAAATTTTGAGTGTAGTTGTATGAAATAGTTTATACAAGTTGAGGTTTCTTATTTTTTAGGAAAAACATATCCACTTAAAACCCCCTTTTGTCCCCCCAATTCCATGCACTCAAACAAAAAGATAATATTCATAACAAATACTAGCATCCAAACTTTAGAAGCAAGTTCCATGTGTAAGACTGCACATCCAACATTCCATGAAGTGTAATTTTTCAATCACAACTATGTCTTACATGTTTTCAAATCAAAATAAACTAGTAAAATCAAGTATAAAATCAATGGAGTGTTTCAAAATAAGTTCCATTGGAGTATAATTGGCATTGACACCTAAATTAACTAAAAAATAATAGATTATTTTCATCCTAATTACACAAACTATTTAATAAGTTATATGTTGAATGGATTATTATGCCTTAATTAATCATTAACACATAGATAGTGTGTAACCCTATATTTTAATTTTTTTAAATATTTGATCAAACAAAAAGAGAGTAGTCATAAAAAATACTGGCATTCATATCACCATTTAAGGTAATATTTATATTCACCATCAGCATAAGCTAAGTCATAAAGGATAGATGTAGGTTTAAACACACAACATCATAAGATTCTAAAACCATTCCCAGATACCCCTACAAAAATCCATGCTAATTAATACTTGAAACAAAACTCACACTCCTATACTCCACCTCATATAATAGGTCATTAATACATAAAGAGTATGCAATTTTATATTAGAATTTTTTCCAATATCTAATCAAATAAAAATATAATAATCATAACAAACACTAGCATCCAAACTTTAAAAACAAGTTTCATGTGCAAGAATTCACATCCAAGATTTCATGAAGTCTAAGTTCTTAAGCACAATTTAGTTCTAATCCTATAGAAATAAAATATTGTAGGTAACAAAACTATATAGTTTTGAAAGCTTTAATTTCTTGTATTTCTCTTAGAAGGATTGGTTTTACATATTGTGACAATGGAAATAAATCAGGATTCAATGTTTTCTTACAAGATGGATTTTAAACTTGCTTTGAGGGTTTAGTATCTCCTCTCTTGTTTCAAGGTTTAACATAAGCAAATAATAATTCTCGTTTAATATAATATATTATCTTCAATTATATATCCTCCAATAATAATTTAAATTAAACTTCCTAAACCTCCATAGTATCACAAAGTTCCTAGAAGCTAATTGTAAACATTTTTTAAAAACCTTTAAATAAGATGGTAGGAATTCTTAAGAATAATGCAAATGAAACTATAATATAAATACTACCAAATTGAAGAGTGTGGACTTGTATAAATAAGAATTTCACGAAGTCTAGGTTTTCAAGCATAATCATGTATTCCATGTTATCAAATCCAAACCAACTAGTACATTCAAGTATAAGATTAATGTAGTGTTTCAATAGAAGCTTCATTGAATTGTAACCAACATTGATACCTAGATTAACCAAAAAATAATAGACACATATTCATATTCATATTCATATTAATATTCATATTTAGGGTTTAGAAATATTGTCTAATAAATTTAATAGAATTTTATTGAAGTATAATCAACATTGTTACTTAGATTAACCAAAAAACAATAGACATATTCATATTTAGGGTTTAACAATATAGGTTGAGCATTTTAAAACGGCAAAACCTTTAAAAAAATGGTCAAGATAAATGATAGTGGTTAAGCTAAATTATAGGGGTGAAATAAAATTAAAGGTGTGTTGTTACTTGGTTAAAACCCTATGCTCCTTGCATATTAAGTTCTTAAATAGAGAAAGATTGAAGAAATTACATAGTTCGAACCAAAATGAATTCTAATAATGACCTACCTTTGTAACTT
This sequence comes from Torreya grandis, assembly GCA_037957365.1. Taxonomy (NCBI): domain Eukaryota; kingdom Viridiplantae; phylum Streptophyta; class Pinopsida; order Cupressales; family Taxaceae; genus Torreya; species Torreya grandis. Next base: position 2,845,743 of record JARHVA010000772.1, on the reverse strand, counting down.
GTTAATATAGTAATGGTGATGACTAGGACCCCCATCAATAATTTTCCAATCAAATATGGGAATGATTGATAATAAGATATGTTCTAGAGATATCTTAAAGGGACATGCGATTTTAAAATTATCATAACAATATGAGGCTTAGTTGATGAATTATTACCCATGACCATGTCTATGGGACCCACCTAACAATGATGGTTAAGTAAAATACTAATTAGTTAAGGAAAATGATAATAGTTAAGATGATTTCTAAGGTGAATTAATGAGGAGATGATGGGACTAGCTAGGGGTCAACATCTAGCATGGTAGTCCACATTGAATGCATAAACTAATTATACTTAGTTGATGAAGTAGACTTTGAATATTTGGAAAATATATCAAGATAACCTATTATTGTTTAGATAAATATATATGTGTTGATGGATATGACTAAATAATGGAATTTATTCATTTATAGTTTGATCATGATGTATACTACCACAACTAATCTCTATTTTTGAACACGTATCAGATCATGTAAGATGGGTTTATTGTATTATTTCATTGGTTTTTTTACTTTTAGTAGAGGAATTTTGTTCTTTAAATTTTGAAAAATATTAATTTTTATGCTTATTTAATAGTAAATAGAATCACAAAATTTAATATTTGACCTAAATGCATTGCAAATTTTATGTATACGACATACCAATCAGAGTACACAAGAACTATTTAATGAAGGAAATTGCATTCTCTAGAAGGCATCCTGTGGGGGTGTTTGAAAGTATATGGAATGGAGAAAAATGTGTTACTCAAGGGGGAAATATTAAAATAAACTGGAATTAAAGTCATTTTGTTACCTCCTTCAATAATTTCAATATAGGAGTGTGCCCATGGAATGGAAATAAAGGTTATGTAGGTCTAGTAGTGAAAAACTTTGGTAGAACAAACCCACTTATAGTAATTTGGAGGGGTCACAAAATAAGAAGCTTGAATGGTCAATGAATAATAACTGAATAAACAAATTTAGGGCACTTTGGAGTGGTCATAAAAGTATAATCTTGAATGAGCAAGGAATAATTACTTGATATATGATTATTGCACTAATACCAACATAGTCAACAAAACTACTCGAAACTATACTCTCACTATGGTATGCACTCTTTCAAAAAACTAAGGTTATTAGTTCTAATAAAGTGAAAATTATATGGTCTGAAAAGGATTGGATTGGAATTTAATCCAACTTAATTTTTACTCATTTTCCCATAATAATAAAAAGTTCAAAATGGCTTTTTATAGTCTATATATATATATATATATATATATATATATATATACATATATATATATATATATATATATATATATATATATATATATATATATATATATATATATATATATAATTTCTCTATGATATTATATATTTTAATGATATTGTGATGAATTTTATACCCATATAGTATTCTTTTCTTTACCAAGTGTAATAATGAGATCATAAAGTAAGGAATACACCATTTTACTTCATGGATTTTGTGAAATAATCACAATCAAAGGGATCCACTTGTAAATCGAAAAGTGATTTTTACATTAAAATATAATAATTTGCCTATATAATAAGTAATTAAACCTAATCATATGTAAAATAACAAAATGAGATTTATTTACTATTTCAAATTAGTGTAATAATGAAAAATGTGTAACTTAGAGGAATATTTGATTTTCACATAAATATGGAAACAATCATCACATGATGACATTAAAAAAAAAATCAAAACTGTGAGAATATTATCACAATTATAGGAAAATCTTAACATACATGCCTTGAATGTCAAATTCACTTATCCTATCAAATAAAAATTTATTTACATCTTGATATGCTTACTTGTAATCTTATAGTTTATGCAAATTTGTAAATTTTCAATTGTACAAGTTGATATTCTTGTGGATATTTTTCATTTTCCATTCACCCATAATAACAAATGTTTTCAGACTTTAGGCACACTTCTTATTTTTTTATAGATAGTAATAAAGTAAAAGGGGCCCTTAACCCATGGTAAAAAAGGATCTAACTACAAAATCAAACCAAGAAAGACAAAATAAGCCTCAAGGAGAGGATAAGGAAATTGACAAAAATCCAAAAATCCAAGAAACCACAAAGCCAATAACATAGTTACAAGAGAGAAGACAAAATAATGAAGACTAGAAGCTTCACATCCTATAATAGTCCAAGAGTGCAAGAGGAAAGCACCTCCATGGAACCACTCACATGAAGTAGGAAAATGACATCACTATAATCCTTGGTCACTAATCACTAAAATGTCTTCAAGCACTAACCCAAGTAAACATAAAAAAATTTAGCAATGAGAGAACATTGGGAATAATTTAAGGCTTGTCCAAGCCATTCAAACATAAACAAACCAAGAGCTGAGACATGGAGGAAGTATTGAGACTATAAAAAACACTCCAAAAACTATACCATTGATTCCCTCAATGATATCTTCAACAAATGGTAAGATGTCAATAGGTCGAGTATTTTTTAATTAGTTATCTACTTTATTCCTAAGAAGGGGGTCCTTCATAGTGTCAATCATCACTAATTAGAAGTTGAAGAGCTCTCAAGTTAGCCAATGAATTTTTTATAGAATTAGTCTCATGATAGTTGTGAGAGAAAGAAATGTCATGAAATAAAAGGAATGACATGGAGGATATCCTAAATGTTTGAATTGAGTTTCCACTGATTAGATCTTCTTGATTTAACAACATTGATAATCAAGAGAGAATCACCTTCCACAAATCATTTTTATATATTTAAAGCAATAATTATTTTCAAACCTCTAATAAGAGCTATAACTTCAGCTGAATTGTTAGATGACCATGTAATGTTGAAGGAAAAATAGAATATTGCATATCCCAGATCATCTCTAAAGATGCCTCCTCCACAAGAAAGACTAGGTTTACCTTTGGATTCCTCATTGAAACTTAACTTCAAATAATTTTCACACTTAAGCTCCCAATAATCCAATAACCTTTTATTAAATTAATGGGGGTGAATTTATTTTTCAATAAATTCCATTTTAAGAGAAGATGATGATCCTCTCTAGTGATTTTCTTTTTATGAGGAGGCACTTTAGCCATAAAAACATCTTGAAGGAGTTCCTTGATTTTAAGAGTAAGGAATTATTTAAAGAGGGATAGGTTCCTAAAGACTCTTTTATTTATTTATTTTTATAATCTCAAAATAATTAGAGATGAGACCATAGCCCAAATACTTATAACTTGATCCCCTCCTTATGTCTAATTAATCAAAATTTTCCTAAATAGAACCATATGATATCCAAATTTTTTTCATTTGCTTAAAAAACAAAGAATAAATTCTCCGGGAAAAATAACAATGAAGGATGACATGGTTTGTGGTTTTAGAATTATCTTTACATAAGATACACCAAGAGGACCCCTGAAAACCAATCATTTGGACTCTGACCTAGAAAATATATTTATTCTTCATGATAATCCACAGATTAATGTTAGTTTTAGGAAGTCTTCAAGGTATCCATACATTTTCCACTAGCCATAAAGTTTTATTAATATGAGATACTAACTTTTTACGGCCTTGTTTCATCAAAAAAATTCTAGAAGGATATCCAGTCCATTTTAAGCCATCAAAATCCACTGAGCTACTAATATGGTGAAAGTTTAGGAAGAAGTTAAAATATATAAGATTAGAGGAATGGTTGGTTGTATAAATATTTGAACTTTTCCATATTCTCTGAAGGCCCTAAACACTTTGGGTTTCAACCCAATAATTACAAAAAAGTGGTCCCCATAAGTTTGAAAAGTACTCTTCTAAAATGATAAAGGATGGATGATTATAGAGAGGACCTGCACTAGACCAGGCATCCTTATCATAGTTAACATCTCTAAAATTTTTAATATCCTAATAAAAGGATTTTGAGATAAGGTCTCTACATTTCCCAATGAAGTTCCAAATATGAGATCCAAACATCCAATGCCCTATTGTAAAAATGTGGGTTGAATCATATACGTTGTCAAGATACTTTCTTTAGATAAACATGCTCCAAATGTTTTCTTTGTCTCGGTAGATTATCCATAAAATTTTTGCTTATAGAGTTAGATTCATCTTGAACATATTTTCAAATCTAACCCCATTTTTTGATGTTGGAAAGCATACTTCTTCCTATTTCATTAAATCAATTTTTTAGACTCAGAAAGACCATTCCAAATAATCATGTTATTTAAACATCTTTTGACTTTTGATATGTGTTATTTTATTTAAATATTATCATGTGTTTATCTTTCCATATTAAAAAATAATCACACATACTTGTAATTATACATATAAATTAAATTATTAATTTATTTGAGTATATAATAAGATTTACATATTAGTAATATATATGGGTTATAGTATATAGTGCCTATTAAATTTACAGTTTTTAAACTTTTTTATTTCATATTTATATAGTTTATTTTTTAATTTGACCTATAATATATGACACAAAAATAGGAAAAAGTCTATCAATTTCTAGGCCTACTAACATCTCTTGGAAAGTATTATAACATTTATGATTTGTTATTGGAAACATGAATACAAAAAAATGTAAAATAAGAACAATATATGAATATATCTAAGAATACACATATCCATAACAAGAGATAAATTACATAGAAACATAAAATTTACAATAATATCCATAAATAATGGCTAGGACTAAGGAAATATGAGTCTCTAGAATCAAACTCTTACGAATAAGAAAGACATAAAATAAACCTAAAATAATGAGATGGGTTCAAATGTAGCTCTATATGAAACAAGTTATAAAACTAAAGGAAATACAAAAAGCAATCTTAAGAAAATTCACATATCTATCATAACATGGAGCAAGATCTAACCATAAATGGATAAAAATAATATAATCTAAAATATTTTTTACATCAAAATGTAATACATATACCCATAAACAAGAAATTCAATATAATCAGATATAAATAAAAAAAGTAAAATCAAAACTAATTATTTTTCCATTTCTAATGTTATAATGACAAAGTAAAGGGTTTAGAAGAATGTCTATTTTTTGTGAAAAGTTGGAATTATTAATTACATGTTGACAATATAATCAAGCTTTTTAATTCAATATATTGAGAACCAAGAAAACTTGTAGTGACCTACAAAATTCACCAAAGCCATAGACTCAAGGTTTTGAGTAAACTAGAGCCACACATTTCACATTTATAGATAATAGTAGATAAGAAAAAATTGATTTGAAAACTCTATTCACCAGGTTTAGGGATTTAAAACACTCACTCACCTTTTTGAAATTTTGTGTAGATATGTGGGAAAATGGTCTCCTTCAAAACCCTAATAGGGCAACTATAACTTCATAAGATATGGAAAAAAACTTTGTTTTGTGACTTGTGATGAAGTTCAATAGGTTTTTTAAGAATTAACTACTTATAAATCCCTTACATGGTTCTTAATATTGAAAAAAACAAGAAAATTATAATGAAATATAATGAATTAATTTTAATTCTTTAAAAATGTGTAATTTCTTCTAAATTTATTCAGCATTTCCATTGATTCTTAAATGTTTTATCTAAATCCTTGCATTGATTTAATATGCTCATCAAATGTATGCCCTAAATTCACTAATTTTCCAGTGTATTTATAGAATTATTGAATTAAAATTAATATCCTATTAACATGAAATATGACACACAATGTGGATGAGAGGCCAAAAAACTAGGACACAAATCCTTGATGGACACAAAAACCTAGGAGACTCAAAAATAGGTCAAAAGTTCCCAACCCAAAACATGAACAATATGTTCTCTTAATGGATGTCCTAAATACACTAATATACCTATGTATTTATATACTTTTAAAATTCTAACTAGGACAATGTTAATGTGAAAACATACACATGATTGGTAGGAGAGGCCAACAAATCAAGACCTAAACCCCTAAGGACCCAAAACAAGGATAAAAAGGCCCAACCCAAAATACATATAATGTACATTTATGATATCCATAAACATACAAGTGTTAAAATACATGTATAATCCCAAATTATATAATATTTTTTACAATGAAAGGCTAGGGCTAAGTAAATGGGGCCAAGTGCAACTCCACTTTTCTAGAAGAATTTATTCTTCCCTCCTCTATTATGTTACAAGTTTATAGCTTTAGAAACTAAGGAAGGATATGTTTATGTCCAAATATAATTATGTATTCATTATTCCTTATCATGAATATTCTATCATTGATTATTTGGAGTCTCACAGAGTCCTCTAAAAAAAATTGCATAGTCTACATGTTAGTGGCTTAGTGCCTCAGATATTGTTTGCTTGTAGAAAGTTAAGGTTGAAAGATTCCTTTTGAAAAATTATCTAAAATGTATAAGGTCAAATGCAATAAAATACTCCAATTCATATGAGTATGGAATTATTGGTGCTATTATATTTATTTCCCCAAAATTCCCTTAACTATTACCTCAAGGGAAGAACCATCACATCATGTAATATAAGTCACATTTGACATTGATACCCAATTTTTAGGGATCATTAATGTCAATACACATAATGATGGCCCAAAAATAGAATAATTATAATGATGGTATTAATATAGCTAGTAATTTTTCTAATTGGTTCATCTATAGAGAGTTTAATATAATTAAGACCCTTCAGTACAAGGAAGGAACTTTATTGATATGGTGGTGTGTTGTAGAGAATGAATCCTATTTTAATTTTAAAAACCATTTGCGATTATCATACCCTCATTTTAAGTAGAAAAAATTGATCCCAAATCCTTAGTTTAGGTGGTATAATTGGCTAAGTGCAAAAATTTGGGAACAAAAAGGGGCCTACCTATAGATAATTTTTTCCTAAAACTTGAGAAATCTAAACTTTCATGGATGATTTGAGATGGATACACTCAAAATTAGAGGATGGTGTAAGAATATAAATTGTATAATTTTTAGTCTATTTTCCAAAACACTATTTTTTTTAAAAATGGATAGTATAACTAGGTCAAACATTTAAAATTTGAATAGGAACTCCTAATTTTTTTAGGAAGATAGAAAAGATAGCCAGCCATGTGGCCCCTCATTTTTTTAGCATCATCAAATATTGTTTAAAAAAAATTGGTGAAATTTTATATAATATCATATAATTTTTAACCTATATTTTTTTATGAGTTTTAAAATTAAATATATCTTGAAAAACTAATAAAAAATGGATAGTCGATTGTGCATCCCCCCTAATTACCTCTTAAGAAATAAAAACCAATTTTTTATTTTTTTAATGTGTATGTTTATGCCTAGTTTGTAACCATATAATTTTTTTTACAATAAGATCAATGAGAAAATATACATAAACATATATAGGCATGTAAATTTTTGGCATGTAGTGGCCTAAAAATCCATAGTTAGAAATCAACATAAATTATAACCTTTAAATAGTCGAAAAAATATTAAAAAAACATATATTTAGAAAGAGGAGAGCATGCTCATCATCATGGTAATAATTTTATGAATTTTCTCATTGAAATGCATAGTTTATTTGGTGATGGAAGTTGAATTTTTTTATTTTCTATCTAAACTTTTGGATTCAGCTGTGTGTTAAGAGGTCCAAGCCTTTGGCTCGGGAATCCAAGAAATTTCTAAGCTAAAAGGCTTGGTTTTTTAATATCAACTAAACATAATTCATACACACTATAACATGTAATTTTATAATGCATATTTTTTATGTAACCATAATATTAAAAAGTAAATTTTGACTACTCTTACATATTTATACTATTCTATGTATAATGATATACACTTATTTATACTTATTTAGTTCACATTTAAACTTATCTAGTTCACATTTATATGTGTTTATACTTATTTAGTTCACAATTATAATTTTTATATTTGTATTTTAAATTGGAGGGTGTCATGATATACACTACCATAAAGAGGACATCATGGATAAATAGATGCAATTTTGGTGAGTTTGCACCTGCAATCATAATTTCAACTATGTAGAACATGATTAGGGTTTAATCGGGCCTAGTTCATTACAAAATGAATGAATGAGTCAATTATTTTAGTGGTGTAGGAAATTCCAATAAATTTTAACCCCTTCAACATAAATACATGTATAGGATGTGATTTAAGGATAAACTATCTTATATTGAGTGAATTGGTACAATAAGTGATACAATTTGAGTGAAATTCAACTTGATCAACCTAATTTTGAATATAAAGGATTTAATTTGGGCCTATTGACCCTAATGTCATAGATAAATAAGATAAATAGTCCAATGGTTAAGTCTAAAGGAAATTGGAGCTAATTTGAGACCCTTTAACCTAAGTGCATGACTCTAAATGTGATTTTGGGCTTGATCAACTCTAATTTCATTAGAGAATGAAGTAAAGAATTATTTGGTTCAATGACATATGCAAGTTTTACATGTATATGATTTGGTTTTGGGATCAGTAAACTCAATTATCATCATATAATTAATGAATTAGTTGATTGGTTCAATTATGGAGGTAATTATGGTGAATATTATGCCCTTGAACCTAATTAAAACATAAAATTTATTTGAGGCTAATATGGCTTTGATTTCATCATATATTGAGCCAATTAGTTAAATGGTGCAATTAGTGACATGATTTTTTAAAATTGGATCCATAACAAGCTTTTTTCAATTGTATATGATGTGGTTTAGAGTGAGATTGACCTTAATTCATCATATAATGAACAAAATAGTTTATTCATTCAATCAAAGAGGAATTTGAGGCTAATTAAAACCCCTTCAACCTAACTACAATAAAACTAAAGGAATGGGATATATTATTTATTCTCCTTTAGGTATATCAATTTCAAGGGATTGTAACCAATAAGGATGAAAATGAAAAGACTTTAAAATGTGTATTTTGGTGTGATTGAAATTGGACAATTATGAATTAATATTATAAATCCATAAGGTAAAAAGGGAGAAAGGATGATTATTCATTCTTCATTTCATCATATTTAATATTTCATATTTGTTTTAGGTAAACATGTAAGTGTAATGAGTAGTTGTTGTACTGTAAGGAATAGCTTTTACATCATGTTAGTTTTGGTATATACCAAGAGGTAAATAATAATATATTGATATTTAACAAGAGGTAATTATTAATATGTTTTTATTAATTATTAAGTAATTGGAATATTTTTATATAACAATATTATGATTAGTATGTGTTATTATATTGTTATATGTGATTGGTGTTGATAAACCAACTCATGTATTTGGGTTGAGTTGTTTTTAACTCCCCTATATTTTAGAAGAAGAGTCTCTTGTATATTTTTAATATGTTTTTATTGAATTAAAGAGAATAAATTATGTGAAATACATTATTTTGTTGAAATAATTATGTCTATGTATTTGGATTCTCTATGTATGAATTGAATCTATTAGGCTCTCCTCCAATTCTTAACATCTACAAAATAACCTTATTGGATATTTTGTCTTAGTGACCTATCTAATTTGAGTGTCTATAATTATTTTGAAAATTATAAAAATAATGATGAGATGAATCATTATTGTGTCCATGTTCAAAGGGTTAGATTAGAGGTGCATTTGATTTTTCAAAATGTTCATGGATTGAGAATGAGTGATGGATTGAAAAAACATGTTTCATTATCTTAAATTCATGAAAAATGAAACATTATCACCATAAATGTTTTATATGTAGGAAATAGATAATAATCATGAACTCAAATGGAAACCTACACTACTATTATCAAGGGATGAATTGGTCTGACTGTCTCACTTCACAAGTGGTCATAATGATGATATTCGGGTAACACATTCTCTATTAATTATTTTTTTTAGAATAAAGTGTTATATTTATTATGATATAAGATATAACATCTTGCTTTTAATTTAAAAGGTATGATAGATATATCCAAGAAGCAAAACTTAGACCCTATTAGTTGATTGTTACAATCCTAAACCCTAAACCCTAATTTTATCATAAATGCAAACATGAAGGTAATTAGGGCCAATATGAACCCATTTAACCTAAATATGAGTCTAAGATGTGATTTGGGTCTAAATTATCCTTTATTTCTTGACATATTGAGCCAATTATTTCATTATTGGAATTAGTGATGCAAGTTGGATGAAATTGAACCTCATGAACCTGATTTTTCTTATATTAGATGTAATTTAGGGGGTAAATTAACCCCAATATCACAAAAAAATAAATAAAATAGTCCACAAATTAAATCATGAAATAAATTGGGGCCAATTTTAGTCCCTTCAACCTGACTTCAAGATTAATACATGATTTAGGGCTAATATAGGTTTGATTATGTCATGAATTGTTCTAATTAGTTGATGTAATTAGGGATGTGATTTGGGAAAAATTGATCCATGTGAACCTAATTTATAGTTGAATTGATTATATAGGATGAAACATATGGTTTAATCAACCCTAATTTTATAAAAAACATAAACATGAAGGTATTTGGGGCCAAGTTGAACCCCTTGAACCTAATTGAGTGTGTATAATGTGATTTAAGGGGCTAAATTAGCTCTTATTTCTAGACATATTTACCCAATCAGTCCATTGTTATAATTATTAGTTCAATTTGAGTGAAATTTAACCCGATTAACCAAATTTTGACTATATGGAAGTAATTTGGGGGTTAATTTACCCCAATCATAACAAAATAAAGCAAAAGTCCACCAATTCAATTTATGATCACATAAGTATAATATATATAACACATATGTACTATAACATGTATAACTCATATGCACTATTATCTAAATAGACAATAATTCATTTTCCAATGTTTATTTTTAGGGTCTTTCAATAATTTTGACCCCACAAACATTCTTTGCATCATTCTAAATTTCCCATGATGAAGACAAGAGGAATAAAATTATTATTTGGGTCTCCCACCATCAAAAAGAATAAAATTATCATTTTGGTCCCCACCATCAAAACAAATCAAATTATTCTTCATTTATTCATGGGTGACAAAACTCATTGAAAGAGGAGGAAGAAGTTAAAACATAAAAGACTGGAGCAATTAGAAGAGTTGAGAGAAAAATAAAAGGTATGAATATAATAATTTCATTTGAGACAAGGTAAAAAAACTATCCCTAATGAACCAAAAGTCATAGATAATGAATTGAATAATGATGATGAATATTTACCTAAACATTCAAATTATGTTATAAGTCCACATTTAAAGTATAATTTTTTTTATTATTTTGATAATGAATATATGAATGATTATTTACCCCTACCAATGAAGATAGTTTCATGGAAACACATAATGGTGAAAGTAAAAATGAAGAAAATGTCATCCCACAACTAAAAACTAAAACTAACAATAATGAAAATAGTATTGAATATAACAATTTTGAAACCAGTGCATAACAAAATGTTTGGCCACCATTCAATAAATATAGCTAAAATTTTTTGGGATAATTTCTTTAATAAATTAGATTTTGATATTCAAAAATGTTATGTGTTTATTTCATTAACTAAATTGATTAAAATGAGACCTAAAATATAACCCTAGTTATAAGAACATCTATAATGGATAATGAAAATGTTTAAAATATTCATGATGTATATCATACTACAGACCCAAAATCATGTAACAAAGATTGTAATGTTTTCTAATGTATAATTACAACTTGTACCATAAGTGGTCAAACAGGGAAAAAATATTGATTTCAAAAAATAATCGAGCAATAGACATATATAGAAAATTATTAATGAAATTAATTATAATATGCCAAATATTTAATGATTCCAATACCATTGAGCTATGGGAATTTTTTGGTAGACTTCCATGAAATTAAAAGACTATAGCTAATGCTCTCAAAGAATTACTTGTACATTTTTGGAAAGACATTATAATAGCTTCACCCAATATAATATATTTAGTGAAAATAAGAGTTGGTTCTTGTAACCATGAACTACATATGAAACATTTCTTGGATATGAGCCAAACATAATTATACTCTAAGTTTTTGGAAACATATCCATAAATTTCTCTTATTCAAAGATATTTTGAGATGGCCAAACCATTTTATGTAAAAATAAATCACACATGCACAAATTATTATTATAGGTAAACATGTTGAATTTTCAATGCACTATGATGTTTTTCACCATATGCATTGTACTTTGCATATTAATAACATTTTTAAGAGTGTGGCATAGAATTTCTCACAAAATCAGCTAGAGAATTTATTATAACCATTTTTTTGAAATACCAAATGGATAAATATTTTATAACAAAGCATGTTTGGATGGAAATTCAACCATTTGTGGTGGATTTCCAAAAGAAAAAAATTGTATTCATGAGGAGAATACAAGTGAAATTGAACAGGATTTAGTTATCTTGAGAAAATATAATTATATGATTTATCAAGTAAAATATGGCAAATAATATAAAAGTGTAAATTATATTTATGGATTATATATAACCTTAGTCTTTTACACTTGGAAAACTCAAACCTTGGTTGTTCCTCTCAGCTCTAGACCTTTATTACTTTTGGAAGTCTCACATTTGCTCTATCTTGTACCCCTTGGCCTATCTCTTCGTCTGACTAGTCTTATTTTTATGGTCTAGATCTTCTATCTTGTATAAAATCCTTAAAATAGGCTTATATTATGCCCCTAAAAGTTGTTAGCTTGTACTTATTTTCTAACTACTAGGACAAAAGAATTAGCCCTAAACCCCTTCATCAATGCTAGTGTCTTAACCTAACATAAGTGTATAGTGCCCTAAATTCATCCAATTTGAAGATTAAATATATCATAATGGTTAGCCTAAGTGATTTAATGTGATTTATTTCTCTAAATAGATTGATATAAATACATTATCAATCCTCATTCATTCCTCACCTAGAATTCATACTAAAGAGCATTCAATTGAGAAAATATTCCCTATTTATTCTTATTTCCATATCAATCATAAGGATTACACATATACAATTATTAAATACTAAAGGAGAAAACTAAGAGCCTAATTTTCTAAGTTACAAGGTAGGTCACTATTGTACTTGATTTTTATATATTACATAATTCACACACAAACCAACACATAGGGGAGAACTACATCGATCTGAAGCCCCTTCTAAGTATTATCTATGTAGGTAATGTTGATTGGTATAAGGGTCTTTTGGATCAGCTTGATACCATGTTCCCACTAACCCATTTTTTCCAAAGTCAATATGAATATGAAGAACTAGGATTTTATAATTTCATGAGGAGTAGTAATCATGACCTAGATCTAAATACACTAGATCAAAGGCAAAGATAAACCCAAAAGCATCCAGGTGGTTACATTCTTTTTTATAAAGTATACCATACAAGACACCTACATCTAGTTTAGATATAGTGTCGATGTAACCATCTTAGGCTCATGCTAGTGTCTACAGCTTCAAAGGCACTCAATATAGAATTTGGTCATTTTTCTATAATATTCTTCCAGTCTACTTCCTACCTATTCTAGATTAAAAATTGTGTTAGTATTAGAACCAACTAAATATATTGTTTCATTGTCATTTCCATATCTATCATAGTTGTACTTAATATTTTTAGCCTATCTTAATTTAATTAATTTAATATATATTGTGTATGAGTTTAGCATCTAATTGACCTACTATATATATATATATATATATATATATATATATATATATATATATATATATATATATATATATATATGTATGTATGTATGTATGTATATGTGTGTGTGTGTGTGTGTGTGTGTGTGTGTGTGTGTGTGTGTGTGTGTGTGTGTGTGTGTGTGTGCATATGACCAAGATGCTCCTTCATATGACCATCAAAAGTTTTGACAAATACATAAGGAAATTGTGACTAATTTACAAACTAACTATATAGGGAGTGAAAAAAAATATTCCAATGGTCCAAGCTATTTAAATGATATACCAAAAGTACCAAAATTAAAATATATAATATTACTACCAACATATCTTAAATTTAGTGATCATTAACTTGCACTTGTTATCCATGAGGATGATGACACTCATATGCCTCGATTCAAAAAAGGTGGTGGTTTGGAACCAATGATAACACCTATGATAAACACCATTGTTCTCATGGAATATATTATTTATATTATTTACACTATTGGGGATCTTCAAAAATATATTTATATACTTCAAATTCAAATGGCTTTCCATAATACTAATATAAATGTAACTTCATTTAACATTCAACCTATTGCACAATATGTACTTGAATATCATTGTCCATAAGATTTTGAACTACCAAATTTACCTCTTTTTTGAGTCATTTGGACCCATTTGAACACATGATTAATTATGTCTATTATTTTGGTCAATGGGCAAAATATGACAAAGTATTGTTAAAAATATTCTACATGAGCATTTCCAATGACGCTCATAATTGGTTCAATAGCCTTCCAAAAGTTACCTTAACCAATTTTACCCAATTGAAATATGATTTATTTATGGCTTTAAATATCCATAAGGTTACAGAACTTACATTAGAACATTTTCATAATTTCAAGCAATGTGATGATGAGTCCCTTCAATAGTATACTATTCTATTCAAAAGTACATCATATGGGATAGAATTTAGCCCTCAAATTTGGAGTTGTAATTTATTTTTAGTAGAGGGATTATTTACCCATTAAAATAAATATCATTACATAAAAATATGAGTCATTTACATATTTATATGTGGACGTGCATAGATATGCTTCATTCATCCATACTCATCCAAAGGATCTTAAATTATCCTATTATAAGTACCAAATTTTTATTCCTCATATAAAGGAGGGAGATTAATTACCAAATGGACATTATGAAAAAAAATGTGGAGTTCTTAATCTTTACATGGGTGTTCTACAAGGATTACTCAAAATGGGACCACTCTAAAGTTTGCATCCTATACAAAAAACCCATGGTGAACAACACAAAAATAATTCACATCAACAATATTTAACAATTACAATATTCATGGGTGGTATATATTTTTGGAAAAAACATATTGATTAAACACAAGTAAAAACTACTTGTAATTTAATATGTTTACAACAAATTGGCTTCGACCTAAAAAACTTACAAAATAAAGGAGGTTGGAAAGACTCCTTGGGAAACATAATAATACCAATTTATTATGGTCCTAAAGTAATTTTGAAATGGTTTTTGGTTATGCCTACCACATATCCATATCAAATGGAAGCAGAAATTGATCCAAATCAACAAAATATTTCCTTCTCTCATGAAGGCAAAATGATCCATAATCTAAATGATAGCATTAGTTATTATAATACACATGTAAAGAATGAGGAGGAACATTATATGTAACTTTTAAAATTATCCAATTACAATTCAAAAAAATTCAAAGATCCAACTTAAGGTTGAAAAGCTTCACATTTTCCAAAAATACCAAAAAAATTAAAAAACTTCAAAAACTCTAAAAAAAAATTATCAAAAATGTGTTCTATTGAATCCTTGGAATATATGTGTTAGTTTAATGTTGATGTACGAAATATTAATTACCTATATGCACATGTGTGTGTCATTATTCTATTTGAGTGTGATACATGCATACACAGGTACATGATCTATTATTATTTTAGATGCTAGGCCTTCCCTCTACCTATATCATGTGCATATTGGGGGCATCTACTTATTTGATCATGATACTCATAGGTTATATGTTTTTAGGACAAATTTTCATTATCAT